>ONZH01012646.1:0-245198 GCA_900303285.1 Rhinella marina
TTCTGCGATCTGACGAGTGCAGGGACATTCAGCTTAGAATAACCGTTGACAGAGTTGTTCACTGTCCAATGTCCTTTTGGGATGGAAATCAAAAGCAACCAGCAAATGGGGAAAAAGTCAACGGAACCAGGGATTCCCAACCAGTCTCCCAAGCTGGTACTTGCCTGGCCTGAAGCTGTGTATCTTCTGCGATCTGACGAGTGCAGGGACATTCAGCTTAGAATAACCGTTGACAGAGTTGTTCACTGTCCAATGTCCTTTTGGGATGGAAATCAAAAGCAACCAGCAAATGGGGAAAAAGTCAACGGAACCAGGGATTCCCAACCAGTCTCCCAAGCTGGTACTTGCCTGGCCTGAAGCTGTGTATCTTCTGCGATCTGACGAGTGCAGGGACATTCAGCTTAGAATAACCGTTGACAGAGTTGTTCACTGTCCAATGTCCTTTTGGGATGGAAATCAAAAGCAACCAGCAAATGGGGAAAAAGTCAACGGAACCAGGGATTCCCAACCAGTCTCCCAAGCTGGTACTTGCCTGGCCTGAAGCTGTGTATCTTCTGCGATCTGACGAGTGCAGGGACATTCAGCTTAGAATAACCGTTGACAGAGTTGTTCACTGTCCAATGTCCTTTTGGGATGGAAATCAAAAGCAACCAGCAAATGGGGAAAAAGTCAACGGAACCAGGGATTCCCAACCAGTCTCCCAAGCTGGTACTTGCCTGGCCTGAAGCTGTGTATCTTCTGCGATCTGACGAGTGCAGGGACATTCAGCTTAGAATAACCGTTGACAGAGTTGCACCTGGACCCTCGCAAGCACCATCAGCGAGCACATCCACTTCTGTGTCCCAGCGCAGCGTACAGTATGACCATACCCCAGGCCTTTGAACGAAAGCGCAAATACCCAGCCACCCACCCACAGGCCATAACACTAAATGCACACCTTTGAAAATTGCTGGCGCTGGAAATGTTGCTGTTTAGGCTTGTGGACACTGAGGCGTTTCGCAGTCTGATGGCGGCGGCTGTCCCTCGTTACTCAGTACCTAGCCGCCACTATTTTTGCCAGTGTGCCCGCACCGCCTTACACCAGCATGTGTCCCGTAACATAACCCGTGCCCTGACCAATGCAGTTACTGGGAAGGTCCACTTAACGACTTACACATGGACAAGTGCTTCTGGCCAGGGACGCTACATTTCCCTGACGGCACACTGGGTGAACGTTGTGGAGGCTTGGAGCGAGTCGTACCCTGGGATGGCACAGGTGCTACGGACACAAAGGATTGCGGGCCCTACTTCCATCAGGATTTCCGCCACATCTACATTAGCGGCTGCAACCGCTCCTTCTCCTCCATCACTTCCATCTAGGAATTCTCATCTTGCAGCACCAGTCAGACTTCAGTCAGTAGCTGGAAGCAGTTTAGCACAGCAGTGGGGAAGCGGCAACAGGCTGTGCTGAAACTTATTTGCTTAGGTGACAAACAACACACCGCCACAGTGGTGTGGCAGGGTATAAGGGACTGGGCTGAGCTGTGGCTCTCGCCACTCAACCTACAACCAAGCGTGGTTATGTCTGATAACAGCCGCAACTTGGTGGCGGCTTTGGAGCTTGGCTAGCTCACACACATACTGTCACGCTCAGGTGTGGGGGGCAAACCACACAGAGCGTATGAGGGAAAGAAGATTAGGCTTAGAAACTAAGGCTACATGCACACGACAGTGAAAAACGGACGTGTGATGTACAATTTTTATCGGCCATCAAATGTCTGTTTTAAGACCAATGTTAGTCTATGGGGTTATACACACGGCAGTTTTTTTGACTGTCAGTGAAAAATGGATGTTAAAAAATAGAACATGTTCTATCTTGTCCGTTTTTCACTGACAGACTGCCCTCATACAATTGAATGGGTCCATTTTTATGTCCATTTCTCAGAAAGGCATCAGTGAAATAAACGTCATGTACATGTAGCCTAATCCTGATTGACCACCAGTATGAACAGGCCTCAAAGGTAGGCGAGTTCATACACAGGAACCTAAACCAAACTGACCCTGTAGGACCCTGGAACTAATGACAGGAATGAGTCTACCTGTTCCTCCAACAGGAAGGACGAACAGCAGTCTCTCTCAGGCCAAACAACTGCTTCAACTTAGTGGTTCAGCGGTTTCTCAAAACCCACACCCTATTTGCTTGAGCTGCTGGTGAAGGTGCCCATTTCCGAAAGTCACCTTCAGCTTCCGCCGGTCTGGCAACGCTGCAGCAGCGCTTACACTTGCCAGCTCACTGAGCGACCTGAGCATGTGCTGGAACTCTACCTGCTCACAATAAAGACGGACAGCACTGTATGTGGAAAAGGTTCTGATAAGCTGCCTAGTGTCACAACTAGGAGCGAAAAGTTTTGAAAAATGGTAAAGGAGTACCTAGCTGACAATGTCAACGTCCTCAGCGATCCCTCTGTGCCTTATAATTATTGGGTGTCTAAGCTGGACACGTGGCACAAACTGGCGCTCTACGCCTTGGAGGTGCTGGCCTGCCCTGCCGCCAGCGTTTTGTTGGAGCGGTTATTTAGTGCCGCTGGGGGCATAATAACTGCTAAGCGCATCCTCTTGTCAACTGAAAATGCTGACGCTAATCAAAATGAACAAGGCCTGGATTGACCCTGACTTCTGTACTCCACCAGAGAAAGCGGCTGAACATAAAGGAACTTTAAATGTGGCTTTTAAGGTGTATTGAATACACTGTATTTCCATGAACCCCTTCCTCTTCTCGTCCTCTTCCTCCATCATATCAAACTGCTTATTAGGCTGCCCTCGCCTTTAAATATTTAAGAGGTTCACCAGCAGGCCCTCACTCCTAATTTTTTAACCTAAAAAATTTACCTCACTCTGGTCCTCCTCCTGACATGTTGACCTAACAAGAACCTGTCTTGCGCAACCCTCCAAACTGAGACATGAAGCTAGGAGTTTTGGATGACTGTTTCTTGTGCTCTGCCAGCAGACACTGTTTCACCGCGCCCACCGTGCACCATCAGCAGCACGCCCACTTCCCTGTCCCTTACTGCTCGCCTTGCACATACTAAATGGTATATATGCAAGTTTGTCAAAAGTACAGTTGCGCAGATTTTTTTTAGTGTATGAGCAGAAAAATTTCACCGAATGAGCAAACGTTATGCAGCAGACGCAGCGCAGGTAATGTCACATACCTGTGCTGCATGTGCAGTATAACCTTTCTGTATCCTAAATACCTGACATCCAGTGTATTTTTTTCTGCCGTTATTCATATAATGTATAACGTTTGCGCAATCAGGCACAGATAGTGTAGGGATAGGATTTGGCTAGGCAGGGCTAGTTGTTCCGTTAAAAAGACCCCAAAGTCCTTTTAAGGACTTTTGTTATATCTCGCTGCAATATTGTTATTCTTCATGGTCAAAATTTACGCACGTTTGCCTAATCATACCACCAGCTGTGCAGCGTGTGCAGGACAATGTATGTTTCTCCTATATACCTGACATTTAGTGTTTCTTTCTGACGCTAATCACGGTGACATTACAAGTGCAGGACAATGTATGTTTCTCCTATGTACCTGACATTTATTGCGTTTCTTTCTGCCACTAATCACGGCAACATTAGTAATGTCGCCTTCAATAGCTTCAGAACAAAATACACCGGATTTCTGTTTTTTGGGATACACAAATGTTAGACAGCAGACGCTGAAAAGATGGTATTAAGATCAGGCAACCTTGCGCAATTTTTAACCCACCACAAAAATAATATATTGCAGCCAGATATAACAATGGACTTTTGTGTCTTTTGAACAAAACTACTAGCCCTGCCTAGCCAAATCCTATCCCTACACTATAAGTCCCTCCTTGCGCAAGTTATACTGCAGACGCGAATGAGGAACTGCAGCCTAAATTAACGGTAGAAAAAATACCACTGGATGTCAAGTATATAGACTTTTGAAAAGTTCCAATACACACGCTGTGCACGTAGTGGTAGTGTCAGGCACACTTGCGTTCTTTTTGCCCCAAAAGAAAAAAAATGCAGCCAGATATAACAATGGACTTTTGTGTCTTTTGAACAGAACTACTAGGCCTGCCTAGCCAAATCCTATCCCTACACTATAAGTCCCTCCTTGCGCAAATGTTATACAGCGAGATGCAAAAGAGGTACTGTGGGCTTAAGAGCAGAAATAATAGCAAAGGATGTCAGGTATATAGTATACAGAGAATATCATACAGCATGCAGCAGCTGCACAGGTGGCGTTAATGGCAGGCCACCTAGCGCTATTTTTAACACCCCCAAAATAAAAAAATATTTGCCAGCAAGATAGAATAGCCCTTAAAAGGGCTTTTGGGTCTTTTCTGAGCAAATTCTATCCCTGCCTAGCGTTCTTCTGTCCCTACTCTATCTGTCCCTGCTTGCATCAGCTCTGCCTGGCTCGTTATGAGCCGGTCACATGTCATCGGGTGAAGCACCCGATGATGCGTTCCCGGCCAGCAAATCACTGTAATGCCAGTAGCTAACATGGCTACTGGCATTACAGTGAATGCCAGTACCTTCCCGCACGCTAATTGGCGTGCAGGCAGGGGACTCGAGTATGGCGCTCGAGCACACGAGGTGTTCAGCCAAACATGTTCGCTCATCACTAGAGGTGACATCAGAGCAGGAGGGTGGGAGGTGGCTGCAGTCGCAATAAAGAGCAGAGGCAACATATATCTAAGAACATCTAAGAAAAGTACCAGGGCCAGATCTGCTTCTATTGTAGTCAGTTCGGGAACTAGTGATCCCGATCATACTGTGGGCGTAGGCTCAAAACATGCCAGACCTAAACCAAGCTCAGCTGCCACTAGCTCTTTTGAGCAGACACAAAAACATTGCTGTATGCAAGATCTGGAGCACCACAACTCTATTGCGGCAACTGGCTGCCAGCTATCAGAACAAGACTGTCCTTCTTCTGGCCTCCTTTGCAGCAGCCAGGCCGCATCCACATGAATTACAGTGTCCTTGTCCTCATCATCAGTTAATCCTTCTCTCTCTCAGACTCCTCCTCCTCCACTCTGTCGTCATTCATCATATTTAATGAAATGTCATCCCCTTAGATTTATCTTAACCCTTTCAGTACCAAGCCACTTTTCACCTTAAATCCCAGGCCGATTTTTGCAAATCTGACACGTCACTTTAAGTGGTAATAACTTTAGAACGCTTTTACTTATCCAGGCCATTCTGAGATTGTTTTCTCGTCACATATGAAATTTCAATTTCTCTACTTTCAAAATTCATAGTAATACCTCCAAAAATAGTTATTATTTTACATTCCCCATATGTACACTTTATGTTGGCATTATTTTATAAATGTAATTTTACTTTTTTTGGAAGTGAGAAACCTTAGAAGTTTAGAAGCCATTTTTCAAATTTTCAAGAAAATTTCCAAAACCATTTTTTTGAGCACCAATTCAGGTATAAAGTTATTTTGGGAGGCTTACCTAATGGAAACCACTAATAAATGACCCCATTTTAGAAAGTACACCCCCCAAATTATGAAAAACTGATGTTATAAACTTTATTAACCCTTGAGGTGTTCCACAAGAATTAAAGGAAAATGGAGGTGAAATTTCAAATTTTAAATTTTTTGGTAGATTATTCACGTTAAAAATGTTTTTTTTTTCTTGCAACACAGCAAGGGTTAACAGCAAACTAAACCTCAATATACATTACTCTGATTCTGCAGTTTACAGAAATACCCCATATGTGGTGGTAAACGTCTCTATGGGTTTGTGGCAGTGGTCAGAAGGAAAGGAGCGCCATACGGATTTTGGAGGCAGATTTTGCTAGAATGGTTTTTAGGCACCATTTTATAATTGAGAGACCCTGACGTACCCCTACAGTGGAAACCCTCAAAAAGTGACCCCATTTTGGAAACTACACCCTTCAAAGAATATATTAAGGTGAGTACTGGCCACTTTGACCCCCTTTTACGGAATTTACGGAATTTGGAAACACTTGGCTGTGAAAATGAAAAGTTTCATTTCTTCCAATAAAATGTTGCTTTAGCCCCAAATTTTTCATTTTCACAAGGGGTAACAGGAGAAAAGCACCCCATAATTTGTTACCCATTTTCTCCTGAATAGGCAACACCCCATATGTGGTGGTAAACTGCTGAAGGAGCGCCATATGAATTTTGCAGCACAGATTTTCAGCACAGATTGGTTTGCGTGAGCCATTGATTTTTATTTTTTGAGTTATTGTCTTATGTGGGGGCACAGGGCAAGGGTTTTTTGTTTACATTATACACACTGCCGGGCTGAGGCTTCCGCCCAGCAGTGAGCCCGGTGACTTCACCAGCGCTGATGGGCGGGCTTTAGCGCGGCCCTAGCCAGTAAAATGGCTAGTGCAGCGCTAAATCCGGCCCATTACAGCCGGAGACGTCACCGAACACACTGATGCTTTATTTTTTTTACTTGAACCTTTTATTTTTTTTGTTAAACTTTATTTTTTTAACTTCTTTTTTTACTTTATTTTTTGTCCCAGTCTGGGACTTCAACTTTTGGGGGTCTTATCCCCTGCACAATGCATTACAATACTTCTGTATTGTAGTGCATTGGCTGTAAGTGTATTACACAATGTAATACACTTACAGCTTCCTGCCTGTGAGATCCAGGGGACTGGATCCAGGGGACAGGCTTCTGTAGAAGGCAGCCCGATGCCTAAGGAAGGCATCGGGCTGCCTTCCCTGCCATCGGGTCCCCGTCACAGCAGCGCGGGGACCCGATGGGCTCTTCCTCTCAGCGCCGACATTGCACATGTGCGAGGGTTAATGCACCGGCATCGGTGTTTCCACCAATGCTGGTGCATACAGCAGGCGTCCAGCTATCGGCCACTGCCGGACCCCTGCAGCTGATCGGGGGAGCGCAGCTCCTGCGCCCGCCCAATCAGAGCACCGTACCAGTACGGCACTGGGATTTGTGTCCCGGCTTCCAGCGCCGGAGTGTAAAGGTTAAACAAGCTGTTTAACACCTTCAACCATTGCTATATATTTCAGTGTCATTGTGACATTATTTCCTATTGCTGTCATTGCGTTAAAGAGCTTCAAGGCCGAATAATTTTGCACGCCCCACTTTTCAGTTTTATTATTACAAAAAAAGTTTAAATGATCCAATAAATTTCGTTCCACTTCACAATTGTGACCCACTTGTTGATTCTTCATCAAAAATTTAAAATGTTATATCTTTTTGTCTGAAGCCTGAAATGTGGCAAAAGGTTGAAAAGTTCCAGGGGCCGAATACTTTCGCAAGGCACTGTATATGTGCTTTTAGTGTTGTGCTATACTATTTTGTCCATTTGTTTAAAGGTGCATTCACACAACTGTATGTATTTTTTGGTCCACAAAACACAGCTCTGCAAAAAAAAAAAACATATGTCATCCATGTGACGTCTGTGTTGCATCCGTTTTTTTGTGGACCCACTGTAACGATGCCTATCCTTGTCCGAAAAACGGCCAAGATTAGGACATATTCTATCTTTTTTGCTGAACGGAAATACGGATGCTTGGACAGCACACAATGTGCTGTCAGGTTTTTTTTTGCAAACCCATAGAAATGAATGCAAAAAATAGATCGGATGTGGACCAAAAATACGGTTGTGTAAATTGGTCCTAACATTATACTGAAGTTACCTGCAATTGTTTCTGTGATTAAAGTTATTTCACTCTGTAAATAAGGGAAATTAGTTAGGACTGACGCTGAGGCCTTCACAAAGTGTGAGTTAACATGAAAAAGGCCACATTTGGAGACCTGCGTTTTTAAGAAAGTTGAACAACTTATCCTGTGAGTGTCACAGCTTTTCTGGTGCTGGATCAATGTACTGGACTGTGGCTTCTACAGCAGAGCACCTCCGTTTACTGGTTGTGGTGGGAACACATTACATTTGAATCTTCTAGGAGACTTGTTACTTTGAGAGGGATAGGGGCAGAGCCAATCTGCTTCATCTCTCATCTATTGGACAACTAAGAAAATATTCTGACTTTTCTAGTAATTAGCAAATAACTTCAAATAGGTTCTCTTGATCCTTTTAGGATCAATTCACACAATGCTCTGTTACAATGTGCAGATTTTGGAACACAATCACAGCCAATTTACAAGTTTTTTCCCATGTCTGTACTCAGCCTTATACATTATGCATTAACCACTGAGTTCTGTTAATCCTAGTCATTGCTCACAAATATTTAAAAAAGCATTGCAATTATTAGCATAATTATAATGGTTGTAGAAAAAAAAACACTTACTGGTTGGTCAGTGCGATTGATTCCAATTAAAAACAGCAGTTCTGCCACAAACAAACTAATACAAAGATTTTTATGGATAGTGTTACGGTCACTTTGGAGGCCACGGAAAAAACAGAATGTAAAAATACAAATCAGGAGACAAACGAGAGAAAGCAGGATTCCAACCCAGGTAATCACATTTAAAAGAAGGTCATGGTCCATATCAGTGTGCTGAAAAATAAGGAAATGAACAAAAATATAGTTTATTGGTTATAGTTATGCTTTGATTAAACACTGATCACTGAATTTCTACTTACATTACCTCTCAAAAGCAATTTTTACGTCAGATATAATAGAAGAATAAGACCACCCTCAAGTCTACCTTTACATTAGCTCCTTTTAGATATTTTTTTCATAGAATAGATAATACAGTATATGTTTATCCCAGGCATGTTTAACCTCTTCAGGACCCTGTCATTTTTCACCTTCCTCTCTAATTTTCTTAATCACATCTGGTAATAACTTTAGTATGCTTACTTATCCAAGCCATTCTGAATCTGTTTTCTTATGACACATTGTACTTCAAGTTAGTGGTAAATTTTATTTGATTTTACTGATTTTGATTTGTTTTACCTTTATTTACAAAAAATACAAAATGTACAGAAAATTTGAAACAATTTTCTGCTTTTAATACAGATAGTGATACCTCAAAAAACAGTTATTAAATAATTCACCATACGTATGTTTACTTTACATAGGCATCATTTTGTAAATATTTAATTTTTCAAGGACAGAATTTTAGAAGCAATTTTTTAAATTTTCAAGATCATTTCCAAAACCCCCATTTTTTAAGGACCAGTTACGTTTTCAAGTAACTTTGGGTGCCTTAAATAATAGAAATCATCCATAAAAGACCCCATTTTAGAAAATACAAACTCACAAATTATTCAAAACGGATTTTTACCTCCCCTGGCTTCATGATGCCAGCCCCCATCAGTGCATTCCGCAGCTGGGGACCTGACATCAGCTGACAGTGGTCTCGGCATTTCTTAGTTATGTGAAATGAGCTCTTAAGGCTGAGGTGCATACACCTCCACCCACCGCACATGTCAGGATTTTGGAGGCAGAATGAGTTCTTCTGTGCCCCTTGCAAGATTTTGCACTGCCAGGTACTGACAACAGGAAGCCATGGGATTCTGTGCAATGCAAGATGGGTTGGACAGAGGAGATGGCTCTGTGACACACAAACACCCTAATTGTAAAATTCAACAAAACCAGTTTCTGAAAGCTGGCAGCTTGAACAATGGGAATATGTAAATAGTTCAATAGGCCAGTTCTTTCATTCCTGTGAACTCATCATGTTTTAATTACTGTTTAATTGTGCTGTGAGTTACATATTTGTTCAATAAACTGTATTTGTGGTATGAAAAGGCCCTCGTTTTTTAAGGTAATTTTTCCCTTACATTTAGCCGTTCTTATGCTGCACCGGGCACACTCCTGGACTTGCAGCGACGGAATGGTCGGCCATTACACCACGTAATCCACAATACTCCCAACTCTAGAATTCTACCTTGCAGATGCTGGACCGTCTGTATAAGCGGCGTAAAGCAATGAATGATTTTATCATGCTTTAGACCACCTCAGAAGGGAGCAAATGTTGCTTCGAGGTCAGGCAGTGGCAGCTCATCAGAGACGCCTGTCGCGTACTGAATTCCTTCATAGAGGCCACAAAAATTGTCAGTAAGAACAACTGCGACAAAAACAATGTAATCCCCCTGATATTTAACTTAGAGGAGACTTCTCATGTTCGGTTGACTTCAGCGCTGTACATCTTGGGACCTCATGACTCATTGCAGTGTGGATGTAGTGGAGAGAAGCCGTCTGGCAGGTCATGTGACCGCAATTCAGAGAGCACGAACTGGGCAGAGTTCAAAATACAAGTAAATTGAAAAGCTGTTTGGGGGGAGGGGGACACGTTAATGTTATCTAATCAATGTTTTAGGTCTTGGATTACTCCTTTAAGGATCTTTAATTTTTCCGAACTATTTGGATTCCCACTGCTTTGCAGCTCCCTGATGGCAGCAATGGTGGTAGAGAGAGCACACAGATTTTTTTTTACTGCAAAGCTCTACCCTGCAAAGCTCAGTATTTATATGACCCTGATGCTGCTAACACACACTTCTAGGGCCTCATTATCCATTACTTGACTGAGTAGCTGAATCTGTTACTACTTTTATTTTGTAGAATTTATAGAGGGTGCATCTTTTCAAAAGAAGCAGGGAGTGGCAATTCTTTTTCCTAAATATTTGGATTAATCAATTCAGGAGGTATGCCAACACCCAGCAGGCAAGTTCTGCATAGTCCATGCAATTACTGAATCCATGCTTTCTTTGTTAAATTGTTAGATGAGGTTCAGGATTGGCCTACGTCCTATGACAGCACCAGGAGAGAGGGTCCGCCTCCCAGGACAGGAAACCCACAGGTATAAAATTAGGAGGAGCCTCTCCCTCATTCAGTGGTTTCCTGTCCTGGAAGGGCAACCTACAGGTTTATTGTTTTATGAAGATCGCGGGGAGTAGTTTCTCCCTTGGAATTAAGGCTGACTGGGCAGTGATGTGCAACGGTTGAGCTACACACACCTTGAAGATAGTGCAACTCACTGGAGTATCGGAGTTGTGCAGGCATGTAGAGAGCGCTGGAAGCGCGATGTGCCTCATGCGTTCAGTGTCTGACCTCCCAGCTGAACAGGTGAGTAAGAGGGGGCGGAGCTTGCGGAGAGCACGCTTTTCAAATGGCTAGATCGGAAGTGACGCGCTCTAGGTGCCCTGCATAAAGCAGGAAGCGCTGATAGTGTGGATCCTGGCGTCCTTTGCCTGTTTCTGGAGTTCTTCAGCCCAGCTCAAGTCCGCCTCAGTATCCTTGTGGGGTTCTTCCGGATCCAAGGCTTCAGAGGGTATCCCAGCATAGAGAGCTCTGGTGAAACCCCAAGAGACCCAGTTACCCCTGTGCCTGTGGTATGAAGGAGGGTATGGGTGTGATGCTATTGCATTGGGACTTTGAATTACTGGCTTATTCTTGGTTTATGTTGTGTTTTTTTCTTAGGATAAGCCTGAAAAAGTGTCCGCTAAAACTCGCCATAAGGAATGCAGGCTCTGTAAAGCAAAGTTAACCCCTTCCTATCCTAAAGCTTTGTGTAGGATGCGCATTGAAAGCACCATAGCGGAGGAGTCTCCGGCTATGGTTAGATGTAGGAAGAGGATGATTAGAGAGGAAGTAAATAGTACCTTTCTGTCCCAAAAAGAACACCATCACCGTAGGCAGAGGCATTCTAAAGAAAAAGCTTCATTAAAGGGATTCTGTCACCAGGATTTGGCCTATAAAGTTATTCACACTACCAGATTGTGCTCATTGCGGTGAATGTAAAAAAGTTATTCTTATTGATCCCAGAGATGTATTTTATGTAAAAAAATCGTTTTTTGTGATATGCAAATTATTTACATAAGGAGCCCAAGGGGATGTGCCCAGCGCCGTTGGTGCCCGGCCACGCCGCAACTGTTGGAGCCCAGCACCGCCCACCTCATTATTATTCACTGCAAATCTTCAAACAGCCTTCCTCCAGCACCAGCGTAATCCCGCGCAGGCGCATGCGCACTGATCTCCTTGATGCCGATGCCAGTAGACCGCACGGGCGCAGACTGCTTGAGGTACTGCGCCTGCATGGGATTACACTGGTGCCGGAGGAAGGCAGCTTGAAGATTTGCAGTGAATAATAATGAGGTGGGCGGTGCTGGGCTCCAACAGTTGCGGCGTGGTCGGGTTCCAATGGCGCTGGGCACATCCCCTTGGGCTCCTTATGTAAGTATTTGGCATATCACAAAAAACGATTTTTTTTACATAAAATACATCTCTGGGATCAATAAGAATAACTTTTTTACATTCACTGCAATGAGCACAATCCGGTAGTGTGAATAACTTTATAGGCCAAATCCTGGTGACAGAATCCCTTTAACTGTGCAGGATTTGGATTTTTCTAGTTCGGAAGTATTTTTACAAAGCGGGGAGGTGGATACTGCTTCTTCTTCCTCTGATGAGGAAGGAGGCGGTAGACCATTTTTTCCTATTCATGATGTGGATCAACTGGTTAAAGCAGTTACTGCTACCATTAATATTGGGGAGTCTAAGGAGATCCGTTTTGTCCAGGACATTATGTTTTAAGGGCTAGAAACTAAGAAGAAAAGAGCATTTTTTATTCATAAAAATGTCTCAGCTATGATTGACAGAGAATGGAGACATCCAGATAAACGCAGTTTCATACCTGGGTCGGTCAAAAGGAAGTACCCCTTTGAAGAAGGTGATTGTTCTTTATGGAATAAAGCCCCTAGAATCGATGTTCCCATAGCGAAGGTATCGCATAGATCCTCCCTGCCCTTGGGTGATCTCGGTCAACTAAAAGACGCGATGGATAGGAAGGCAGATAGTTTTTTAAGGAGGACTTGGGAGTCCATTGGAGCTGCGTTTAAACCCAATATTGCTTCCACTTGCACTGCTAGAGCCCTGATTTTGTGGATTAAACAATTGGATTCCCAAATTAGAGACAAAACGCCTAAGGATAAGTTGCTAGAATCCTTTGATTTCTAGAATCTGGTGATTTCTAAGGTGGCAGATTTTTTGGCTGACGCTTCTGCGGATGTAGTGAGATTATAAGCCAGAGCTTCATCTATGGCTCGTCGAGCATTATGGCTGAAAAACTGGTCAGGTGATGTAGCTTCAAAGAGTCGCCTATGGAGCATTCCGTTTGAGGGTAAATACCTTTTCGGTTCTGCATTAGATGACATGTTAAAAAAGGGGATAGAAAAAAGGGATTTCCCGCTTCCTTTCAGAGAGGCAGGCGGTTTAAAAGAGAGAAAAAAGCCCAGGTAAAAGGAACGATAGGTGGAAATTTTCTAGGTCCAGAGCAAGGGTTTTTTTTGTTCAGGAATCAGCCCTCAGATTCTACCAGAAAAGAGAATCCGCAATGACGCCAGGGTGGGAGGAAGATTAAAAAATTTCCTCCCAGCGTAGGTAAAAATATCAAACAGCGCCTGGATTCTTCAGTCACTAGAAGAAGGGTTCAGGACAGACTTAAAATATTCCCCTCCAGAAAGGTTCAGGATAACCAAAGTCGGACAATCAGTTCAGGCTTCACTAGAAAAAGAAGTTACAAGCCTTCTTCAGTAAGGAGCACTTATTCCATGTCCCAAAGGAAAAGAAGGTATGGGTTTTTATTCCACCCTTTTTCTAGTCAAAAAAAAAAATGGAGACTACAGGACTATTATAAACTTAAAGTCCCTAAACAAATATCTAAAATACAGACGGTTCAAAATGGAAACGATAAGATCAGTAGTAGAACTCCTCTACAAGGACTGTTTTATGGCGGTTTTGGACATCAAAGATGCCTATTACCATCTTCCGATTTTTCCGGAGCACCAGAAATACCTCAGAGTGGCGCTGACTTTTCAGGGACATCTGAGACATTTTCAATTCTAGGTATTACTCTTTGGGATTTCGATGGCCCCAAGAATATTTACAAAGCTGGTGTCCGAAATGGCGGCCCATATAAGGGAAAAAGAGCTGTCTGTTTCAGGTTCAGCAGGTGAAGCAGATCCAGAAGATCCAGATCCAGAAGGTAAGGTCAGCAGTTCACTACCTGATAGACAACGCTCGAGTTTCTTTAAGGAAGGGAATGTCAGTGTTGGGAACCCTGACCACTTGTATTCCAGCGGTACGTTGGGCCCAGGTTCATTGCAGAGCTCTTCAGTGGGAGATCTTGGGGGCTTGGTCAGGCGACACAAGGGACCAAGAGAAAAAAAATTTAGTTTCAGATCAGACGTGTCAGGCCCTAGATTGGTGGATTTGTCTAGACAATCTAACCCAGGGTGTCCCTTGGAGAATTGTAGATCCCCTGGTGATCATGACGGATGCCAGCCCATCGGGCTGGGGGGGACACATGTGGGGGATTCCTTGCTTCAGGGATTGTGGGATTGCCCGATCTCGGACGGTTCTTCAAACCTGAAGGAACTCATGGCTGTCCTGCAGGCCCTACAGAGAGTCCTTCCCCTAAACAAAGATCGACATGTGAGAATTTTCTCAGACAATGGCTCTGTTGTAGCATATCTGAACCATCAGGGTGGAACCCGTTCCGAATCTTTGGGGATCCTGGCGGTTAAGATTTTTGCCTTAATAGAGGGGAGAGCCCTGTTCTTGTCAGCCCTTCACATCAGAGGGGTGGACAATTGGAAAGTGGATTATTTGAGCCGTCATTCTTTGGATTAGAGAGCGTGGTCTCTCAATCAGTCCCTTTTTAACAAGATTGTGGGGCTCTGGGGATTACCGCTAATAGATTTTTTTGCCACCAGTGCAAACAGGAAAGTGGAGAAGTTTTTCTCCCTGTCACCTGCAAACCTTACTGTCGCAGTGGATGCCCTACTTCAGACATGGAACCGGGGGCTCTTGTATGCGTTTCCCCCTCTTCAGATTATCCCCAGAGTTATGAGAAAAATCAGAGAAGACAGGGTGAGAGTAATACTCATACGGTAGTTCCTTTTTGGCCCCGTCGGGCATGGTTTTCCTGGCTAAGGATTATGTCTATAGCAGATCCCTGGGTTCTTCTGGAGATTCCGGATCTTCTCATGCAAGGCTCAATTGTTTATCCTCTGGTGAAGGGGCTCCACCTGACCGCGTGGCTTTTGAGTGCCGCTTGTTGTTAGACAAGGGGCTGTCGGAGTTGTTTGTTTCTACTGTGTTACTAAGTAGGAAGCCGGTGACTACCAGGATTTATGCCAGAACTTGGTGGGCATTTTTTAGATTCTTAGGTATTTCTCCTTCTACTTCTTGTCAGCTTCAGCTAACTGAGGTTCTAGATTTTCTCCAGAGAGGTGTGGATAAAGGTCTAGTATTAAGCACGTTGAAAGTACAGGTAGCGGCACTTAGTGTTTTATTTGACTACAGGTTAGCCTGTAAGCCTTGGGTGGTTAGGTTCTGTAAGTTGGTGTCCAGGAGTCTCCCTTCTAGGGTGGTTAAGATCCCTCCTTGGGATCTCAACACTGTTTTCCAAGTGATAGCTAAATATCCTTTTGAGCCTATAGGGATCTTACCAATTAAGATGCTAACTTTGAAATGTATTTTCCTGGTGGCCATAACCTCAGCTAGAAGGATAGGTGAACTTCAGGCTCTCTCCATTAGCCCCCCTTATACTATTATTCAGGAAGATAGAATTGTCTAAAGATCTGATCCGGCTTTTCTTCCTAAAGTGGTATCTCCCATCCATTTGTGCATCCACAAAGAGTCAAAAGGAAGCGGAGTTTCACTGTCTAGATGTTAGAAAATGTGTTCTAGAATATCTAGAAGCTACCAAAAACTGGAGAAAATCCTCTTCCCTTTTTATTCTGTTTTCCATTCAGAACAAGGGGAAGTCAGCTAGTAAAGGGACTATAGCTAGATGAATTAAAAAGGCTATTTCTCTAGAGAAAGAGCAGAAGCTTCCATACAAGAGATATACAAAGCGGCAACTTGGTCTTCTGCGTCTACATTCTACAGGCACTATAGATTGGATCTCTCTGCAGTGCCTGATCTTTTTTTCGGGCGTAAAGTCCTTCAGGTTGTTGTCCCCCCAAATTTTTCACTCTCCGGGATATCTCCTGGTGCTGTCATAGGACTTAGGGATAAATGATAATTACTTACCGGTAATTTGATTTTCCGAAGTCCATGACAGCACCCTTCTAATTCTCCCCTGTTCCTTTTCCTTCCTCCTGCTGAGTTCTTGGTGACAGGTTTGACTTATACTTTCACGGGGTGTGCATAAAAAAAAAAAAAGTAGAATCTACATTAACCGATAGAAAGCAGAAAAGAAAGGGTTGGCCCAAAGTGCATATGGATGAATCAAAGGTGGTCTCTCGTCTCTGGAAACTACTGAATGAGGGAGAGGCTCCACCTAATTTTATACCTGTGGGTTTCCTGTCCTGGGAGGCGGACCCTCTCTCTTGGTGCTGTCATGGACTTCGGAAAATCAAATTACCGGTATGTAAATATCATTTTCATAAATATTTGGATTATTCAATTCAGGAGGTATGCCAACACCAAGCAGGTAAGTTCTTCATAGTCCATGCAATTACTGAACCCATGCTTTCTTTGTTAAATTGTTAGATGAGGTTGAGGATTGGCATCCAATGAGTATATCTTTAGGGGAAGATTTAAACACGATGCATGATTATTTCCTAAATACAGTAGGTTTACTCCCTTGCCTTGTCATAGTCACCTTCTTCAGTAATTTTTGCTTTTTTAAAATCTAAATTTAATTCATACTTGGCAATCCTGTCACCCTGCTGATAGGGATTTTACTTTAATTGTAGGGTACATGACGTACATAACAGATTAGATTGTCTTTTGTCTTATGTAACAGATAACATGATCTGTATTGGTAATATTTTGGAGTATAGCTAAAGTGGTGCAAACAGACATAACATATACTACCAACAAAAAAGAAAAAAAACAATACTTGCATTGCTTGGCCTGTTAATAGCCAATCCAACACAGCCTTATAAGACTGTAAAATTACAAGGCACTAATGAGACAAGGGATCATGACACTGAAAATAAGGATGCTTTAGATACATTGCTGAATAAACAAGTAGCTAATCATTTGGCATACCAACAAAACAAATCTTACATGTAGGGGTGCACCTGGCCTTTCTGCTGCCTGAGGCGAAAACTGAAATGGCACTCCCCTCTTCCCAATTTCTTAACCTAACCCCTTCCCTTCAGCCCATGGCCCTTCGGCTGCCCCCCCCCTCTTGCCACCACCTGCCGCTGCCTGACATGATCGGCTCACCTGGCCTCATTGGTGGTGCACCCCTGCCCTGCTTACATGGAACAATAAGTCAGGATGGTTGCTGGTTTCTTTTGCAAGGCCATTTAAAACAGCCTATAAGATTACTAGTATGCTGTCGCCTGACAAATCTATGATAATTCTGGCTCAAATTTGTAGAATTTTCTGTGATTTTTATGCAGGTCTTTATAACAACCAGTTTAGTTCACCATGAGGTTAATTTTCTCACCTAGATTGACTCCAACTCAAACAGAACAATTCGGCCGTCCTATCACACAAAGGGAGTTAGATCTTGCAAAAAAATCCTTAAAGGGTTTTTTTAGTTTACATTAACATCCTTTAAAATAACCACTTATGAAGGTAGCTGTAATTTTTTAATGTATTTCTTTTACCTTTTTGCTCCTTACTTCCATTCTGGGTTGAGGTCACATGACCATGTCCATGCAGCCCTTTTTTATTGTTTGGGATGTTATATTCATGGGTGTATTATCCCTTTCCCGCATATGAGCATAACTGTACGTCCAAACTGCATGTAATTTATCGGTGTACAGTTACTCCCAAAATGTTAATCAGTTGTGACACTGTAAAGTGTCACAGCCCCAGAGTCTCCGATTTCATGGTTGGTTAGTCTGTATAGCGTAGTTGCTTGAATAGTTTTGGTTTCAGGCTCTGAGCTCCATAGTTTGTGACTGTGGAGGTAAGAGCCTGAAATCAGATATCAGGGGCACAAGGGTTGCATCAGTTCCCGGTGATGCAACCCTTGTGCCCCCGATGCCCCCTTTGTGCTCGGTGGCCCCTGAGCCCCCATCTTGCTCCTGAAGCTGGCCATGCGTCTGATGACTTTGTGAAGATGGTGATGGCTCAGGAAGCGAGCAGCTGCCATCAGCAGCGGATGTAAGCTGCACGCTGCAAAGGCAGCGTCCCGGTGGCTGCCATGGCAGCAGATGGTCTTACAAAGGTCTCCAGGCTTGCCATATACTGAAGTCTGACAGGCCCTGAGGCAGGGTCCTGATCAGGCTTACTGTCAGTACTGTACACTGCTATAGGTGACTATTGCAGTTTACAGTACAGCCATCAGCCCCACTGGATCTTGAAGAACCAAGTGGGAATTGAGAAAAAAAAACTGTAAAAAAAAAAGAATTTTCAATGGAAAAATAAATTGCTCTTTCCCATACGCGCTTATTTATAACTGATTAAAAACAAAAAAAAATTAAAAATAAACTACACATAATTGGCATAGCTGCATCCATAATCACCTGATCTATAAAAGGATCACATTACTAATCCCATGTGATGAACACCATGAAAACATTTTTAAAAAACAATGACAGAATTGCAGTTTTTGTCACCTCAATAAAAAATTGAATACAAAGTAATCAAAAAGTCATATGTATCTCAAAATGGTAGCAATTAAAACTACAGCCTATCCCGCAAAAAAACAAGCTCTTACTCAACTATGTTAGTGGAAAAAGTAAAACTTTATGTACGTTAGAATACAGTGCCTTGCAAAAGTATTTGGCCCCCTGGAACTTTTCAACCTTTTGCCACATTTCAGGCTTAAAAAAAAAGATATCACATTTTACATTTTTGGTGAAGAATCAACAACAAGTGGGTCACAATTGTGAAGTGGAACAAAATTTATTGGATCATTTAAACTTTTTTTGTAATAATAAAACTGAAGTGGGGCGTGCAAAATTATTCGGCCCCCTTGCATTAATACTTTGCTGCGATTACAGCTGCAAGTCGCTTGGGGTATGTCTCTATCAGTTTTGCACATTTAGAGACTGAAATTCTTGCCCATTCTTCCTTGCAAAACAGCTCGAGCTCTTTGAGGTTGGATGGAGAGCGTTTGTGAACAGCAGTTTTCAGCTCTTTCCACATATTCTCAATTGGATTCAGGTCTGGACTTTGACTTGGCCATTCTAAGACCTGGATACGTTTATTTTTGAACCATTCCATTGTAGATTTTGCTTTATGTTTGGGATCATTGTCTTGTTGGAAGATAAATCTCCGTCCTAGTCTCAGGTCTTTTGCAGACTCCAACATGTTTTCATCCAGAATGGTCCTGTATTTGGCTCCATCCATCTTCCCATCAATTTTAACCATCTTCTCTATCCCTGCTGATGAAAAGCAGGCCCAAACCATGATGCTGCCACCACCATGTTTGACAGTGGGGATGGTGTGTTCAGGGTGATGAGCTGTGTTGCTTTTATGCCAAACATATCGTTTTGCATTGTTTCCAAAAGGTTCGATTTTGTTTCATCTGACCAGAGCACCTTCTTCCACATGTTTGGTGTGTCTCCCAGGTGGCTAGTGGCAAACTGTAAACAAGACTTTTTATGGATATCTTTGAGAAATGGCTTTCTTCTTGCCACTCTTCCATAAAGGCCAGATAAACTCTTCCATAAAGGCCAGGACAGACTCTCCCACCTCAGCTGTAGATCTCTGCAGTTCATCCAGAGTGATCATGGGCCTCTTGGCTGCATATCTGATCAGTCTTCTCCTTGTTTGAGATGAAAGTTTAGAGGGACGGCCGGGTCTTGGTAGATTTGCAGTGGTCTGATACTCCTTCCATTTCAATATGATCACTTGCACAGTGCTCCTTGGGATGTTTAAAGCTTGGGAAATCTTTTGGTATCCAAATCCAGCTTTAAACTTCTCCACAACAGTATCACGGACCTGCCTGGTGTGTTCCTTGGTCTTCATGATGCTCTCTGTGCTTTAAACAGAACCCTGAGACTATCACAGAGCAGGTGCATTTATACGGAGACTTGATTACACACAGGTGAATTCTATTTATCTTCATCAGTCATTTAGGACAACATTGGTGTCACGGGGGAGACAAGGGAAGGTGTGCCCTGTACTTGAAACCCCCCTTCTTTCCCTACCTACTTGCCTCAAACGGCCCTAGGCGGCCGCGGACAACCACGAAGACGTTCCCTATACTGGGTAAGTGCAGAGGGAGGGAAAGGGAACACAGGGAGAGACAAAACACAGACGGAACCAACACAATGATAGAGTAGTCAGCAAGCCGGGTCAAACACAGGAGATAGCGTAAATACCAGGGGTCAAGAGAAGAGAGGTCCAAGTCCAAAGTCAGAGTCCAAATAGCAAATCCAAAACACAAGGTCGCACAAGCACTGATCAAAAGTATAAACTAATCACAGGCATCTGAGTGAGGCAGTTGCCATCTTTAAATAGCCCACCCAGGATCATGTGATGTGGCCAGCATCACATGACCTGAGGCGGAGCAAGCTGTCCAAACAATATGCAAAGTAGCCATGTGGTGTGATC
Source organism: Rhinella marina (assembly GCA_900303285.1). Lineage (NCBI taxonomy): Eukaryota > Metazoa > Chordata > Amphibia > Anura > Bufonidae > Rhinella > Rhinella marina. Next base: position 20,408 of record ONZH01012646.1, read on the forward strand.
AGCACCACATGGCTAAACCCAAACAGAGAATTAACTCATGAAGTGCTGGCTGACAAGACCAGCACTTCAATTCCCTATTGCTCGTCTCTAGGGGGGCGGAGAGGTCCGGCGATGTCGTGCAGAGGGAGCACGACGCCGACCTCGCGTGACAGTACCCCCCCCTTCACGAGGGGCCACCGGACCCTTACCAGCGGGAGCAGGCTTATCGGGATGCTGCAGATGGAACTTTTGGATGAGCGAGTCTGCATGCATCCTGGTCAACGGTACCCAAGACCTGTCCTCAGGACCGAACCCCTTCCAATGTACGAGGTACTGGAAGGAATTCCGGACCCTTCTCACATCCACAATTCTGGCAATCTCATGCTCCATTTGTCCTGCTACCTCAACCGGAGGAGGAGACTGTTCCTCAGGACCAACGGGAGCAACATAACGTTTGAGCAAAGACACATGAAAAACATTATGAACACGAAGGGAGTCGGGTAAACATAACCTAAAAGAAACCGGATTGATCACCTTGGTGATCCTGTAAGGACCAATGAAGCGAGGTGCAAACTTGTAGGATGGTACCCTCATGTTGAGATTTTTAGTCGATAACCATACCTTATCCCCAACCTTAAAATTCACACCCTTAGAACGTTTTCTATCAGCCTTAGCTTTTTGAACTCCTTGGGCCTTTTCCAGGTTCGACTGAACCTGTGCCCAAACTGTGCACAGTTCTTGAGAAAAATCATTGACCTCTGGGACAACCGACGCAGATGGGGAACAGGAGCCAAAGCGTGGATGAAAACCCATATTGCAGAAAAACGGCGACATCCCAGAGGATGAATTAACACGATTATTAATTGCAAATTCAGCCAGAGACAGGAATCTGGCCCACACATGTTGGTTATCAGAAACATAACATCTGAGATATTGCTCAACGGATTGGTTAAGACGTTCAGTCTGACCATTGGTCTCCGGATGAAAGGCTGATGAAAAGGACAAAGAGATACCAATCTTATTACAGAACGCCCTCCAGAACCTAGACACAAACTGTACTCCCCTATCAGAAACGATATTCTCAGGAACACCATGCAGTTTGACAATATTATCCATGAACACGGACGCCAAGACCTTTGCAGAGGGTAATTTACACAAAGGAATAAAATGACACATTTTGCTGAATCTGTCAACCACCACAAATATCACGGTTTTACCCTCAGAGCACGGCAAGTCCGTGATAAAGTCCATGGACAGATGTGACCAAGGTCTACTAGGTATGGGTAAAGGATGTAACTCACCCATAGGTCGTGTCTTGGTATTCTTGGACCTGGCACAAGTGTTACACGCAGTTACAAAAGCCTGAACATCTCTGGAGATTGACGGCCACCAATACTGCCTAGAGACCAACTCCTTGGTGGCATTGATGCCAGGATGTCCACACAAAACAGAATTATGGCACTCACCCAGCAGTTGCAATCGCAAATGAGCCGGCACAAACAATTTGTCATTGGGGGTACCAGTGGGAGCAAGATGTTGTCCTGCCGAGATTTCAGAAGCGAGGTCAGATGAGGTAGCGGCCACGATGATATCAGCTGGCAGGATGGGCTCAGGAGGGACGTCAGGAGGCTGATACGCCTTGAAACTTCGGGATAAGGCATCGGCCTTAACGTTCTTGCTCCCGGGTCTGAAGGTAACACAAAAATCAAAACGAGTAAAGAATAAAGCCCACCTCGCCTGTCTAGGATTCAATCGCTTAGCCGATTCTAAAAACATTAAATTCTTATGATCCGTGAGGACCGTAATGCGGTGAACTGCCCCTTCTAAAAAATGACGCCATTCCTCAAATGCCCACTTGATTGCAAGTAACTCCCTATTACCAATGTCATAATTCCTCTCGGCAGGAGAGAACTTGCGGGAGAAGAAGGCGCATGGCATAAGATTAGTTAAGGTGGAAGACCCCTGGGACAGTACAGCCCCACACCATCCTCAGACGCATCCACCTCAACTACAAAAGGCTTACTTTGATCAGGCTGGACCAACACAGGAGCATTCATAAAACACTGCTTTAACCTTTCAAAGGCCTCAATAGCTGCAGGGGGCCAATTGACCAGATCAGCCCCCTTGCGAGTCAAATCCGTAATGGGTTTGGCTACCACAGAAAAATTTTTGACAAATTTACGATAAAAATTAGCAAACCCCAGAAATCGCTGGAGCGCCTTCAAAGAGGAAGGTCGCACCCAATCCACAATGGCCTGTACTTTAACTGGGTCCATTTTGAAAGAAAAAGGGGTGAGAATGTATCCCAAAAAGGCCACTTCCTGAACACCAAAGGTACACTTCTCCCCTTTAACGAACAACTTGTTTTCACGCAACACCTCCAGCACTTGCCTGGTGTGAGATACGTGACTTTCCCAGTCTGCAGAAAAAATCAGGATGTCATCAATATAGACAATTACAAATTTCCCAATAAATGGTCTAAAAATGTCATTGACAAAGTTTTGGAAAATTGCCGGAGCGTTACTTAACCCAAAAGGCATTACCAAGTACTCATAATGACCTTCCGGGGTATTAAAAGCAGTTTTCCATTCGTCCCCCTCACGAATCCTGATTAGGTTGTATGCCCCCTTCAAATCCAGCTTGGTGAACCAACAGGCCCCCTGGACCTGATTCAGCAAGTCAGGAATAAGGGGCAACGGGTATCTGTTTTTAACAGTGATTTTATTGAGCTCCCTGTAATCGATACAGGGCCTCAATCCTCCATCCTTTTTACCAACAAAGAAAAAACCTGCCCCCATGGGAGAAACTGAAGGCCGGATGTGACCCTTGGCCAGACTCTCCTTGAGATAATCCCTCATGGACTGACGTTCAGGAGTAGAGAGATTCTAAATGCGACCTTTGGGATATTTGGATCCCTCAATAAGGTCGATGGCGCAATCATATTGCCGGTGAGGAGGGAGGAACTCAGTCTCGGACATGGAAAAAACGTCCGAAAAATCGCCGATATACTTGGGCAAGGAAAGAGACTCAGTGGTACCTCCAAACAGCAATACTGATTTACAACATTTGTCACAATTCATTCCCCATTTTTCCAATTCACCTACCGACCAGTTGATCACAGGGTTGTGGTCCTGTAACCATGGCAGACCTAAAACAAGGTCGGCAGGTAAATCCTTTAATACAAGGAAGGAACAAGTCTCGGTATGGGTAATTCCTACAGTTAATACAACCTCAGGAGTACAAAACTCCACTCTCCCATTATTCAATGGAGTGGAATCCAGTGCGATAATTTCAATCACCTTCCTTAAAGGAACTAGCGGAATCCCCACAGATTGTATAAAATCAAAATCAATAAAATTAATGGCAGAACCAGAATCAACAAAAGCCTTACCGGACCCCCTGAGTTGGTTGTACGCAATGGAGATAGGTAATAATACTTTCCTCCTTACCACCGCTGGGGTTACCTTACTTCCGGCAGAAAGCTCTCTAGAGGGCAGAAGTTTCGGGCATTGCTGGAGCCAGTGGTTCGTCTCACCGCAGTAGAAACAGGTTCCATTCAAGCGTCTCTGATCTCTCAAAGTTCCTCCCCACTGTATGGACTCCTCCGGGACCCTGGTAGAAGGTGGACTCAGAAGAGGGGATTCAGGCAGGACGACACCCTGAGGAATATCTGAACGTTCCCTCCGTCTCTCCCTCACTCGACGATCCAGTTTAATGGCTAGTGTCATGGCCGCCTCTAGGGTGTCAGGAGTAGGGTAACTGACAAGTAAGTCCTTAAGATGGTCAGACAGCCCCACCCTAAACTGGCTTCTCAAAGCAGGGTCATTCCATCCAGAGGAAACACACCACTTTCTAAACTCAGCACAGTAATCCTCTACTGGACGGTTACCCTGCCGAATGTCTCTGAGCTGAGTCTCAGCTACAGAAGTCAAGTCAGGCTCCTCATATAATAGGCCTAAGGCCTGAAAAAATGCTTCCACAGACTGCAAGCTTGGGGAGTCAGGCGGTAAAGAAAAGGCCCATTCCTGCGGATCACCTTGCAGCAAGGAAATAATTATTCCTACCCGCTGCTGCTCGGCACCCGAGGAGTGAGGACGTAAGCGAAAATACAATTTTACGCTCTCCTTAAAGGAACGGAAAGTTTTCCGGTTCCCCAAAAACCGATCCGGCAATTTAACATGAGGTTCCACAATGGGGTTAGATGTGGAGGGAGCCGCTACTAGTGCAGGTTGTAGCTGCTCCTGATGTAGGAGCCTCTCGGCCAGGTCCTGGATCATCTGCGCCATACCCTGAACCTGGTCCGTGAGCACCCGCAATTGCTCCATATGATACGGCCTGTGATTCTGTCACGGGGGAGACAAGGGAAGGTGTGCCCTGTACTTGAAACCCCCCTTCTTTCCCTACCTACTTGCCTCAAACGGCCCTAGGCGGCCGCGGACAACCACGAAGACGTTCCCTATACTGGGTAAGTGCAGAGGGAGGGAAAGGGAACACAGGGAGAGACAAAACACAGACGGAACAAACACAATGATAGAGTAGTCAGCAAGCCGGGTCAAACACAGGAGATAGCGTAAATACCAGGGGTCAAGAGAAGAGAGGTCCAAGTCCAAGTCCAAAGTCAGAGTCCAAATAGCAAATCCAAAACACAAGGTCGCACAAGCACTGATCAAAAGTATAAACTAATCACAGGCATCTGAGTGAGGCAGTTGCCATCTTTAAATAGCCCACCCAGGATCATGTGATGTGGCCAGCATCACATGACCTGAGGCGGAGCAAGCTGTCCAAACAATATGCAAAGTAGCCATGTGGTGTGATCAGCACCACATGGCTAAACCCAAACAGAGAATTAACTCATGAAGTGCTGGCTGACAAGACCAGCACTTCAATTCCCTATTGCTCGTCTCTAGGGGGGCGGAGAGGTCCGGCGATGTCGTGCAGAGGGAGCACGACGCCGACCTCGCGTGACAATTGGATCATTCAGAGATCCTCAATGAACTTCTGGAGTGAGTTTTCTGAACTGAAAGTAAATGGGCCGAATAATTTTGCACGCCCCACTTTTCACTTTTAAATGATCCAATAAATTTCGTTCCACTTCACAATTGTGACCCACTTGTTGTTGATTCTTCACCAAAAATTTAAAATGTTATATCTTTTTGTTTGAAGCCTGAAATGTGGCGAAAGGTTGAAAAGTTCCAAGGGGCCGAATACTTTCGCAAGGCACTGTATGGCAAAATATCATTTTTTTTTATCAAAAGGAGACAAAGATAATGCAGCACTCATCAAATGCTTCTGCAGCTTTATTTCTCAATAAGTCCATAAAAACATAGTGGATGCGGACTTGTGACACAGTGACTTATAGCTTATTTTTAATAAAAAAGTGATTTTATGCTGCAAAAGTACTAAAGCATGAAAAAACTATACAAATTTGGTATTGCCATAACCGTATGGACCCAAAGAACTGCATGGAGAACCCCATTAAAAAAAAAAAAAAAAAAAAAACAACACTGACAGAATTGCAATTTTTGTGCACCTCGCCTCCCAAAAAATGGTATAAAAAGTTATCAAAAAGACATATGTACCAGATGTACATTTAAAACTAAAGCCCATCCCGCAAAAAAATAAGCCCCCACACAGCTGTTAGTGAAAAAATAAAACTGTTATGAATGTTGGTATATGTGTGTGTGTGTGTATATATATATATATATATATATATATATATATATATATATACAATACAGACCAAAAGTTTGGACACACCTTCTCATTCAAAGAGTCTTCTGTATTTTCATGACTATGAATTAAACTATGAATTAACACCCGTGGAATTATATACTTAACAAAAAAGTGTGAAACAACTGTAAATATGTCTTATATTCTAGGTTCTTCAAAGTAGCCACCTTTTGCTTTGATTATTGCTTTGCACACTCTTGGCATTCTCTGATGAGCTTCAAGAGGTAGTCACCTGAAATGGTTTTCACTTCACAGGTGTGCCCTGTCAGGTTTAATAAGTGGGATTTCTTGCCTTATAAATGAGGTTGGGACCATGAGTTGTGTTGGGCAGAAGTCAGGTGGATACACAGCTGATAGTCCTACTGAATAGACTGTTAGAATTTGTATTATGGCAAGAAAAAAGCAGCTAAGTAAAGAAAAACTAGTGGCCATCATTACTTTAAGAAATGAAGGTCAGTCAGTCCGAAAAATTGGGAAAACTTTGAAAGTGTTCCCAAGTGCAGTCGCAAAAACCATCAAGCGCTACAAAGAAACTGGACCGCCCCAGGAAAGGAAGACCAAGAGTCACCTCTGCTGTGGAGGTTAAGTTCATCCGAGTCACCAGCCTCAGAAATCGCAGGTTAACAGCAGCTCAGATTAGAGACCAGGTCAATGCCACACAGAGTTCTAGCAGCAGACATATCTCTACAACAACTGTTAAGAGGAGACTGTGTGCAGCAGGCCTTCATGGTAAAATAGCTGCTAGGAAACCACTGCGTAGGACAGGCAACAAGCAGAAGAGACTTGTTTGGGCTAAAGAACACAAGGAATGGACATTAGACCATTGGAAATCTGTGCTTTGGTCTGATGAGTCCAAATTTGAGATCTTTGGTTCCAACCACCGTGTCTTTGTGCGACGCAGAAAAGGTGAACGGATGGACTCTACATGCCTGGTTCCCACTGTGAAGCATGGAGGAGGAGGTGTGATGGTGTGGGGGTGCTTTGCTGGTGACACTGTTGGGGATTTATTCAAAATTGAAGGCATACTGAACCAGCATGGCTACCACAGCATCTTGCAGCGGCATGCTATTCTATCCGGTTTGCGTTTAGTTGGACCATCATTTATTTATCAACAGGACAATGACCCCAAACACACCTCCAGGCTGTGTAAGGGCTATTTGACCAAGAAGGAGAGTGATGGGGTGCTATGCCAGATGACCTGGCCTTCACAGTCACCAGACCTGAACCCAATCGAGATAGTTTGGGGTGAGCTGGACCGCAGAGTGATGGCAAAAGGCCCAACAAGTGCTAAGCATCTCTGGGAACTCCTTCAAGACTGTTGGAATACCATTTCAGGTGACTACCTCTTGAAGCTCATCAAGAGAATGCCAAGAGTGTGCAAAGCAGTAATCAAAGCAAAAGGTGGCTACTTTGAAGAACCTAGAATATAAGACATATTTTCAGTTGTTTCACACTTTTTTGTTAACTATATAATTCCACATGTGTTAATTCATAGTTTTGACGCCTTCATTGTGAATCTACAATTTTCATAGTTATGAAAATACAGAAAACTCTTTGAATGAGAAAGTGTGTCCAAACTTTTGGTCTGTACTGTATATGTGTATGTGTGTATATATATATATATATATATATATATATATATATATATATATATATACACACACACAATATCCACAAAAAACGGACAGCACCTCCTGCAGGTGAGAGTCAGGTGCAAGCTACCTGCTGGCTAATTAAATAATAAACAGAAAATGGTAGCAGCACTAGATAGGCCATGACATATAAAATGAACATATGAAAAGGTAAAAAAGCATTACTGCTATGTAGACAAGTAGATAAAGTGGAAGCTCTTGGCGCATGGGCCCGACATATTTATGATCATTTACATGAGCCAAGTGTTTTTAAATTCTATGAAACATTTCTTGGGTCAAATCATTCATTTCACCCCTCAATCAATTTCTTGAGGGGTGTAGTTTCCAAAATGTCACTATTTGGTGGTTTCCTTTCTAGGGGTACCTCAGGGTCTCTTAAAATATTACATGGCTGCCCTCCAAAAACAATGCCTTTCCTTCTGAGCCCTGCCGTATTCCCATGAAGAGATACGACCGAGATAGGGGCATATCTGTAACCTGCAGAATCAGGGTACTATATTGTGGGGTTTGTTTTGCTGTTAATCCTTGCTGTGTTACAGGAGGAAACTGGTCAAAAATTGAAAATCTGCACAAAAAAATGATATTTTAAAATTTCACCTACATTTTGCTTTAATTAGTTTACAAAGTTTGTAAAATCAGTTTTGAATGTTTTGATGAAAGCAGGTTCTAAAATGAGGTCATTTTTGGTGGTTTCTATTATTTAAGTGCCTTAAAGCCACTTCAGAACTGAATTGGTCCTTAAAAATAAAACAACATTTACAAAGTGATGAGAACATATAGTAGACATATGGTGAATGTTAATAACTATTTTGCGAGCAATCATCATTTGTCTCAAAAGCAGAGAAATTCAAATTTAGAAAATTGCTAATTTTTCCAAATGTTCTGTAAATTTTTGATTTTTTATACATAAAGGTAAAATACTGTATATCAACTCCAATTCACCACTAACAGGCAGTACAATAAGTAAAAGCATTCAAAAGTTATTAAGTGACATGTTAGATTTAAAAAACGGGGCTTTGTCATTTGATCCAAAATAGTTTTTGCTGGAAAGGGGTTAAAGCAATGATAGGGGAGTGTTTATGTATAGCTGGGGGAGTGGGACCTATAAACTAGTTGGGCATTGTTAGGGTTGCTGCTGGAGCTATGGCAGAAAAAAGAGAAGTGCATCATTGGTTATAGAGGATATAAAGAAATATTGAAAAGAAAACTGTTTTTTTTTTTACATAGTTTAAACGGGTCAGGATAATCAAAATTGTAAAAAAACTGCCCAGGGAAGATTTAAATGAGGTAAGAAACTACAAGAGCATATTTGCTAAAAACCATAGAAATCCTGGAAAACCCCTTTAAAGTTGAATAAAGCCCCAGCACCTGATGGTTTCTCTGGGGAATTCTTTAAATTGCTTAAATCATTAGTATCTCCGCATCTCTTTAAAGGGGTTCTCCAAGTTAAATTCATTGATGACCTATCCTCAGGATTGGTCATTAATATCAGATCGGCGGGGGTTTGACACCTGGCACCCCGCCGATCAGCTGTTTAAAGAGGAGGTGTGCGCCGTACCAGCGCTGCCTCCTGTTCACTGTTTACACGCTAGCCGTAACATGGGTAGCGGTGAGTAGCTGTAATTACACCTAACCGTCCCATTCATTTCAATGGGAAGGCTCGTTCCCATACAAGTCTATAGTCTTGCTAATCGTTTTCGAAGAGCTCTGGAGGCATTGCCATCTTTTCAGGGTATTTCAACCAGTCAGAAATCTATTAAAACACTGGCTTTTGTGGACAACATACTGTATTACTTCTTATTTCTAATCCCAGAGAGGCTATTTCTCCCATTATGTTTTTATTTGATACATTTAGTCAGACATGGAGAGGATATAGAAAAAGGAAACAAACATCAAAACTCATCTTTTTAGAAAAACTAGGCACTAGGCATTGTCTGTCATATGTAAATGTGCATTTCTTGAAACATTTGTTAAAACTGTTTCTTAAAAAAAATCTAAACTAACTATGCTATGAAATTAAAAACTAATACTTACCTTTATTGTTACATGAGCCATGAGCACAGCAAAGTTAGTTAAATGATTACAAGAACACTTTGTATGTGTTCTGTTGGTCATTATTAGTCTGCAACCTTGAGTTGACCAATGACCGGACAGGTTGGCTTTTGAATAGCTCCAGAAAGAACAATTAGGGTTAAAAAAGTCTTCTGAGTCCTGTAAAATAATAATAAAAAACAGTAGCAACATTAATATGTAATTCCATTTTATTTATTTATTTTTTTAATTTAATTTTTTTATTTTTTATTTTTTTTTTGGGTGGGGGGTTATATACTGAAATTTTTTTCATCAAGTTAAAACCAGATAGCGACACATTATCCTTTTTTTTGTAATGTTTTTATTTTCTGTCTGCAGATTTTTTATTCTATTTCCTGTACATGATTATGGGCCACTTTGAGCTTTTCTTAACAGCATTTAAGATATGCTTTACAACAGCCATCATGGGTCATAGGCACAATGGACAGGAGGGGACCTCAATGACTTCTATGTGCTGAGTTTTTTAGGCAGGCTCTGTGAACTGTATAGAAAAAGATATAAATGGTGATCTGTACAGACCAAGTGGCACCTATTATTACGCTTTAAAATAAAGATGAAATTTTAATAAAGTGAAATGGAAAATTAAGAATAACATCACCATAAAAACATGTTTAACATAAAATACATGATTTAAAAAATAGGTTGTTTTATGATTATGCATTCCCTTTCAGTTATAAGGAAATGAGTAATATGATAATATGCAATATGATAAGTGATGACTCCAACTGCTGCTTAAGATGTTTTCAAGGTTTCAGATCTTCTGAACTCTTAATAGCAAACAAAAATTGGTCTCAATGGAGTTAGTGGATATTTTATGCTACAAACTGCTACAACCACAACTTAATTTTTTTTTACTATGTGGGGGCACTATAGGATCATACATTCTCTGTATGGGGGCATAACTACTGTGTGGGTACATAACTATTGTGTGGGGCACTAAGGGGGAATATTTTCTGTGTGGGGGCACTAAGGAGGAATAATTACCATATGGGAGCACTAAAGAGATTGGTCATGTATAGCATTGGGTGGAGTTAGAGGCATGTATTAGTGTAAAAAAAAAGTTCTCCCAGCATGCAGTTTGCTGTTGATAGTCTCCCTCTTTGGGCTTTTCAAAAGTTGGGTGGTATGTAAACCCGGGCTAGATGCATTGATGTTCTGTATTTGGAAGTCCAGGTTTTGGATTTAAATGTGCAACACTCAGAAGCCCTGCAAACTTGGATATAGGTTTAGACCTCACTGCACACTGGGGGTGAAATGGAGGTGGGTGGAGGAGAGCAAGATCAGGACATCGAGGTCAGTAGTTATATAACAGGTAGGGCTCATTCACATGACTGTGTGGTCCCCATGCCCGTGCTGTGGAGCACAAATATCAGTCTGCAGTGCACGGGCACCAGTCGCGCGAACTCCATGCTGTGGTGCAGACCCATTGATTTGAATGGGTCCACAATCCACAAAATACGGCAAAAGATTGGACATGTCCTATCTTTTGCGGTGCGGAGGCTTCTGAGTGTTTGCATGGGCTTCCCATCCATGCCTCAGCTCCACAAAAAAAGTGGTCCTCAATGTGGGCACTGCGACCATACTGTCATGTGAATGTGCCCTTAGGAGAAGATGTGGGAGTATATATATAATATTAGAGATGCAAACCCAGGGCCAGTAACAAGGCATTGCTCCTAGTAACCAGGAGCATGACTGTGTAGGAAGGATGGGGAGATGTGTGCAACAAAGGTCAGGCAGATGCTGGTAGGGAACTGAAAGGGTCATCTGTTGCCAAAATTGTGAATGCAGAACAGTTTATTTTCTTTTGGGTGCTCAGGTTCAGCATATTGCAGAGAGGATAGATAGACTGCTGGGTGTGACTGGGAAAGTCCCAGCTGTTGTGGTACACGATGGAACCAATGACAGTCAGTGGGAGATGAAAGGTCCTTAAAAAAGATTTAAGAGAATTAAAAGAGAGGTTCCAGTCCAGACAGCAGAAATTTAGAGGGTAAATTAAGTGGGAAAAGATATTGGTACAGGAAGTGGGTTCATGCAGCTGTGGTGGGGAAAGAATGGTTAGATGGCTGGAGGAGATTTAAACTATGATCTTGCGGGAGAGAGGATGGTCATACAAAAATTGATGTAGGTAGAGTAGATATAGAGTGAGATACAGGACGGGACACTGGGGATTCAGTGGGTGCTGAGGTTAGTGAGGAAGGTGTACAATGTGCACCCAAGAAAAGCAGAGCTGTTGGTGAATTCAAGGAGTCTCACAAATAATTTGAAGTTTTAAAGGCAGACATAGATTATGATGTAGTGGACATAAAGGAAACAAGGCTGGATGAAAGCTATGACTTGGTAAATATAAAGGGGGTGTCTGTAAAAGTGCTAAATGACAGCATTGAGTGGGAACCTGATAATGTGGAGTCCTTTTGGGTTAATATAATTGGAGCAGGTGATAATGATAAATGCCAAGAACGAAATGTTGCAACAAATTAGAAAGGCAGCAAACAATAACTGGGCCCCTATAATGGGGGTTTTTAACTACCTTGACATGAATTGGGACATTGAGTCCGCTGTTTTTGCTACAACCTTAAGGGACTCACAGACCAGCGTTTTCCAGTATCTCTGTACTGCTGGAGAAAGAGCCAATGTGGAGGCACAAAAGTGCAATCTGCTATAAGGCTGAGGCAATATGGTAAAACGTGTCACACAACAACTATTCGTGTGGCATTTCTGTGACTTATCTGCAAGTCAAGCTAGAGCTGTGATTTGGCTGTAAAAATACAGCCAAATCGCAAAAATGTTGGAGGCAAGTCACAGTGGCACGCTACTTGTATTGTGGTTGATGCAGCCTGTGATCAAAAATCACAATGCAGTGCGGGCACATATGAACATGGGACCAACGCAGATGCCTTCAGCTGCCAAGCACACACGCAACAGGTCAGCCAGTTTCATAGGTACAAATCTGCTGACAGGTGCCCTTTTAACCTCACAAGGGTATTGAGTCATGGGGAAAGACATATTGCTCTTACTGAAGCAATACATTTTTGGTCAAGACTTTTTTCTGGATTTGATTGAATGCTATATTTAAGCATAGGTGAGGGATATAATGTACCATATTGACTTTCTTATTGCCTTTCTTTTTTAAACTCCTCAGTTTTTCCCCCTACAATCACTGAGATGTGGTGGGGATGTCAATCTTTTTATCTTCTCATGTTTCATTAGATGTTTTCCACAAGGATGCTGTCATAGGGTTCCAGAAAAAAACATTTACCAGTAAGAGCAATAATGTGTAACTACTACAACCTTTAATAAAGGAGTTATCCCAATGAAAAGTATTATTATACAATGAGTAGGGAATTTTAAATGTAATACAGTAATATTTAGAAATGAGCAAATCTCTTGAAATTCGTTTTTATTCTGATTCTAAATAATAGGTTGGAAAATTAAATTCGGGTATGAATAAATTTGATGCAAACTGAAAGTGCTCATATTGCCCTGAGAAATTGTGTATAAGGGTACGGCCACACGGTGTAGTGGACCACAGCTGCCCTTTATTTAACAAATGAAGACCTGTATGCCAGTCTTCATTGTTAATGGCCATCCAGCACCTTCAGTACCTCGGGGCCATTAACAATGAAGACCAACAATACAGTGCGGTCTTCATTTGTTAAACAAAATGTAGTTGTGGCATAATTGGCCGCGCGATTCTTGACTGCAGCTGGCTGCGACCACAACAGATCACAACTGCCTGTGCCCTAACACTTGGAGATCACCTAGAACTCATATTTTTTCTTTTGTCTTTCTCACTTTTATTTTTCTACACATTTCTCTCTCCCTCTCATTTCAATTTATTTAAAGGGAGTCTGTCACCTAATTTTCAAGTGAGAGCACTGCCCCACAGAAGATTGCATTCACATCCCAGACATACCTGTGTGCACTGTGTGTCTGTATTACATGTCCAGAAAAAGCACTTTTATTCTGCTGGAAAACAGCTCCCAAGTGCCCAGCTGAAAGTGAAACTAAAAACAGCTTTCACTCCTGACTCGATTTCTAACGGCTATATCTTCTGATATAGTGGATGTAATGCTATGATTCTGGAATCATTTGAAAGGTTGGAAGCTTTCAAACAAGGTGAGGTTCATATTTCTAGCTGGTACCAATCCTAAGATATGAGCAGCTAAAGCAGCCCTCCCTTCTTCAGTCTGATTTGCTCTGGGCACTTGCAGCAGCAGAGCTGGGCACTTGGGAGCTGTTTTCCAGCAGAATAAAAGTGCTTTTCCTGGACATGGATTACAGATACAAAGTGCGCACAGGTATGTTTGGAATGTGTATGCAATGTTCTGTGGGGCAGTGCTCTTAGTTATATTGGTGAAAACAGGTGACAGACTCCCTTTAACACAAAGATGGCATTAGTAATGTCAGAGTGACAGTGGCATTCTGTTTAAATCCTTCCCGACTAAATGATTTTCCATTTGTTTTTTACTCCCTGCTTTTCCAGAGCCATACCTTTTTTATTTTTCAGTTCACATAGCTGTTTAAGGCTACTTTCACACTAGCGTTTTTAATTTCCGGTATTGAGTTCCGTAATAGGGGCTCAATACCGGAAAAAAACGCTTCAGTTTTGTCCCCATTCATTGTCAATGGGGACAAAACTGATCTGAAGACAACGGAATGCTCCTGAAAGCATTCCGTTCCGTCTTCAGACCGGAGAACAAACCGCAGCATGCTGCAGTTTGCTCTCCGGTCCAGGCATCCACACCAAGACGGATCCGGAATGACCCCCAATGCAAGTCAATGGGGACGGATCCGTTTGGTGTGACACACCAGTAATCCGGATCTGTCCTCCATTGACTTGCAATGGGGGGTCATTCCAGATCCGGCTACACATATACAGAAATACATACAGACATACATACATACATACACACACACACACACAAACACATACATACTCCAGCCAGGGACGCTGGCAGCATGTCTTCACGCACCTCCTGCGCGCAGCTATGACGTTTCCCCACTGCGCCCAGCAGAGGGCGCTGTGGGGAATTGTCATCACTGCGCGCAGGAGGCGCGTGAAGACGTGCTGCCGGCGTCCCTGGCTGGAGTATGTAAGTATGTATGTGTTTGTGTGTATGTGTGTGTATGTATGTTCTCTGTGTCTGTGTCAACATGTGTGGGGCCGGAGCGCTGCTCCGGCTCCACACATGTATCAGCGGCAGTACGGATCCGTCGGCACCCTTTAGGTGCCGGGTCCATGCTGCGGCTAGTGTGGAAGAGGCCTAACAAATACCACAGAGAAAGATTAAGATAAAAAACATCCTGCACGATAAGATAAGTGGTTATGCAGATGTGCATGGCTACATTTATGAAAAAATTCACAGAAAATAATGCACTAACACAATAGATGCAAACATTATATTTGGACTAAGCCCTTGTTCTGATATGATTTTATCTATATATAATGTTTGCATCTTTTGTGTTAGTGCATAAAACTGAAAAGTTAACTTCATTCTCCGGGTTGGTTCAAATCATTTAATACCAAAAAAAGAAAAAGGGATTCACTATTTTAATTTTTTTCCATTGCACTGTTCACCACATAAGATAAACAGTTTTATTTTTAATAGTACATGCATTTTTGGAATGGTAATTACCTTTTTATTTTTATTATTTTTTAAATTTAAAATGGGGAAAGGGGAGTGAGTTGAGTTTTTATATTTTTTTGGGGGGGGGGGTCTTTATATTTTTTAAAACTTTTTTTAAAAACTTTTTTGCATTAATATTTAGTCCAAATAGAGGAATTTAATATGCAATCATCTGATTGGGACAATCATAGGCAGGGAGTGATAGGAACTTTGTTGCCTAGCAACCAAACAACTCCCGCAATCTTGGTGCAGAGGAGCCATTCAGTCACCAGGAGTGCAGTGTTCCCGGTACTCAACCAGCCAGATGTCATGGCCACAATTTACCAAGGCATCTAAGGGGTCAAAGCAGGGGACTAGAAAGTAAAAAGCTCATGAGTGAGTGCCATCTTAAAAGACCTTAAATCTGCTGTATGGCGGATGTCGGGAAGGGGTTAATAACAGACTGTCGGATTTGTTCTGCTTTTTAAAATTAAAAAAAAATGTTCTAAAAATTGACCCTTTTTGTGTTTATCCATACATGAGTGTCAGGAAATGCAGTGGCTTGTTCTGGACAAACAGTCCAAAAATTATGCCCTAACAGGGGCAGATTCCATGCTCTTGTTTTCACAGTAGTAAAACCATTGGTTTTTTTCTCAACAAGAGATCCAAAAATTTACCTTTTTTGGGAGCAGCAGCAGCAGTACAGTATGACACCTGACAGACAAGGTAAGAGATGTCCGGCTGTGTAGGGTTGTAGTAGCAGCAGTAGTAGCGGCTGCAGCAGCAGTAGAGTATCTGACAGACAAGGCAGACAGCAGCATAGCCACTGTCAGCAATGGCAGATTTATTCATTGGACTCAGAAGGAGGTGTGTGAAAATACTCACAGATCCAATTTTCACAAATGTAATGTTATCAACACTTGTGGATTGCAATTTTGTCCACTTCAGTGTGACGACTCCATCTGTTGTGTTGAGTACTCTCTCTGACAGTACATCAGAGGTTGGAGAAGACACTACACTGATAGCAAACTAGGCCAGTTCCACTGTTTCACTGCTTCCTTAGAAGTAACATAACAGTGTATTTGCTGGAGAAAGGGCATAGTTCAGGTAGGTTTGTTCCAATGGTGCATATCCATTTGCTCATGTGCGTCAAGTTGGCACAACACTTGACAACACTGTTCCATCATGTTCAGCAAGCTGAAATGGCCACTGTGACTGGTGCTCCTGCATCTTCTGCTACTCAGCACTGGATGGCGGTAGAGGACAAAGAAGGGCCTCATGGTCAGATATGTGTTAGGCAAAAGCTATGGAAAGCTGGGTACAGAGCATACATTGGTAATACAACAATTTTGCCTCCCTTAAAATATCAGGAAAATATTTCTCCTTTTTGCTTTGATGGCGAGGGTCTAAAAGCATGGCTATCTAGTAGTCATCAGGTTGCTGATGCTATCAATACGCTTGTAAGCGCATAAGCAAGCAAGCCGCTTTTCATGCTTGCCAGCGTTCCCAAAGAACAGGGGTGGATTGGAAACTCAAAGTGGCAGGGCCAAGCCAAGTAGGTGGGGACATTAAACCATTAGGCATGATTCACACAGCACATTCACACAATGTGAATACACACAACACACCCACTCACACCCAGGCAGCATATGAAAAGAATAATCCACAGCACTCCCTTGAATGCAAAATATTACAGTTATATCAGGTCCTGGATCAGTGAATAACAATGTAACGTTAAGTATATACTGGGCCCAGTGAAGAGCTGTGGATTGTCATTTTGATTACATGTGACTTTGGCATGTCTTTTATTGGCACCCCGATTCTTCTATAATGAGTGCATGGTTTAAGTTATATTTGTGAACTCCAGGAAGCCCCTGCTCTGCCTGCACCTTCTGCCCAGAGGAGAGAGCTGGCTGGTCTGGGCCCTGAAACACAAGAGGAAGTATGATGAGTCGTACTGATGCTGGGAGTGGGAGAAGCCTGAGGTCCTTTGGCACCTGGAAGGCAGAGTAGTAATTAAAAGAGGTTGTCCACCTTTAAGCTGTTTTTCAAAGACCTCAGAGCATTCAGTAATCGTACCACGAAGACTACTTGCTGTGGGAGCCTGGTCTCCACTATTTTTAGAGTTGGTTCCCAGTACACATGCACTAATATGGGCTTTCCATAATTTACTGGTCATGATGTTCAGCCAGGACTCTGGTAGTTGCATCAGCGGTGTGTCATCCCAGCACTTTTCACATGCAGCCTGCTGTATGGTGGTGACTAGAGATGAGCGAACGTGCTCATGGGCGCAGGCATCCGGATCCGACCTCCTCACCCGACGGATCCGGATGCTTGCGCCCATGCGAGCGCAGGGGAGCCGAGCGCTACAGTGCTTGTTACGAGCACGTTCGCTCATCTCTAGTGGTGACTTGTGAACCAGTGTCTAGTAGAGCAGCAAAAGGAACTCCATTGATATGGTGGACGACTTCAGAAAAGGGTCCCACTACCTGGGCACCCAACCTGGTTCTTCTGGACCTGCCATTCTTCTTCCAAAGGGAAGCTTCCTGGCATTGGAGCACAACCTTTTAAATGCCAGCACATCCTTTTGGTGTGTCCACATTTGTGGCAGTAACTGCAGATGGGTTTCTTGGACTAGTACCAGTCTGTGTGCAGCCTATCAGCTAGTTTTTTTTGCAACCAGATGGGTGATGGCTCCTAGGGTGCAGAGCTTCTCTCTTTGTCGTTGGACACTGTTCTAACTGCTCCAGTTGTTTCTGAATCTTGCATGCTTTCTGCTAGGAGGGAGACTTGGTCAGGGCAGCAACTGCATCCAGAACAGGAGCTTGGGACTCTTGCTTGATGGCATGACTGGTTTCTTCAGGAACACTATTAGACAGTGGATTGCTGTTCTTGGCAGAATCAGGCTTGCGGTCCATCCTCAGGATGTTGATGGAGCATTACTGGAGCATCTAGGAAGGGGGTGTCTGGGTGCTGGATGAACAACATTTTTAATTGGCTTTTCAGAGTCTCTGCAGCAGCACCTTTTATGCACTGTCCCCTGAAGATTGGTCTCGGTTCTTGGCCTCACCAGGATCTATGTGAACAACGACCCTCATGGCCTCTTGCAAGGAAAAGACAAAGTCTCTGAGTGACTCCCTCGGATTTTGTATTTTGCCAAAGAACTGCATTAACATTTCCGAAGCAGTTCCAGTCTCAAAGGTTGTGCTGATTCTGTCAAGGATTTGCTCTACGGTCCTTTTCTCTGACTGTTGCCAGGATTTGACCTCACAGAGTGAAGCTCCTTCTAGTTTACCAGTTAGAATTTCTATTTTCTGGTCTGTGGAAACAGGGTATGCCTTGAAGGTAGCTAACATTTTTTCACTAAAGTCACTAAAATACGGCAAGGACCATGGAAGCCATGGTGCTCCAAAATAGTATGGTATAGCCTTTGGATTTGCAGCAGTATTTGCAAAGTTGTTGCAGCTTAGCTGAATGTTATTGCTGTCAGACATGGTTAATGATGTGTTCTCCTGATTACTCAGGTAGTGAGAAGCAAATGTGTGATTTTGTGACACATTGCCATGGGAAACAGCAGCATACATGGTGGGCTGTCCCTCTAAAAGTTGCGGCTGCAGCACAATTAGAATGGCAGAGGTCCACAGCAATGCTAGTGATAGCTTCAGACAGTCTTTTTATGGTAAGTAGCCCCAGAGGTAATCACTCAGATCAACTGGCACTTGGTTTATTTCATCCTGTATTGCTGGATCTGTGTAGTGGAACAATGCACCCAGGGGCGTAGCTAAAGGCTCATGGGCCCTGGTGCAAGAGTTCAGTTTGGGCCCCCCCCTCCCCCCTTCCCTCCCCCCTTCCCTCAGCGCTGGTGCACCTAGCTTTTCTGGCCAAGTCAAAAATTGACTCCCCCCCCCCCAATGCCAAATTCTCACCCTAACCTTTTCCCTCCTAACATTACGTATATCACTACAGAACATACAGGGTAAGGCTACATTCACACGACAGTTGTTTTTGCAGCCTCCGATCTGCATATTTTGCGGCTCAGATGCGGACCCATTCACTTCAATGAACACTGTGTGCTGTCCGCATCTGTATGTCCATTCCTATTTTTGTCCGTTTTGCGGACAAGGATAGGCATTGTTACAGTGGATCTGCAAAAAAAAACGGATGCCATACGGAACATCATCCTTTTTTTGCGGATCCGCAATTTGCAGACTGCAAAACACAACGTTCGTGTGAATGTAGCCTAATACAGCACCCCTTACCTCCATACCTCGTACATCCAGTGACGTCTCCTCTGATGTAGATATTCTCTTTCCTCATCTTCTCCTTTCAGACCAGATGCCATTTTTCAGCCATTTCTCATCTCTGCAGTTTGACAGAAGAAAATACTTTTCCATCATCCTCCCGTCTTCTGGACAAATCATCCTACCACCCCCAGTACTGTGCCACTAGTACCACACAGATAGTGCCCTTCAATAATTATTGGCACACAGTGTCCTAAAATAACCACGCCCAGCAAATAGTGTTCCTGACAGTAATAGTGTAAACATAACGTCCCCCAGAAATAACTGCGCTGATACTGTGCCAGGGTGCCCCCCACAGTAATAGTGCCCCCCACAGTAATAGTGCCCCCCACAGTACTAATGTCCCCTAAAGTCCCAACTAATAATTCTCTGCCAGAGTGCACTTGTTAGTAATAGTGCCCCCAACAGTACTAATGTCCCCACTGTGCCCCAGAAGTAATGATGCTTCCAATGTGCCAGTAAGAAGTGCACCCAAAATTTCACCCCAATAATGTGCCAGTAAGAAGTGCTCCCCATCCACAGATGCCCCCCAAATTATGTGCCAGTAAGAAACGCCCCAATAATGCACCAGAAGTTCCCCCCATCGATTCCCTCCCAAAATCATGTGCCAGTAAAAAGTGTCCCACCCCCCATAGATGCCCCCAAATTATGTGCCAGTAAGAAATGCCCCCCAGTGCCCCCATGGGCCAGTAACAAATGCCCCCATGTGCCAGTAAAAATTCCCCCAGTGCCCCCATGTGCCAGTAATAAATGCCCCCAGTGCCAGTAAGAAATGCCACCAGTGCTAGTAAAAAAATGCCCCTAGTGCCCCCATGTGCCAGTAAAAATTCCCCCAGTGCCCCCAGTGCCAGTAAGAAATTCCCCCAGTGCCAGTAAGAAATGCCCCCCAGTGCCCCCATGTGCCAGTAACAAATGCCCCAAGTGCCAGTAAGAAATGCCCCCAGTGCCCTCATGTGCCAGTAAGAAATGCCCCCAGTGCCCCCAATAGAGCTCCGGTCCGTAATTGCAACAATAAAAAAAATAAACACTAATACTTACCTCCATCAGGCCGGCTTCCGGCCTGTGTCCCATGCTGTACGGCTCAGGCAGCGCGATGACGTCACCTGAGCCGGCCTCTGATAGGCTGCAGGCCTAGTGCCTGCAGCCTATCAAAGGAACCGGCAGGGGAGACGCCTCTCCCTCCCCTGCCCGGCAGTACAGGCATCTGTATCGCCATCCTGAGGACGGCGATACAGATGACTATGGAGATGAGGGCTTCCACAATGGAAGCGCTCATCTCCCTCTGCCCTGCCGCCCCAACTGTGCGCAGGGCGGTGCGGCCCTGCAAGTAGCAAGGGGGACCCTTGACACTTGCGACCGCTGCGACCCCTATAGCTACGCCACTGAATGCACCTATTTCCAAGATGGCGGCAGCCAGGAACTTCCAGTGGTGTATTGTTGGGTTTTTTTGTCCTCCCAGGAATTTCTTGCACCATCTTGGGTCTGCTTGCTGGGCTGTATTTTACTTTAAATAGGTGGATCTTCTAGTGACAGGCCATAAGTATCCATCCTAGTCAAGACGTCTTTCTTCTTTAGAAGCTTTTGTTTGGAAAGTAGTCTGATTGGAGGCACTGGTACCCCAAGGAGCAGAGCATGCAGGAGACACTTTTACTCCTGCTCCTTGCCGAATGTACTCTCTCCTGTTACCAGAGCTTAGGTGGGTGGAGCTATAGTGCTGATGGCACAGATCCAAGATGTCTGATTAACCCTTTGTGGGTTGGTATGCAGCCAGAAGGGTGAGTGATAACACCTAGGATCAGTCTTTGCAGCATACAGTAGCTGTGGAATCCACAAAACACTGTGGTAGCACAATAAACAAAACAAATTGCAAAACTCTTTAATGCTTCCAACCCAGTACTTGCTTGGTAGGACACAGAGGATTTGTATCCTGTTTGTGACACCAGAATATTATACTGCAAGCCCCGGAGGAGCAGGAGTGGAATGGTAGTAGCTCTGGTTGCAATAATTATTCACAGTAACAGTCCTCACTACAATTCTCCCTAGAGCCAGAGCAGTGATAGGAGGGTGCACCTTTTCTTCCCTTGAGGCACACACTGAGGTTGGGGCTCCTATCTGATGGCAGTTGGGGTGCACTCAATGTTGTCAGTGTTGTACGGGTACAAGGCAGGAGATGTTGGTACAGTGGCTGGTAAATAGTGCTGGCCAGCTGTAGAAGATAAACATCTCTCTTTACTAAAGTGCAGATTGGGAGTATATCGAACTGTATCAAAACACAGTTACAAACAATTGACACTGCATATCATCCCAGATAGCAATGTATGGATATAGACCAAAATGTGGATTGCAGTACTCCTTCCCTTTATCTCCCCAAAGTGTCTTTCTGTAGACTCTAAGGCTGGCAATATTATTCTTGCAATGGTGGTTGTAATTCCCAGCTGTCGGGTACAGTATCAAGATACAGTGGGCCAAACTGTGTCCAAGTGTGAAGGTTGTCTTATCAATTTCCCACTCACTAAAGTAAAGTCTCTACTACCCCTAAACAGCTACACACACATGTACTGCCTTGTCTGTTCCATGCTGTGCAACTACGGCTGCTGCTACTATTGCAGCCACATGTCACAGCCTCTAGGAACAAATGAGGTGTTACTCCAAGAGGCTCAGCTCTCTCTGCAACTGCCGTGTCCTCTCCACTTTGATTAACAGGGCCATGCACTAAAACATTATCAAGCCTAGCCCTGACTTCAATCAAAGTGCAGAGGGCTTGTCAATTGCTCTTAGAGGCTCATTTTCATAAATTAAAACTTTGTTTCTCTTAGCAATGTGGTTACATATGAACATGAAACCAACTCAGATGCCTTAAGCTGCCAAGCATACATGCAACAGGTCAGCCAATTTCATATGTACAAATCTGCTGACAGATGCCCTTTAAAAGGGAGAATTTTTCCAGGCACATTCAGAACAAAACAGTCTTTCTTCTATGTATAAATACGAGCAGGCATTCTGCCCTACGTTCAAGCATAATGTTTCTACGCTTGGTCCCAACAACCCACTGTTTTTGTCCCATAACACCATATGTGTTAAAAAACCATAAGGTAATTTTTTTGGAAGCTTTTTAGTATTAAAAAGCATAACTCATATGATGGTGCAATGTACGGTATATTTAAGTGCGCTGTTTGTTAACACCATCAAATATGTGTTTACCCATAGCTACATGGGGCGCAGGACATCGCGGCTAGTATGGTGACTTTATGCTTGATTTGATACTGGGTGTTCAGGGACTATAAGCACATGCACTTTATTTCTATATTTAATTTACTGTTTATACAGTGGGGGAAACAAGTATTTAGTCAGCCACCAACTGTGCAAGTTCTCCCACTTAAAAAGATAAGAGGCCTGTAATTGACATCATAGGTAGACCTCAAATATGAGAGATAAAATGAGAAAACAAATCCAGAAAATGACATTGTCTGATTTTTAAAGAATTTATTTGCAAATTATGGTGGAAAATAAGTATTTGGTCACCTACAAACGAGCAAGATTTCTGACTCTCACAGACCTGTAACTTCTTCTTTAAGAGGCTCCTCTGTCCTCCACTCATTACCTGTAGTAATGGCACCTGTTTGAACTTTTTATCAGTATAAAAGACACCTGTCCACAACCTCAAACAGTCACACTCCAAACTCTACTATGGTGAAGACCAAAGAGCTGTCGAAGGACACCAGAAACAAAATTGTAGACCTGCACCAGGCTGGGAAGACTGAATCTACAATAGGCAAGCAGCTTGGTGTGAAGAAATCAACTGTGGGAGAAATAATTAGAAAATGGAAGACATTCAAGACCACTGATAATCTCCCTCGATCAGGGGCTCCACGCAAGATCTCACCCCGTGGGGTCAAAATGATCACAAGAACTGTGAGCAAAAATCCCAGAACCACACAGGGGGACCTAGTGAATGACCTGCAGAAAGCTGTGGCCATAACAAAGGCTACCATCAGTAACACACTACGCCGCCAGGGACTCAGTTGCTGCAGTGCCAGAAGTGTCTCCCTGCTTAAGCAAGTGCATATCCGGGCCCGTCTGAAGTTTGCTAGAGAGCATTTGGATGTTCCAGAAGAGTATTGGGAGAATGTCATATGGTCAGATGAAACCAAAGTAGAACTGTTTGATAGAAACACAACACGTCATGTTTGGAGGAGAGTGAATGCTGAGTTGCATCCAAAGAACACCATATCTACTGTGAAGCATGGGGGTGGCAACATCAAGCTTTGGGGCTGTTTCTCTGCAATGGGACCAGGACAACTGATCTGTGTACATGAAAGAATGAATGGGGCCATGTATCGGGAGATTTTGACTGCAAACCTCCTTCCATCAGCAAGGGCATTGAAGAGGAAACGTGGCTGGGTCGTTCAGCATGACAATGAGCCCAAGCACACCGCCAGGGCAACGAAGGAGTGGCTTCGTAAGAAGCATTTCAAGGTCCTGGAGTGGCCTAGCCAGTCTCCAGATCTCAACCCCATAGAAAACCTTTGGAGGGAGTTGAAAGTCCGTGTTGCCCAGCGACAGCCCCAAAACATCACTCCTCTAGAGGAGATCTGCATTGAGGAATGGGCCAACATACCAGCAACAGTGTGTGCCAACCTTGTGAAGACTTACAGAAAACGTTTGACCTCTGTCATTGCCAACAAAGGATATATAACAAAGTATTGAGATGAAATTTTGTTATTGACCAAATACTTATTTTCCACCATAATTTGCAAATAAATTCTTTAAAAATCAGATAATGTGATTTTCTGGATTTGTTTTCTCATTTTGTCTCTCATAGTTGAGGTCTACCTATGATATAAATTACAGGCCTCTCTCATATTTTTAAGTGGGAGAACTTGCACAATTGGTGGCTGACTAAATACTTTTTTTCCCACTGTATATGCACCTTGTACAATCATGAAGTCTAATACTGTTTGCTGCATATGCACTTTGTATAATCATGAAGTCTAATACGGTTTACCTTTACCACCCGCTAGTATTCCCTGCTTGGCCATATGCCTGATATGTTTTCCAACCACTATTTGATCTATTTTAATTATGTCATTTTAAGTGTACAAATAAAGATTGATTTATTTATGATATTTTTTCCTGGTTATTGCTTTTTTGGTGTATGAGTTTATGGGCTCAATTCGGGGATAATATATGTGATTTGTGGCCCAATAATTTGTTGGTATCCATAGCTATATATGTCAGTGTCACTCTGACATTATTTGCTATTGCTGTCATTATATTCTAGAACTAAAAGGGAAGAGTCAAAAATGATTATTTTTTTTTAAAGAGAGTCCCAGGAGACCTTAGAGTGTCATATACGAATTTTCAGCCCAATTGGAACATATTTGATTTGTGTAGAATCAATTCGGACACAAATCACATTTTTCAAAAAAATTGCAATTTAGACACAAAATGAATTTCAAGAAGTTTGATCATCTCATATATATGGATGTGCACCTGTGACTTGTCTAAATTTTATTGCAGTGTGTTTGGAGGGTAGCTGCCTCCTTTTAGATTAAAGGGATACTATCGAGAAAAAAATAAAAAACATGTTATAAAACATTAAAAATAGTTTTTATATGTATAATGAAGCTTATTATGGGTGTATTGTGTTTTGTGTATTTTACATTTTTGTAACTTTATGGGGGCTGCCATTTTCATAGTCACATGTCTATGTGTCACTGAACGACACATAGACAAATGACTTACAGTCGTATGCTCCATTCCCAGTGCGGACGGAGCCGACTCTATTGAAAAATCATGGGAGCGCTGTGTATGTGTAAAGCGCAGACGCTTTACACATACATAGCCTGCCCCCTCCGGCGCCATGTTATTGAAGACTTCAGTAACATGACACCGGAGGGGACACCCATTGTATGTCCCGGTCTCTGGCAGCTGTCTCTGTGTCCATAGGACGCAGAGACAGTTGTCTGTTGCAAGAAGAAGCAGACAGCCAGAATTGGCTGCCTGCTTCTTTCATCCTCCGAGTCCCCCCCTTATTATCCGTGTACTGTGACATCACTGTGTTTAATATCCCTGTACTGTGACATCACTGTGTTTATTATCCCTGTACTGTGACATCACTGTGTTTATTATCCCTGTACTGTGACATAACTGTTTATTATCCGTGCACTGTGACATCACTGTGGTTATTATCCCTGTACTGTGACATCACTGTGGTTATTATCCCTGTACTGTGACATCACTGTGGTTATTATCCCTGTACTGTGACATCACTGTGGTTATTATCCCTGTACTGTGACATCACTGTGGTTATTATCCCTGTACTGTGACATCACGGTGGTTATTATCCCTGTACGGTGACATCACGGTGTTTATTATCTCTGTACTGTGACATCGCTGTGTTTATTATCCCTGTACTGTGACATCACTGTGTTTGTTATCCCTGTACGGTGACATCACTGTGTTTATTATCCCTGTACTGTGACATCACTGTGGTTATTATCCATGTACTGTGACATCACTGTGTTTATTATCCGTGTACTGTGACATCACTGTGGTTATTATCCCTGTACTGTGACATCACTGTGTTTATTATCCCTGCACTGTGACATCACTGTATTTATTATCTCGATGTTCGGCCGAGCATGCGTACGCTTGGGTACGCTCAGTGCTCTGCCGAGCACCGGGTGTACTCGAGCGCATTGCTCAAGTCCCCTCCCCACGCGCTAATTATCCAATTAGGGATGGCATAATTGAAGTCTATGGGAGTAAACCAGGCACCCCCCGCTCGGAAGTACAAAAAAGAAAAGTACAAAGACAGACACACAGACACACTACTTACCTTCCCTGGCAGCTCTCTCCTCCCGTCCAGCCGGAAGACGGCGCGCAGAGTGGAGGAATCACTACAAAGAAGAAGCCTGAGGAGGTAAGTGGTTTGTGTTTGTTTGTTTGTTTTCTATTTTTCAGGATCGTGAATGCTGAGGACTACGTCGGATTCAGTGGATTACGTCGGACCAGCTTTTTTTTTTTTTTTTTTAAATAAAATGGTCAAACAGGGGTCTGGGGGAGTATTTATTCCAATAAACTATTTTATAAGTGTGTGTGTTTTTTTACAACATTGCAGTTTTAGTAATCACGGCTATCTACAGAGGGCCCTGATTACTAATACTGGGCTTAGTGCTGGCCGGTATGGCCAGCACTAACCCCAACATCTATTACCCCGGCACCCACCGCCACCAGGGGTGTCGGGAAGAGCCGGGTACCCGCAGGACCGGACCTTCTAAATTGAGGGTCCGGTTCTGGGGCAGCTGCAGGCTGGTGCCATTAGGCTGGGAAGGGCCAATAACCGTGTCCCTTCCCACCCTGGTAGTGTCAGGCTGCCGCTGCTGGTTGTATCTGGCTGGAGAACTGGAGAAGGAAAAAAGGGGGGACCCCCAAGCCATTTTTTTTCAAAAATAATTAAATAATTTTAAAAAATGGCGTGGGGTCTCCACTTTTTTCCTTCTCCAGCCAGATACAACCGGCAGCCTGGCACTATCAGGGTGGGAAGGGACACAGTTATTGGCCCTTCCTAGCCTAACAGTAACAGCCTGCAGCTGCCCCAGAACCGGACCCTCAATTTAGAAGGTCCGGTCCTGCGGGTACCCGGCTATTCCCGACACCCCTGGTGGCGGTGGGTGCCGGGGGAATAGATGTTGGGGTTAGTGCTGGCCATACCGGCCAGCACTAAGCCCAGTATTAGTAATCAGGGCCATCTGTAGATAGCCGTGATTACTAAAACTGCAATGTTGTAAAAAAACACACACACACTTATAAAATATTTTATTGAAATAAATACTCCCCCAGACCCCTGTTTGACCATTTTATTTAAAAAATAAAAAAGCTGGTCTGACGTAATCCACCAAATCCGACGTAGTCCTCAGCATTCACCATCCTGAAAAATAGAAAACAAACAAAAAACATACAACAAACACAAACCACTTACCTCCTCAGGCTTCTTCTTTGTAGTGATTCCTCCCGGCCAGCAGGTGGCGCTGTGGTACAACTTACCACTCTGCGCGCCGTCTTCCGGCTGGACGGGAGGAGGGAGCTGCCAGGGAAGGTAAGTAGTATCTCTGTGTGTCTGTCTTTGTCCTTTTTAAAAAAAAATTTTGGGCACTTGTGTAAACCAGGCACCCTCCGCTCTTCCGAGCCTGGTTTACTCCCATAGACTTCAATTATGCTCGGGTGCTCGGCTGAGCACTCGAGCACCCCTGAGTGCTCGGCCAGAGAACCCGAACGTACAAGCACCGTGGTGCTCAAGCATCACTAGTTATTATCCCTGTACTGTGACATCACTGTGTTTATTATCCCTGTACGGTGACATCACTGTGTTTATTATCCCCGTACAATAAAGGGACTGGGTGATTAGCTTATAGTGGGTGGAGTTAGGGGCGTGGCCTAGTGCTGAAAAAAATATGTCCCTCTTTGTCTCTTTACAAAGTTGGGAGGTATGGTTACCTGCGACAGTGCGGCAGTATTGCTGCGCTGGCCGGGAAAGGGCTGTCTGAAGAGCGCTCAATGAGCCCTCTTCATACAGCGTGGCTGTCTGCATTGGTGATCGAGCGGGCTAATTATGCCGCTCGATCACCAATTTAGTAAAAATAAG
This sequence comes from Rhinella marina, assembly GCA_900303285.1. Lineage (NCBI taxonomy): Eukaryota > Metazoa > Chordata > Amphibia > Anura > Bufonidae > Rhinella > Rhinella marina. The sequence continues at coordinate 48,414 of ONZH01012646.1, forward strand.
ATAAAAATAATAAATATTATACTTACCCTCCGGTCTGCGCTGCTCCTCTCACTCGTTCCTGTCTTCTAATGACAGCCGCAAGAGAGCAGTGCATTTAATGACGTTGTCGCGCCGCGAGCAGCTGTCATTAGAAGACAGGAGCGGAGCAGCGCAGACCGGAGGGTATGTATCACCCTTTCAGCATTGCCACCTGGTCTAGTGTCTACTCTGGGCACTGCCACCTTGTCTGGGGTGGCAGTGCCCAGAGCAGACCCCAGGCCAGATGGCAGTGCCCAGAGCAGACCCCAGATCAGGTGGCAGTGCCCAGATCTGGGGTCTGCACTTGGCACCGCCACCTGGCCTGGGGTCTGCTCTGGGCACCGTCATCAGGTTTTTTTCCCCTTTCTGTAGGATCGTGTATGCGGAGGATGACCTCGGAGGATGAAGATCACATCTATCAATTTTTTTTTCTTTCAATAAAATGGTGGAGCAGGGGTCTGGGGGAGTAATTATTTCAATAAAATATTTTGTGATCTGTGTGTGTGTTTTTTTTCCCCCACATTGCAGTGTTAGTAATTGTGGCTATCTTATAGACGGCCCCAATTTCTAGTACTCGGACTTAGTGCTGGCCATACCCGCAAGGACTAACTCCAGTTATTACCCCAGCACCCACCGCCACCAGGGGTGTCGGGAAGAGCCGGGTACCTGCAGGACTGGACCTTCTGACGTGATGGTCCGGTTCTGGGGCAGCTGCAGGCTGGTACTGTTAGGCTGGGGAGAGACAATAACCGTGTCCCTTCCCACCCTGGTAGTGCCAGGCTGCCTCTGCTGGTTGTATCTGGCTGGAGAAGGAAAATAGGGGGAACCCACGTCGTTTTTTTTTTTTTATAATTAGATTTTTTCAAAATAAAAACTACGTGGGTTCCCACCATTTTCCTTCTCAACTTTTCAGTTGTGCTCCCCCTGCTGGTCAACATAGGAAGTTCTACACAATTATTATGAATTTTTTAAATATTTCCTTTAATGGTAAAAAAAAAATTATAAGCACAAAAAATTCTAAAACTTACATTGCATGTTTTAACATTTTAGATATATTTCTAATTTTTGACGACAGTTGTCCTTTAAAGGGAACCTGTCATCTCCAAAACACCCCCTGAACTAGAGTAAGCGTTGTATAGTGTAAATGACGTTGAGTCCGGTTATGTAATTTTTATCTTCATACTCACTTCCATTCCGACGCTGTGCTCCCACAAACCTGCAGTAAAATGCACTCACTGGACTCCAGTGCTCACTCACATAATGGAGAGGACTCAAAGAAGAGTCCAGTGAGTGCATTTTACTGCAGGTTTGTGGGAGCACAGCGTCAGAATGGAAGGGAGTATGAAGATAAAACTTACATATTCGGATTCAGCATTACTTACACTATACAACGCTTACTCTAGTTCAGGGGGTGTTTCGGAGATGACAGGTTCCCTTTAAGCACTTCCTGCCTATCTGCCCAGGGCTTCTAAGCAGAGTATACATATAGCTGGTTCCTGCACCGACCTGAACATTGTAGGCTTAAGTTAGGCCCAGGAGAGGCATTTCTGTTAGTTTTAGGTACTCATCTGGAGAAGCTTCCTTGGCCTTGGTAGATGGGCTGACACATGTTTGATCAAAAATGTACGCAAAGAGATTCCAATTTTCATGTATAGAAGTTACAGTACCAATGTAATCCAAAATAATCTCTAATCCCTAGTTCTATTGTTTGCATATATAAAAGTGTGTTTCCATATTTTGTTTGAGACAATGAAATGATCTCCAAAAGGCATAATGTTAAAGATGAAACACACTCTTCAACATTTTAAGCAATATCAATGTATTATTTTGAGTAAAAAAAGGAAAGGAGTACCTTGCAAAAGTATGGGAACCCAAGGAGTTTTGAGTGCTCAGGTAACTTTGACCAAGCTCTCAGACCTTAACTAGCCTGTTTTAAGGCTTGTTCACAATCATTGTTAGGAAAGGCCAGGTGATGCAAATTTATAAATACCCAAATTCCTCTAATCTTGTTCCAAAAAACAGAAGGCATGCATTCTTCTAAGCAGCTGCATAACACTCTGAAAATGAACATGGTGGAGACCTATAAAGCATGAGAAGGCTATAAGAAGATGGCAAAGTGTTTTCAGGTTGCCATTTCCTCAGTTCGAAATGTAATTAAGAAATGGTAGTTAACAGAAATAGTGGAGGTCAATAGAAGGTCTGGAAAACCAAGAAAAATTCAGAGACAGCTGCTCATAGGATTGCTAGAAAGGCAAATCACAACTCCCGCTTGACTGCAAAAGTCCTTCAGGAACATTTAGCAGGCTTATGGTACATTGTTCTGCTCAACAACACCTGCACAAATATGGCCTTCATGAAAAATCCATCAGAAGAAAACCTCTCCTGCATTCTCACCACAAAATTCAGCGTCATAAGTTTGCAAAAGAACATCTAAACAAGCCTGAAGCATTTTGGAAACAAGTTCTGTGGACTGATGAGGTTAAAGGGATTCTGTCAGCACGATTTTGCATATAAAGGTAATGCCACTACTGGATTCAGCTGAGCATGTTGAATTCAAAAATTTTATTATTACAGTTCCTAGTAGTAGATTTAATGCTGAAAAAACGTTTTTTATAATGTGTCAATCACTCACATAAGGAGCCCGAGGGGATGTGCCCAGCCGCGTTCGAGCCCGGGCTCGCCGAGACAGTTGGAGCCCAGGACCGCCCACTTCATTAATATTCACTTCACTGCTTCCAGCAGTGAAGCTCTGTCATCGTTGTAATCCCGCGCAGGCGCAGTACCTTCTCTGAGGCCGAGGCCCGCAGACCGCTTGAGGTACTGTGCCTGCGCGGGATTACAACGATGACGTAGCTTCACTGCTGGAAGCAGTGAAGTGAATATTAATGAGGTGGGTGGTCCTGGGCTCCAACTGTCTCGGCGAGCCCGGGCTCGAGCGCGGTTGGGCACATCCCCTTGGGCTCCTTATGTGAGTGATTGACACATTATAAAAAACGTTTTTTCAGCATTAAATCTACTACTAGGAACTGTAATAATAACATTTTTGAATTCAACATGCTCAGCTGAATCCAGTAGTGGCATTACCTTTATATGCAAAATCGTGCTGACAGAATCCCTTTAAAATAGAACTCCTTGGCCACAATGAGCAAAGGTGTGTTTGGAGAAAAAAGGGCACAGAATTTCATAAAAAGAACACCTCTCCAACCATTAAGCGTGGAGGTGAATCAATCATGCTTTGGAGTTGTGTTGCAGTCAATGGCACAGGGAACATTCCATGGGAAGAGGAAAGAATGGATTCAATGAAATTCCAGCAAATTCTGGAAGCAAACATTACACCAACTGTAAAAAAGTTGAGAAGAGGATGGCTTTTATAAATGTATATGATCCTAAACACCTCACGTTAGCCCAGCGGTCTGTGCCGGCACAGATGCCGGGCTCCCTCTTTCCCTCCTGCTGACAAGCGCAGGCGGCAGGTAGCTTAACTGTTGTATCTGTGCTCCTTGCCAGAACTTACTTTCTGCTTGAGTCCTGTACTGTTTGTTAGGGCCTGCTTGGGTGTGAGGTACACACCCTCTATCTCCCCAGCCTATGGCTGGATTGCAGGAAATATTTGAAGGTGCTTCCTGCCCCAGGAAGGTGCCTGAGCAATCTTGGTCACTAGCTTGTCTAGTTCCTACTGTGAAGGTGTTTTTGGAGTTAATGCTTTTCTGTGTACCGAACCCTGCTTTTGGATTTATCGGATTTTGCTTGTTTGCCGCCTGCCTCTGACCTTGGACTTCGTTTATGGACTTTGCTTGATCACTGCCTGCCCTGACTTCAGACTTCCTAACCATGTCCTTCCCCTCTAGTGAAGGTAGTTTGCTCAGGCCACGGACAAGCTTTCTGAGATTCCATCTGGAAAGACTTTTGTTGCTGAGTCTCTCAGAAAGCAGGTCTTAATATGGGGCCACAAATCAAAAGCGTGGTATACACAGCACTTAGACCAATCAAGCCTGTATGCCGCAATTCCAGGGTTAGGTTCCTGAGGCTCTGAGGGTTATATCAGGTACAGGGATGCACTAGGGTGAGTAATACAACCCACCTTCAGGTTCCCGTGACTGCTTGCCTCTACAGAATCAACCCAGGCGTCTTTGACTATTTGTACATCTGGATATTCGGGTAAGATCATTCCAATCATATTACACTATGCACAAAGGCTATTCTTTTGTTTCGTGGCCACTTATTTTAATTATTGATATTAAATGGTACGTTTTAATGTAAATGAGATTAGCACTACCTTCTCTTTGGGATCTGTTACTTTGCTTAATATAGGGCCACTCATCTAAAGTGGTGGTTCATGCCAGTCAGCAAAAGACCTTCAGATTCATCGCGCAGCGCCACTCGTGGCTGTCCATGCGACAAGACATCCAAGGATTTGTCACTGCTTGCCCGTCCTGTGCGCAAAATAAGACTTCCAAACAATGTCCAGCTGGCCTTCTGCTTCCTCTTCCTGTGGTTCCATGGCAACAAATAGCCATGAACTTTATTACAGATCTGTCCACTTCCTCTGGTTGTTCCGTGATTTGGGTAGTGGTAGATTGCTTCTCTAAAATGGCGCATTTTGTTCCTCTGCCTGAAGTCCCTTCTGCTCCCCAAATGGCCAGAAAAATTTATCAAGCACATTTTCCACCTCCATGGCTTCCCTCTCTGTATTGTGTCTGATAGGGGCTTACAGTTCATGTCTAAATTCTGGAGAGCTCTCTGCAAGCTACTGAATGCTCCAACAGTCAAGTGGAGCATGTCAACCAAATTCTTACCAGCTTTTGCTGCCATTACACTAATATCGATCATGACAACTGGGTTGAACTATTACCCTGGGCTGAATTTTCGTACAACAATCATGTCAGCGAGTCTTCCAAAAAATTACCATTTTTTGTTATTTATGGTCAACAACCTAACATCCCACTCCCGGTGTCTTCTACTTCTGGTATCCCTGCTGCGGATGCAACTTCAAGAGAGTTCTCTAAAATCTGGGAGGAGACCAGGGGAGCTCTGACAGCAGCTTCTGTGCGCATGAAGAAGGCTGTTGATAAAAGACGTAGAGATTCTCCTAAGTTCTGTCCTGGAGATAAAGTGTGGATTGCCTCCAAATACATCAGGCTCAAAATACCGTATTTGTCGCCCCATAAGACGCATTTCCCCCCCCAAAAAAAGTGGGGGGGAAATGTCCCTGCGTCTTATGGGGCGAATGCTAATGAGCGCTTCCATTATGGAAGCGCTCATTAGCACAGGGGGACAAGGAAGCGGTGAAGACTTTGTACTTACCGCTTCCTGGTCCTCGGCTGTCGGCTGAGCTGTGCAGGGCTGCGCACAGCGTGAGGGCGCTCTGTGACCTCACATGTGCGCGCCCGGTCACAGCTCAGCTGACAGCAGGAAGAAGAGGATCGCGCTGGAGGAGAAGAGTGGCGGCGTCCAGGAGCAAGAGAGGTAAGTGGCGTTTTTATTTTATTAAACATGAGGCAATGGGGCTGACCTGAGGCAAAGGGGGCTGCTGGGGGGCTGACCTGTGACAAAGGGAGCTGCTGGGGGGCTGAACTGAGGTGCTAGGGGCTAATATGAGTGGAAATAGGGGCTACTGGGGGCTGAAATGAGGGCATGTGGGGGCTGCTGGGGGCTAATATGAGTGGAAATAGGGGCTACTGGGGGCTGAAATGAGGCAATGAGGGCATATGGGGGCTAATATGAGGCAATGGGTGCTGCTGGGGGCCAATATGAGAGGCAATGGGGGCTGATATTAGGCAATGAGGACTGATAAGAGGCATGGGACTCTTATCTGAGGTCTAATTGGGGGTCATTCACATTGGGGTCTGATCTGAGGTCTTGTTGGGGACTTATTAACATTTAGAGTCTGATTGGAGCTGAGGTCTGATTAACATTGAGGGTCTGATTGGTGGTCTGACCTGAGGTTTAATGAAAAATATTTTTTTCTTATTGTCCTCATCTAAAACCTAGGTGCATCTTATGGGCCGGTGTGTCTTATAGGGCGAAAAATACGGTACCCTCTTACAAATTGGGTCCATGCTTCATCGGTCCATTTGAGATCTTCGAGCAAATTAAAGGAGTTCTCCAGGAATTAAAAAAATGAAAATAAATATTATTTTATAATAAATATATTCACAAATACCTTTCGCTACTTAGAATGGCTTGTTTTGTCTAGGGAGCAATCATTAGGAAAAATAAAATGGCCGCCGTCCTATCAGTACACACAAAACCTGTCCTAATCACACAGTTACTTCACAACACTGAGCTATAGATCTGCCTCATCCTCCTCTCTACTCATCTGTCAGGAATCATGATCCTGAATACAGGTGAATCTCTGTGGGACTGGAGAAGATGAGGAGACATGAGAGGAGGGTGGGGTGTGGCTAATGAGCAGCAGCACTTGTTTACAGTCTTCATTACCACAGCAACACATTGCCACAGTCTGTCCTGTCCCTCTTCTCTGTACTTCATGTCTCTTCATAAACTAAATTCCGAAGTGATTCAGCTAAAGTTCTTATCATCTATATTTAGGATCATAATCCCTGACAAGTAGAGAGGAGGCAGCTAATTACCTCAGTGTCATGAAGTAAGGCTACTTTCACACTAGCGTTTTTAAATTCCGGTATTGAGTTCCGTTATAGGGGCTCAATACCGGAAAAAAACGCTTCAGTTTTGTCCCCATTCATTGTCAATGGGGACAAAACTGAACTGAAGACAACGGAATGCTCCTGAAAGCATTCCGTTCCGTCTTCAGACCGGAGGACAAACCGCAGCATGCTGCGGTTTGCTCTCCGGTCCAGGCATCCGCACCAAGACGGATCCGGAATGACCCCCAATGCAAGTCAATGGGGACGGATCCGTTTGGTGTGGACACACCAGTAATCCGGATCTGTCCTCCATTGATTTCCAATGGGGGGTCATTCCGGATCCGGCATACATACACACAGACATGCATACATACACACAGACATACAAACAAACATACAGACATACATACAAACATACAGACATACATACATACATACTCACATACTCCCGGGACGCCGGCAGAACGTCTTCACGCGCCTCCTGCGCGCTGCGATGACATTTCCCCACTGCGCCCAGCAGAGGGCGCTGTGGGGAATCGTCATCACTGCGCGCAGGAGGCGCGTGAAGACGTTCTGCCGGCGTCCCGGGAGTATGTGAGTATGTATGTATGTCTGTATGTTTGTATGTATGTCTGTATATTTGTTTGTATGTATGTCTGTGTGTTGTTTTAATGTGTGTCATGTGTGGGGCCGGAGCGCTGCTCCGGCTCCACACATGTATAGCGTTAGCACGGATCCGTCGGCACCCTTTAGGTGCCGGATCCGTGCTAACGCTAGTGTGAAAGTAGCCTTACTTGCCCTCAAGTGTGATCAGGATAGGTTTTGTGTGAACTGATGGGACAGCAACCATTTTGTTTCTCCTAATGATTGCTCCCCAGACAAAACAAGCCATTATAAATAATGAAAGGTATTTGAGAATATATTTATTATAAAATAATATTTAAGTATTTTCATTTACTTTATTCCCGGCGAACCCCTTTAATGATGTTTCTTAAAAGCTTAACCCGATGCCGACCGCCCACTGTCTAAAGACGGCGCTGCAGAAAAGGGGTGTCAGGGAGCCCCAGGACGGACGAGCGACGGGGGTCCGGCTGTGCCCAATAGCCGGACCCCTGCTGAATGCGCCAGCATCGGTGAAAACACCGATGCCGGCGCATTAACCCTTCATGTGCCGCGGTCAGCGCTGACCGCGGCACATGAGGCGTGCGGCATGGTCCGCCGCTATTCAGGATGGCGAGCGGGGCCATCGGGTCCCCGTGCTGCTGTGACGGGGACCCGATGGCTTGGATAGCAGCCCGATGCCTTCCTTAGGCATCGTGGCTGCTATCCCTGCGTTCCTGTGCGATCCAGCCCCCTGGATCGCACAGGAAGCAGGCTGTAAGTGTAATACACTGAGTAATACACTTACAGCCAATGCATTACAATACAAAAGTATTGTAATGCATTGTAAAGGGGATCAGACCCCCAAAAGTTAAATAAAGTGGAAAATGAAAAGTTAAAAAATAAAGTAAAAATAAATAATAATAATAAAAGTTAAAAAAAAAAGCCATTTTCAAAAAAAAGTTTAAAAAAATGGTAAAAAAAAGGTGAAAAAAGAAAGGTATACATATTAGGTATCGCCGCGTCCGTATCGACCGGCTCTATAAAAATATCATGTCATCCACCCCGCCAGGTGAACGCAGTAAAAAAAAAACAAAAAAAACTGTGCCAAAACAGACATTTTTTGGTCACCTTCCCTTACAAAAAGTGTAATAGCAGGCGATCAAAAAAGCGTATGTACCCCAAAATGGTACCAATCAAACCGTAATCTTGTCCCGCAAAAAATGAGACCCTAACTAAGACAATCGCCTGAAAAATAAAAAAAATATGGCTCTCAGAAAATAGCAACACAAAAAAAAGATTTTATTCTGTTCACAAATGCATCTAATGTGTAAAACTTTCCAAAAATAAAAATGTTAGACATATTGGGTATCGCCACGTCCGTAACAACCTGCTCTATAAAAATATTACATGAGATGGCCCCCCAGGCGAATGCTGTAAAAAAAATAAATAAAAAACTATGCCAAAATAGCCATTTTTTTCCCTCTTCCCTCACAAAAAGTGTAATAGCAGGCGATCAAAAAGGTGTATTTAACCCAAAATAGTACCAATCAAACCGTCATCTTGTCCTGCAAAATGATACCCTACCTGAGACAATCGCCCGAAAAATAAAAAAAATATGGCTCTCAGAAAATAGCAACACAAAAAAAAGATTTTATTCTGTTCAAAAATGCATCTAATGTGTAAAACTTTCCAAAAATAAAAATGTTAGACATATTGGGTATCGCCACGTCCGTAACAACCTGCTCTATAAAAATATTACATGAGATGGCCCCCCAGGCGAATGCTGTAAAAAAAATAAAAAAAAACTATGCCAAAATAGCCATTTTTTTCCCTCTTCCCTCACAAAAAGTGTAATAGCAGGCGATCAAAAAGGTGTATTTAACCCAAATTGATACCAATCAAACCATCATCTTGTCCTGCAAAAATGATACCCTACCTGAGACAATCGTCCGAAAAATAAAAAAAATATGGCTCTCAGAAAATAGCAACACAAAAAAAAGATTTTATTCTGTTCAAAAATGCATCTAATGTGTAAAACTTTCCAAAAATAAAAATGTTAGACACATTGGGTATCGCCACGTCCGTAACAACCTGCTCTATAAAAATATTACATGAGATGGCCCCCCAGGCGAATGCTGTAAAAAAAAAATAAAAAAAACTATGCCAAAATAGCCATTTTTTTCCCTCTTCCCTCACGAAAAGTGTAATAGCAGGCGATCAAAAAGATGTATTTAACCCAAAATGGTACTAATCTAACCGTCATCTTGTCCTGCAAAAATGATACCCTACCTGAGACAATCGCCCGAAAAATAAAAAAAATATGGCTCTCTGAAAATGGCAACACATAAACAAGATTTAATTCTGTTCTAAAATGCATCTAATGTGTAAAACTTAACAATAATAAAAATGTTGGACATATTGGGTATCGCCGCGTTCGTAAAAACCTGCTCTATAAAAATATCACATGACTTGCCCCCTCAGGTGAATGCTGTAAAAAAAATGCTAAAAAAACTATGCCAAAACAGCTATTTTTTTCACCTTGACTCACAAAAAGAGTAATACCAAGCGATCAAAAAGGCGTATTTACCCCAAAATGGTACCAATGAAAACCTCACCTCATCCTGCAAAAAATGAGCCCCTACATAAGACAATAGCTCAAAAAAATAAAAATCAATGGCTCCCGCAAACCAATCCATCAAAATCTGTGTTGTAAAATCCATATGGCGCTCCTTCTGTTCTGAGTCCTGCCATGTGCCCCCACAGCAGTTTACCACCACATATGGGGTGTTGCCGTATTCAGGAGAAAATGGGTAACATATTATGGGGTGCTTTTCTCCTGTTACCCCTTATGCAAATAAAAAAAATTGGGGCTATAGCAACATTTTATTGGAAGAAATGAAACTTTTCATTTTCATAGCCAAGTGTTTCCAAATTCCGTAAAACGCTTAGGGGGTCAAAGTGGCCAGTACCCCCTTAATATATTCGTTGAAGGGTGTAGTTTCCAAAATGGGGTCACTTTTTGAGGGTTTCCACTGTAGGGGTACGTCAGGGTCTCTCAATTACAAAATGGTGCCTACAAACTATTTTAGCAAAATCTGCCTCCAAAATCCGTATGGCGCTCCTTCCCTTCTGACCACTGCCACAAACCCATAGAAACGTTTACCACCACATATGGGGTATTTCTGTAAACTGCAGAATCAGAGCAATATATATTGAGGTTTAGTTTGCTGTTAACCCTTGCTGTGTTGCAAGAAAAAAATTATTAACATGAATAATCTACCAAAAAAAGTGAAATTTTGAAATTTCACCTCCATTTTCCTTTAATTCTTGTGGAACACCTCAAGGGTTAACAAAGTTTGTAACAGCAGTTTTTTATAATTTGAGGGGTGTAGTTTCTAAAATGGGGTCATTTATGGGGGGTTTCATTATGTAAGCCACTCAAAATCACTTTACATCTGAACTGGTGCTTAAAAAAAATGGTTTTGGAAAATTTGGTGAAAATTTGAAAAATGGCTTCTAAACTTCTAAGCCCTCTAACGTCCTAAAAAAGTAAAATGACATTTAGAAAATGATGCCAACATAAAGTAGACATATGGGGAATGTAAAATAATAACTATTTTTTTGAAAGTAGAGAAATTGAAATTTGGAAATTTGCTAATTTTTCAAAATTTTTTGTAAATTTGCTATTTTTTTATAAATAAAAATGAAATATTTTGCCACAAATTTACTACTGTCGTGAAGCACAATATGTGACGAGAAAACAATCTCAGAATGGCCTGGATAAGTAAAAGCGTTCCAAAGTTATTACCACATAAACTGACACATGTCAGATTAGCAAAAATCAGTCTGGTCACGAAGGTGCAAAATGGCCCGGTCATTAAGGGGTTAAAGGGTTTCTGTCATCAGGTTTCACCATATTAAACCGGATGACATTTGCAATGTGCAAATGTCACCTGAGGTCTAATATGGTAATATTTTCAAGATCTGTGTCCCCGTTTTTGTTAAAAATAAACTTTTGTAATATGCAAATCAACCTTACTAGGTGCAGGGGGCGGTAACCCTGCACCTAGTGGTGCCGTTTTCCCCACCTCCAGGAACGCGTCATCGCCGATGATTGACAGGGCCAGGCAGCTCCCTCTATCTGCTGCTGGCCCTGTCAGCGCTGCAAATCCCGCGCCTGCGCCGTGTGTCCTTCATTCGGCGCAGGCGCAGTGAGTGCAGCTGCCTGCCGGGCTCCCGGGTTCCTGACTGCGCCTGCGCCGATGACGTCACACTACACCCGGAAGAGAAGGCGGCGCAGACGCAGTGAGGAAGCCGGGAGCCCGGCAGCCAGCTGCACTCACTGCGCCTGCACCGAATGAAGGACACACGGCGCAGGCGCGGGATTTGCAGCGCTGACAGGGCCAGCAGCAGATAGAGGGAGCTGCCTGGCCCTGTCAATCATCGGCGATGACGCGTTGCTGGAGGTGGGGAAAACGGCACCACTAGGTGCAGGGTTACCGCCCCCTGCACCTAGTAAGGTTGATTTGCATATTACAAAAGTTTATTTTTAACAAAAACGGGGACACAGATCTTGAAAATATTACCATATTAGACCTCAGGTGACATTTGCACATTGCAAATGTCATCCGGTTTAATATGGTGAAACCTGATGACAGAAACCCTTTAAGCTGCCTCCCTTCCTCCGGGTATCGAATTCCTTCCACGTCCCCTGCTGAAACCTGTCATCCTGAATCGTTTTGTCAAAAAACCTGTCTCAGCTCCTGTTGAGGTCGTGATGAAAACGTGTACAAGTAGAGGTAAAACCCTGTTTCTTGTGGATTGGAAGGGGTTTCTCCCTGAGGAAAGATCTTGGGAACCTAGAGAGAACATTAAAGTGCCTCTCTTTTTCTGAAAATTTTTTAGACTAGGGCCAAGCCAGAGGAAAGGGCATGTAAGGGGGGGTACGGTTAGTCAGGCGGTCCAGGCCGGCACTGCTGCCCCTACCCGTGGGCACGGGCACCAGGATCCCTCTTTCCCTCCTGCTGCCATGTGCCGTGCTGACAAGTGATTCTTTGCCGCCTGCATCTGACCTTGGACCTCATTTTTGGACTTTGTTTAATCGCTGCCTGCCCTTACTTTGGACTTCCTGTCCAAGTTCTCCCCCTCTGTGCTTGCACCGGTATCTTTGACCCCCTGGTCAGCTGCCACTGACTCAGGGACTGCTCTGGAGTGGTATCTGGCAACTACCCTAACGGCCCAAGCCTTTCCTCACCATCAGAGGCTCTAGTGAAGAGCAGGTAGTTGCTTAGTCACGCCCCGCAAGGGTATAGCCAGTCAGTGGCGCAGTGGGTCCACACCCGCTTGCATAACACCTCAAAATCCACAAGAGACTACTTCAAAAGGTGCAAGCTCAAGGTTTTACCATGGCCCGTACAGTCCCCTAATCTGAACATCATCCGTGGATAGACCTCAAAAGGAGGAGTGCATGCAAGACGGCCCAGGAATCTCACAGAACTGGAAGACTTTATCAAGGAAGATTGAATGAAAAACTATCAAACAAAAATTGAAAGACTCTTGGCTAGCTACAAACGGTGTTTAAAAGCTGTGATACTTGCCTAAATATGCACTACTAGGTACTAACCATGCAGGGTGCCCAAAGTTTTGCTTCAGGCCTTTTTTCCTTTTTGTTATTTTGAAAATGTAAAAGAAGAAAATAAAAAAATGTTTTTGCTTTATACACTTGAATAGGAACGAACTGTTCCACAGAAGTGAATGGGGCGGCTCGTAATGACACCTGCTCATTGCTGCAATGTCAGCGGCAAGCAGGTAAACAATGAAGGGAAGGCTGCACTCGCAGAGAAAGTACGGCCTTCACTTCAACCAGCTAATTGACACCTGGCATCCCCGCTGATCTGATATTGATGGCATATCCTGAGACTTTAAAGATGGCGCCCGCTTGCAAGCACAGCAAGTGCCATAGCCGCCGGGTGCCTGCTGTTTCATACAGCAGACAACTGTGGCTAATGTCCGAGACCGGTGGTAATGCAGCTCACGGACTTTTAGCCCATCAGATCAATTGATCACCCCCCCCCCTTTCCCCGAAATGAAAATAAAAACATAAAAAAATACACATCATGGGCATCGCCGCGTGTTAAAACACCTGTACAATTAAAATATAAAAATATTTATCCCATACGGAAAATGGCAAAACGGTAAAAATGGACGCTTCTCCTCCCACAAAAATTTAATAAAAAGCTATCAATGAAAAGTACAGATCGCCCTGCAAAAAATGAGCTCAGAAACAGGTCCATACATATACTCGTAACAATAAAAAAGTTATAGGGGTCAGAACATGGCGACGAAAAGAAAAAAAAATTGAGGTTTTTATTTCTTTTTCAGTATAAAAACGCAAGAAAAACTATTCATATGTAATATTCCCGTAATCGTACTGTCCTGGAGAATGAAAGTAATTGGTCAGTTTTACCGTATAAGGAACGCCGTAAAAATAAAACCCATAAAACTGTTGCGGAATTGTATTTTTTTTTTCCAATTTCACCACATTTGGAATTTTTTCCCCGCTCTCCACTATATCGTATGCAGTATTAAATTGTGGAATTAGAAAGAGCAACTTGTCTCTCAAAAAATAAGGCTACGTGAACATAAAAATAAAAAAAAGATGGCCCCAGAAAGGCAGGGAGTGAAAGACGTAAATGCAAAATCGAAAAAACCCAGGGCTGAAAGGGTTAACGGTTCACAGTAACAGTAATTTTGACCAGGGGTGATCAAACATTTGCATCTCACTTTATATATACACTACAAAAAGATATTTGGCTTGTGGGTGAAATTTCAACATGAACCAAAAATGTTTCAGTATTTTTTGCACAACTTGCCATTCTCTAACAAGGAGCTAAATGGCAAAATTCACAACAGGTGTTTGATTCATGAATCACCCAGTAAATTTCCTGGTTCAATTAGAATTGGTATTTAAACTTTCCTCCTCATTATGCTGTTCACATCTTGACATTATGAGACCAAGACGATACCAAACAATTGATCGACAGTACCTCGCCACTGCGAGGTTTCAAGCAGGATGTTCTCAAATGGAAGTGGCCACTGAGCTTAGAGTGTCATTAGCAGGTTGCAACAGAAATACAGAGAGATTGGAAGAGTCACAGAAAGGCATAGAACTGGGCGTCCTTTGACCACATCCCACACTGATGACTGCTTCATTGTGAACAATGCCCTGTAGAATCGGATGATGAACGCCACACAATTCCAGACACATTTAAGGGAGGTAAGAGGCACCCAAGTGTCATGTCAGACCATTCAAAACCGTTTACATCAGAGTGGTCTGCGTGCTGGACGAACTGCAAGGGTACCTGACCACATCACCAGTCACGGGCGTTGGGCCAGGGAGCATCTATGCTGGATGAGAGACCAGTGGGCCTCAGTGCTGTTCACTGATGAAAGTTGATTCATGCTGAGCAGAAATTATTGCCGCCAACGATTTTGGAGACATCAAGGAGAGGACTATGCATCAGCCACTGTTTTCACCAGACGAGCCTTTGGTGGTGGTGTTGTTACAATCTGGGCAAGTGTGCCCATACTAGTTGAATCCAGTCATTGTGCCTCTGCTCATCAAGGTCACATCATTAGGGAATGGCTGCTGGAGTACCTCAAATGGAGTGGCCTACACTTTCTCCAGACTTGAATCCCATTGAAAACCTATGTAGAGGCTGAGTTGCCATGTAGAGGCTTTTAATTCTGTACCCCAGAACCTCAATGACATGAGGGCCGCCCTTCAAGAAGAGTGGGATGCCATGTCTCAGCAGACAATAAGTTGACTTCTGAACGGGATAAGACATCATGGTCAAGCTGTTGATGCTCAAGGCCACATGTCAAGTTATTGAGACACTGACATGTTTTGTGGGGGTTAGAGTTGAGCGAAAGTGCTCGTAACGAGCACTGTACTGCTCGGATCCCCTGCGCTTGCATGGCCGCAGGCATCCGGATCCGTCCTCACCTGACTGTAAGTCAATGGGGGCGGATCCGTTTGGTACGACACACGAGTGTGTCATACCAAACGGATCCGTCCCCACTGACTTGCAGTCGGGTGAGGAGGACGGATCTGGATGGCTGCGCCCATGCGAGCGCAGGGGATCCGAGCACTACAGTGCTCGTTACGAGCACGTTCGCTCAACTCTAGTGGGGGTATATCCACCACTGTTAGACGCTGAATATTGCCATAAGAGGGTGCAAAAGTACGGGGATGCTTGCACAGGTATTCTAATGCAAAGTGTCTTTGTCGCTAAGTGTCATGCAGTTCATGGCATGGATCGAAAGCCATCTCTTCTTTCTTGATAAAGGTATGATAATTCTGCTTGCTGCATATATCATCTACTGCAGAATCTTCAAACACTTGCTGACGTTATGTATCTGACTGTCTATGTCCCTCAGTGTAGATTTTATATGTTTTAATATGTGTGCCAGACATTGTGCTATATTTGTTTGTTTTTCTTTGATTAGTTCCTCCTCTTCTGATGTGCTGATCAGCATGTTAATTAACCTAAACCAGCTGGCTAACTATAGTTCCTTTCATACACAGTCCTATAAATCTAGACACAACACAAGGTGTGCAGGGGTCTTCTAACGGTTCTTTGTCGCTAAGTGTCATGCCTGCTGGTCTTCACTGAAACCTGGATTCAGGAATCTGATACAGCTTCCCTGCTGCTGTTTCCTTCAGCAGCCTACACTTCCTCCACACCCCCAGACCTTAGAATACAACAATGACAACTGGTGGCGGAGTTGTCATATTCCTGTCCCTAGTTCCATCACTTTCATTCCCTTCTTTTGAATGAGAGTGGCCATTACCCCTGATGAAGCCAGAGTGACTGGCAAAACATGTTGGGGGGGCAGTTAACAGTTTTTAGAGGTCTAGGACTGGTGGTTTACGCTATAAGCAATTTCAGTGAATACAACTGACTACTGGAAGTATTGGAAGCGGCAAGTGGAGGACTGCTATGGACAGTACACACATCACCGTTCCTCAGTGCGGCGTATACATTAGAATAGGTACTAGTGCTAGCTAGTTTTAAGGCTGTAGTCACTCGCAGTACTATTTATACTATTTTAGACTAAGTAATAAAAGTTATATTTTACATTTCTGATATCTGGTGCAAGCATGGAAAATTAGCCCAGGGTGGTGACTGTATAGTTATTACTCTCCCTCAGAGTAGAAATTGTATACCGTTCCCCTGGCTCAACAAACCAGTTCCTGGATCACTTTGCCGCCTGGCTACCACACTTCCTGTTCTCAGAATTACCAACCCTATCTCTAACCTCCTCTCTTGGCCTTTCAGAACCTTCTAACTATCAGACACATAAAAACGCACGTAACACACTTGACCTGGTCTTCTTCCAGCTTTGTTCAATCTCCAACTTTAATAACTCAACTCTCCCGCGCTCAGACCACAACATCATCTCCTTCACTCTCACACATCTTCACCCATCCCAGCACACTCCTACTTATTACATTTTCAGAAATCTACAGGCCATTGACCCTCATACACTTACAGATCATCATTGTCCCCATTCTCTTCCCTCTCCTTTCCTGATCTGGCTGTAAATCACCTCAATGACACCTCCAACAACAGTATACTAGAGCCTCCTTTCATTTGTACAGTTTTTCCCCAACAAACTTATCACTTATGTATATCATCGTTACACTCACACATAAAGTGCTTGGTGTGACAGTTGAGATGTGTGTGTACATACAATGGAAAGGTACCTATTATTAGACTTAGTGGCTAGTCCTGCAGAAATTTTGTGTTTTTTTTTAAATAAATATAGTTATGAGAAAAACATGACTATTCAATTCTGTGGTTTTTATGTATCAGAACATTACAAGTGGTGTACCTCAAAGTTCAGTGCTGGGTCCCTTATTATTTAACTTATTTATTAATGATATACAGGATGGGTTACCTATTTTTTGCAGATGACATCTTGATATGTAGTACTGTGCAGTCTATGGAAAAGGCTAAAACGGATGCAAAATGTGCATATTGGATGCAGATGATCTGTTTTTGTTTTTTTACAGGATCCTGCATTTTTTCTGTTCTTCTGACGGATCAGAACAACGGAAGAGAGTCTAAGAGATATTTGTTAGTTTTTAGAGGAATTATTGAAGCGTGATGTTTTTTTTTTAATTTTGTTATAGTTTAGGTGTGACATTACTATATTTTCACATTTATGTTTACTAATGACTTAAATGCAATCATTTTTATTTCGCATGCACATTCCTGCCTTGGAAAAAACAAAACCACTCACCCTAATGTGTTTAACAGTATATATCACTGGTTCAGTTAAATACAACTTGCTAGTTGATTCTTTATATACTGCAGCAGTAATGATAGGAGAATTAACAACAACTGTATGATTTGTAGTCAAAGCTTCAACTCCCAATTTTATGCTGGCATTCTCCGTGGACAGGTAGCGCCCCAGGTTATTGTACAGGACAAATGCAACTCTTATCTCACCTAAAAATTAAAGAAAGAAAACATAGTGCATGAAGGATAAGTACACATACACAATTTGAAGTAAAATTAAATACTAGTGACATACTGTTCTGAGTTCAAATATGTAACTTGTGCCTGGTTCAGCCGAGTTCACATAACCTTTACCTTTTCTGTTCTTCTGATCCGTCAACATAAAGAAAAAGAATAGATCCTGCATGCAGATATTAGAAGGAAATGGCTAAAACGGATGTCAAATGTGTATAAATGAGCATAATGGAGGCTTAACATACAGGATCTATTTTTTCTTTTTCTATTGTTCTGACGGATCAGAAGAACAGAAAAATAAATGGTGAACCTTAGCCTTAGTTGTTTTATGCTGGAGCCAGATACAACTGAGTTATGGGCCACAATCACACGTCCATGATGAAATCCGTGACAAGATGGTCAGTGATTCATCCATAAATATTTCTGTGCAGAATCCGTTTGGTCCATGTGTCCATTTTTTGCTCTCCATGTGTTATACGTGCTCCATGAACACTGCACCGATGAAAATTAATTTTCATAATATCTCCTCTTAATAGTCCAAGAAACACAGATGAAACAAGAATGGCATCCATGTTGCAGACATGTTTTTTACGGACCCGTAGACTGTGGGCGTAATGGACAAAATAGGGCATGATCTGTGCTAAAACCATGGACTCATAGTCCCACGGACCATGCCAAAACACTGATGTGAGAATTGTAAGGCAGTGACAGGATGCGTCTATGAGGAAAGGTACATTCCACTCAGAATGTTGTTGGGAGACTTTTTAAAAGTGTCTATATTTCATGTTATGTGTGTTAGGACGTGCCACCAAGGTACACAGCTTTGGTGGAGTAGAACCAGGAAACTTAAGGTGTCCACTAACTAGTGGGTGGACGCCATTGTTCAGTATCATGGCTGGAAACAGCCATCCGGCCTGGTTCTACTGGAGATGAGCACAGAGAGGATGGGAGCTCATCTCCGACGATCCACTACAGCTTTCTGTTATGTCCCATGTCCGCAATTCCCATTTAGGCTAGGGCTACACGACGACATGTAAGTAAGTATCCATCCTGGATGGACTTTTCTGCGACTGTCGTGTCGCAGTCGCAGCATGTCGCATGTCGCAGTGCGACTCCATAGACTTCCATTATAAAAATTGTCGCGCAACATTGGTGCGACACAATGTCGCGCGACAACTGTCGTCGTGTAGCCCTAGCCTTAAACTTGCAGCAGAGTGCAGGGTGTGTCTGAGTTTGAAGATAGGCACTAGTGTGAGGAAACACTGCCAGAACTGCAGACCTTTTGCTGAAGCAGAGACTGTTGCTGTATATCGACATTTGATGTGTGACCCGGCTGCGTTCCGGAGACTACGGCTGTCTAAGCCAAAGAGAGCCTTTAATAAAGGTGATAACAGGACTTTTGGTGTCACTGCCTTTTTTCCTGTGGACTGAGTGTGAACGATCCCTGACAGAATACATACATTAAAAGAAATGGGTACGTGTGGTGTCCGTGAATCAATGATGTGTGAATGAGCTCTTAAAGGGAATGTTTCAAGTATTTAATTTTAGTTTAATTAATAGATTACTTTAAATAATTATATTTGTATACAAAAAATTTTGTGTTTGTTCTTAGATGTAGTTTTTTTTTTTAATTTCCCTTAGGCTACATTCACAAATTCAAAAAATTACCAGTAAAAACAAATACACATCAGTTTTTCATGGCCATTTTGCATCACTCTGTGAATCCAGTATAAAAGTTTCTGATGTCTGTTTTGCATCTATTTTGCTCCAGTTTTTAATGGCTGTTGAAAACTTTTGGTGTAACTATTTTTAACAGCCATTAGATGTGTGCACTCCTGCCTAAATGGCCATAAAAGGGGGTCCCATTTACTTCAATGGGGTCTGTCTGGCCTTGAAAATGGACAATAATAGGACATGTTCTATTGTTTGATACCAGCTTTTCACTGGCCATTTAAAAAAACGGCCATTTGAATTTCCGCATTTACTTCAATTAGTTCTAAAAGCGACCATGTGAAGGCTGTTACAAAGATGGACATTAGACAGGTGCAAAACCTTCAGAGAACTCAAGAAGAGAATTATGGAACACATATGGGATATTGATCACAATAGGGAGACTAGTTCATGAGACACACTGGGGGGAATCCCTAGTGCTTGTTAGTTTTTGGAATTGAGCTTAGGCTAGTTTCAGACTAGTGCTAGGGATCCGACAGGCTGTTCTGGTTTATTCTCAGCATATTTGTGGCCGGATCTCTGCTGACCCGCATTATAGTTAATGGAGCTGTATGGAGACTTTCAAACTTCTAGTGCTATGTGAAACTAGCCTTATGCAGCAATTATGCGGAGTCTAGTGAACTGAACATAATGCATTTAGGAGCATTCCGTTTTCTTCAGTTCAGTTTTGTCCCCATTGACAATGAATAGGGGCAAAACTGAAGCATTATTTTTCCGGTATTGAGCCCCTATGACAGAACTCAATACCGGAAAAAGGAAACGCTCGTGTGAAACTAGCCTAATGCTGTCACAATTTTTCTAGTACAATATTATCACCATGATACCGAGAAGTGTTACTTTATAGTTTTCAGTTGTATCCTTCTATCTATGGTGTTTCCAGTCTGGACAGATATACTACTTTTTAACCCTAAGCTTTGTTCCAATTTGACTTACAATGCATCCTATCTTCTTTTTATCATCTAGATACTAGAGAAGGGGTCCTTTTTTATTTTAATTGATTAGAATATACCTGGGCTACCCAGGTGCAGCTTCTTTTGAGGGATTTAACAACTATTTTATCATTCATCAGTAACATATTTAGTTACTGTTTAAATACAACATACCATTTAATTATACTCATAGACGTTCAGCTAACTTTTTGTCCTATTTCCAGGCATTACTGCAGATTTGGTGTGAGCTTAGTGTGTTTTATTTTCTCAACATAAGACCCAGTATCAGTCCTATTTCCAGCCTACCTTAAAGGGAGTCTGTCACCTAATTTTAACCAATATACAGTGCCTTGCAAAAGTATTCGGCCCCCTGGAACTTTTCAACCTGTTGCCACATTTCAGGCTTCAAACAAAAAGATATAACATTTTACATTTTTGGTGAAGAATCAAGTGGGTCACAATTGTAAAGTGGAACGAAATATATTGGATCATTAATAACTTTTTTTGTAATAATAAAACTGAAAAGTGGCGCGTGCAAAATTATTCGGCCCCCTTGCATTAATACTTTGTTGCGCCACCTTTTGCTGCGATTACAGCTGCAAGTCGCTTGGGGTCTTCCCATCAATTTTAACCATCTTCCCTGTCCCTGCTGATGAAAAGCAGGCCCAAACCATGATGCTGCCACCACCATGTTTGACAGTGGGGATGGTGTGTTCAGGGTGATGAGCTGTGTTGCTTTTACACCAAACATATCGTTTTGGATTGTTACCAAAAAGTTCGATTTTGGTTTTATCTGACCAGAGCACCTTCTTCCACATGTTTGGTGTGTCTCCCAGGTGGCTTGTGGCAAACTGTAAACGAGACTTTTTATGGATATCTTTGAGAAATGGCTTTCTTCCTGCGACTCTTCCTTAACACCTTCTGGACCTAGGACAAGAATGCTCGTCCTAATCTGGCGCTACTTAATGCCCTAGGACGAGCATTCTCGTCCTAGGTTTAAAGGTGCAACTGCCGCCCGCTGCCGCAATGTTCAGCAGGGGCCCGGCTGATACTTACAGCCGGGCCTCTGCTGCATCCGCCAGCATCGGTGATAAAACCGATGCCGGCGGATTAACCCCTTATATGCCGCGGTCACGCTGACCGCGGCATACAGAGGCATTGCGGCAACGTGTTCAAGCCATCGGGTCGCCGTGAGGCGGTGGGGGGGGGCCGATGGTTGAGATGGCAGCCCCGATGCCTTGCCCAGAGGCATCGGGGACTGCCATCTACGGAAGCCCAGGAGACCCAGCCACAGCGCTGGGTCTCCTAGGCAACTGTCAGCGTCTCACAGTGTGAGACGCTGACAGTTGAATACAGCACAATACAGATGTATTGTGCTGTATTCAATCAGGGTTCAGACCCTGAAATGTTAAAGTCCCATAGTGGGACATAAGTAAAATTGTAAAAAAAAAAGTGAAATAAAAGTTTTTTAACAAAAAATAAAAAAATAATAATAAAGTTTTAATAAAAAAAAGCCCCTTCCCCATAAAGACACATATAAAAAAATAGAAAAAAAAAACAAAACAATATACATATTAGGTATCACTACAAAAATATTGCATTATCTCTCCCCTCAGGTGAACACTGTAAAAAATAAAAAATAAAAACTCTAAAAAAAGCCATTTTTTTCACATTTCATCACAAAAAATGTAATACCAAGCGATCAAAAAAGCGTATGCCCCCAAAAATAGCACCAATCTAACCTTCATCTCATCCCGCAAAAAATGAGCCCCTACCTGAGAAAATCGCCCAAAAAATAAAAAAATTACAGCTCTCTGACTATGGAGACACTAAAACATGATTTTTTTTTGTTTCAAAAATGATATTATTGTGTAAAACTTAAATAAATAAAGTATACATGTTAGGTATCGCTAGGTCCGTAACAACCTGCTCTACAAAAATATTGCATGATCTCTCCCCTCAGGCTAAAACTGTAAAAAATAAAAACTGTAGTTTCCAAAATGGGGTCAGTTTTTTGGAGTTTCCTACTCTAGGGGTGCATCAAATGTGACATGGCAACTTTTTACAGTTAATTCTGCCCTGGTGTTCCTTTCCTTCTGCGCCCTGCCGTGTGCCTGTACAGCAGTTTACGATCACAAATGGGGAAATTTTGGCTACATTTTCCTTTAATTCTTGTGGAACACCTAAAGGGTTAATAACGTTTGTAAAATCAGTTTTTAATACCTTAAGGGGTTTATTTTCTAAAATGGGGTCATTTTTGGGTGGTTTCTATGATGCAAGCCTCACAAAGTGACTTCAAACTTGAACTGGTCCTTAAAAAGTGGGTTTTGGAAATTTTGTGAAAAATTTAAAGATTTGCTTCTAAATTTCTAAGCCTTCTAACATCCCCAAAAAATAAAATGTAATTTTCAAAATGATCCAAACATGAAGTAGACACATGGGGAATGTAAAATAATAACTATTTTTGGAGGTATTACTATGTATTTTAAAAGTAGAGAAAATGACATTTGGAAATTTGCAAATTTTTCTAAATTTTTGGTAAATTTGGTATTTTTTTTATAAATAAGAATGAAATATTTTGACTCAAATTTACCACTGTCATGACGTACAATATGTGACGAGAAAACAATCTCAGAATGGCCTGGATAAGTAAAAGCGTTCTAAAGTTATCACCACATAAAGTGAGACATGTCAGAATTGTTAAAAATGGCCTGGTCCTTAAGGTGAAAAATGGCAGGGTCCTTAAGGGGTTAAAGTCCGAATTTGTGAAGTGTTCGACTGATTGTTGTCCTATGGACAGACTCTCCCACCTCAGCCTTAGATCTCTGCAGTTCATCCAGAGTGATCATGGGCCTCTTGGCTGCATCTCTGATCAGTCTTCTCCTTGTTTGAGATGAAAGTTTAGAGGGACGGCTGGGTCGGTAGATTTGTAGTGGTCTGATACTCCTTCCATTTCAATATGATCGCTTGCACAGTGCTCCGCTTGCAAGTACATTGTACTTCATGACAGTCATAAATTTGAGTCAATATATTTCACCCTTACTTATGAAAAAATGCCAAATTTACCAAAAATTTAGAAAAATTTGCAAATTTCCAAATGTCAATTTCTCTACTTTTAAAATACATAGTAATACCTCCAAAAATAGTTATTACTTGAGATTCCCCATATGTCTACTTTATGTTGGCATCATTTTGTAAATGTCATTTTATTTTTTTAGGAAGTTAGAGGGCTTAGAAGTTTAGAAAACATTTTTCAAATTTTCAACAAAATTTCTCAAACCATATTTTTGAGCACCAATTCAGTTATAAAGTGATTTTGTGAGGCTTACCTAATGGAAACCCCCATAAATGACCCCATTTTAGAAACTACACCCCTCAAGTTATGAAAAACTGATGTTACAAACTTTATTAACCCTTGAGTTGTTCAACAAGAATTAAAGGGAAATGGAGGTGAAATTTCAAAATTTCACTTTTTTGGTAGATTATTCATGTTAATATTTTTTTTCTTGCAACACAGCAAGGGTTAACAGCAAAGTAAACCTCAATATACATTGCTCTGATTCTGCAGTTTACAGAAATACCCCATATGTGGTGGTAAATGTCTCTATGGGTTTGTGGCAGTGGTCAGAAGGAAAGGAGCACCATACGGATTTTGGGGGCAGATTTTGCTAGAATAGTTTTTAGGCACCATTTTGTAATTGAGAGACCCTGACGTACCCCTACAGTGGAAACCCTCAAAGGGCGACCCCATTTTGGAAACTACACCCTTCAACGAATATATTAAGGGGGGTACTGGCCACTTTGACCCCCTAAGCGTTTTAAGGAATTTGGAAACACTTGGTTGTGAAAATGAAAAGTTTCATTTCTTTCAATAAAATGTTGCTTTAGCCCCAAATTTTTCATTTTCACAAGGGGTAACAGGAGAAAAGCACCCCATAATTTGTTACCCATTTTCTCCTGAATAAGGAAACACCCCATATGTGGTGGTAAACTGCTGTGGGGGCACATGGCAGGACTCAGAACAGAAGGAGCGCCATATGGATTTTACAACACAGATTTTGATGGAGTGGTTTGCGGGAGCCATTGATTTTTATTTTTTTGAGTTATTGTCTTATGTGGGGGCTCATTTTTTGAGGGACGAGATGACGGTTTGATTGGTACCATTTTGGGGTAAATACGCCTTTTTGATCGCCTGCTATTACACTTTTTGTGAGGCAAGAGGGAAAAAAATGGTTGTTTTGGCATAGTTTTTATTTTTTATTTTTTGCAGCATTCGCCTGGGGGCCATCTCATGTAATATTTTTATAGAGCAGGTTGTTACGGACGCGGCGGTACCCAATATGTCTAACTTTTTTATTTTTGGAAAGTTCTACACATTAGATTTATTTTTGAACAGAATAAAATCCTTTTTTGTGTTGCCATTTTCAGAGAGCCATATTTTTTTTTTATTTTTCGGGCGATTGTCTCAGGTAAGGTATCATTTTTGCGGGACAAGATGACGGTTTGATTGGTACCATTTTGGTATAAATACACCTTTTTGATCGCCTGCTATTACACTTTTTGTAAGGGAAGGTGACCAAAAAATGTCTGTTTTGGCACTTTTTTTTTTTTTACTGCGTTCACCTGGCGTGGTGGATGACGTGATACTTTTATATAGCCGGTCGATACGGACGCGGCGATACCTAATATGTTTATCTTTCTTTTTTTTACCTTTTTTTTACAATTTTTTTAGCTTTTTTTGGGAAAATGGCGTTGTTTTTTTTCTTTACTTAAAACTTTTATTATTATTTTTTTAGGAAACTTTATTTTTTAACTTTTTTTTTTACTTTATTTAACTTTTGGGGGTCATATCCCCTTTACAATGCAGTACAATACTTTTGTATTGTAATGCATTGGCTGTAAGTGTATTACTCAATGTAATACACTTACAGCCTGCTTCCTGTGCGATCCAGGGGGCTGGAAGGCATCGGGCTGCTATCCGAGCCATCGCGTCCCCGTCACAGCAGCGCGGGGACCCAATGGCCCCCCCGCTCGCCATCCTGAATCCCTTAACTCCCGCACACCAGATGTGCCGCGGTCATCGCTGAACCGCGGCACATGAAGCGTTAATGCGCCGGCATCAGTGTTTTCACCGATGCTGGCGCATTCAGTAGGGGTCCGGCACCTGGGCACAGCGGGACCCCCGCCACTGATCGGGTGGGCGCAGCTCCTGCACCCCCCCGATCAGCGCGCCGTACATGTACGGCGCTGGGACTTGTGTCCCGGCTTTTTGCGCCGTACATGTACAGCGCTGGGACTCTAAGGGTTAAAATGTCATATCTTTTTGTTTGAAGCCTGAAATGTGGCAAAAGGGTGAAAAGTTCCAGGGAGCCAAATACTTTCGCAAGGCACTGTAACTAAGAGCACTGCCCCATAGAAGATTGCAGACACGTCCCAGACATAAATGTGTGCACTTTGTGTCTGTATTCCATGTCCAGGAAAGGTACTTTTATACCCTTTCACACGAGCGGGAGATTCGCATGTCTCCCGCAACGCATCTACAGGGCTGGACTCAGCACTGACTGGGATCGCATATAATGCTATACGATCCCTGTCAGTGCGGAGTCCAGCCCTGTAGATGCGTTGCGGGAGACATGCGAGTCTTCCGCTCGTGTGAAAGGGGCATTAATCTGCTGGAAAACAACTCCCAAGTGCCCAGCTGAAAGTGAAAGTAAAAACAGCTTTTACCCCTGACTCGATTTCTAACAGCTATATCTTATGATATAGTGGATACAATGCTATTATTCTGGTATTGTTTGAAAGTTTGGAATGCCAGCTTTCTAACAAGGTCATATTTCTAGTTGGTACCAATCCCAAGATATGAGCAACTAAAGCAGTCTGGTTTGCTTTGGGCACTTGCAGCAGCTGGGCACTTTCCAGCAGAATAAAAGTGCTTTTCCTGGACATGGAATAAAGGCACAAAGTGCACACAGGTATGCTTGTGATGTGTATGCAATCTTCTATGGGGCAGTGCTCTTAGTTAAATTGGTGAAAAACAGGTGACAAACTCCCTTTAAGCATATCTTTCCTGGCCTACTCCCCAGCTAAGCAGGACTGAGACTTTCTCTTTAGTTCCCAGTCTGACTCTAAATCCAAATTTAACCAGCAATGACAACAGGTCTCCTGTGGGGTGGGGGTGGGGTAACTTTCTATGATGGCTACTTTCACACTAGCGGCAGCACGGATCCGGCACCTAAAGGGTGCCGACAGATCCGTACTGCTGCTGATACATGTGTGGAGCCGGAGCAGCGCTCCTGCCCCACACATGTTGACACAGACACAGAGAACATACATACATACACACACATACACACAAACACATACATACTTACATACTCCAGCCAGGGACGCCAGCAGCACGTCTTCACGCGCCTCCTGCGTGCAGTGATGACGATTCCCCACAGCGCCCTCTGCTGGGCGCAGTGGGGAAACGTCATAGCTGCGCGCAGGAGGCGCGTGAAGACATGCTGCCGGCGTCCCTGGCTGGAGTATGTGAGTATGTATGTGTATGTATGTATGTATGTATGTATGTCTGTCTGTATGTATCTCTGTAGCCGGATCCGGAATGACCCCCCATTGCAAGTCAATGGAGGACAGATCCGGATTACTGGTGTGTCACACCAAACGGATCCGTCCCCATTGACTTGCATTGGGGGTCATTCCGGATCCGTCTTGATGTGGATGCCTGGACCGCATGCTGCGGTTTGTTCTCCGGTCTGAAGACGGAACGGAATGCTTTCAGGAGCATTCCGTTGTCTTCAGTTCAGTTTTGTCCCCATTGACAATGAATGGGGACAAAACTGAAGCGTTTTTTTCCGGTATTGAGCCCCTATGACGGAACTCAGTACCGGAATTTAAAAACGCTAGTGTGAAAGTAGCCTAAATCAGGTTTGGGAAGAGATTTCATCAAGTTCTTAGATAAGAAGCATTGTAAAAGAGTGATTTTGTCTAGAGCTGGCTGCTCCTCCACCAGAAAGATTCACAGATCACAGATCTAACTGCAGTTTCAGAAAGGGCTTTGGTTTTCAAAAGGGAAACTTTATCTGTTTTGGAAAATAAGGTTTAGGTTCAGGTCCCAGAGACAGAAAAAGGGAAAAGGTCCGACTCCTCTCTTTTCCTCGTTCCAAAGTTCGACGCAACCTTTCACATGATTATAAAACTTCAAGAGATAAATAAATAACTAGTTTGCGAGAAAATCAGGATGGAGTCGATCCAATCAGCAATCAGATATCTTTCCCAGGATTGTGTAATGTGTACAATAGACATAAAAGATGTATACTATCACATGCCGATTCATCATGACTCTCAGAAATTTCTAAGAGTGGCAGTTTATATGGGAAAAAAAACCCTTCATCTTCATTACCAGGCTTTATTATTTGGAGTTTCTCCAGCTCCTAGACCAGTGATGACGAACCTTTTAGAGACCGAGTACCCAAACTGCAACCCAAAACCCACTTATTTATCGCAAAGTGCCAACACGCCTATTTAACCTGAATACTACAGTCTAATAGAGTATATGTTCCATGTCCGTTATCATTTAGCTTTAATAGCCTGCCTACATTCAATGCTCTGCCTGTGGAGATCATAGTGCGCCCTGCGCCTATAAATGTCACGAAAAGTCTAAGGCATATTGGTACACCATAGACTTTTTCCAGGGTGTCGGTGCCCACAGAGACGGCTCTGAGTGCGGCCTCTGGCAACTGTGCCATAGGTTCGCCACCACTGACCTACACTGTTTACAAAACAAATTGCCGAAGTGATGGCTCACGTAAGAAAGAAAGGCATTTTATCCGTTCCTCAGTTGGACGATTTTCTCATAGTAGTAATATTTTCTGAAACAATCTTATCTCAAAGAAACAATTTTCACTCTTCAGAAATAGGAAAATTGGAAAAAACATTCCCTGGTTTGTTCAAAGCAGTGCAATTGTCTAGGGTTTATTTTGGACTAGCTGAAGGACCACCCCTTAACTTTGACCTTCACAGCAGCCTGCCCCTTTAACAGTGAGTTCCACAGCATCTCACCCCCTTGACAGTGACCTCTACAGCACCCACCCCTTAACACTGACCATAGGTTACAGTCCGCTTAACTGACCTCTACCATTCCAGGCCCCCTTAATAGAGACCTCCACAGCAACTGCCCATTTAACAGTGACTGCCACAGTACCCCAGCTCCCTTAACAGTGACCTCCACTGTACCCTGCTCCCTTAACAGTGACCTCACAGTATCCCACTGCCTTAATAGTGACCTCACAGTACCCCGCTACTCCTTTAATAGTGGCCTCCACAGTCCCCTCCTCCCTTAACAGTGACCTCCACAGCAGCCTGCCTCCTGAACAGTAACATCCACAGTGCCCTCCCCTTTAACAGTGACCTCCGCAGCAGCCTCCTCTTTATTTGTGACCTCCACAGTACCCCGTCTCCTTAACAGTGATTTCCACAATAACCCTCCCCTTAACAGTGACCTCCATAGAGCTCCATTCCCTTAAAATGTGACCTCCACAACACTCTGTTCCCTTAACAGTGACCTCCACAGTGGCCGCCGCTTTATTAGTGACCTCCACAGTACCCCATCTCCTTAACAGTGATTTCCACAACACTCCACCCCCTTAACACTGACCTCCATAGCGGATCGTCTCCTTAACTGTGACCTCAGCAGCCTGCCCGTAGGGTGGCCAGAGGTCCGGTTTTAGGCTGGACAGTCTGGCTTTTAGACTCCCTGTCCTCCGTCCGACGCAGGGCCTGGATGGACACAGGAATGTCATTTTCAACAGCTCACTCTCAGACAGCAGCACTGCGCTGTCTGAGCGTGAGCTGCAGGGAGAAAGTCACCCTCCCTCTTACCCCTGCAGCTGACAGAAATTGATTTTTACCTTCATTTTCTTAAATCCCCGTTGGTTGTGGAGTAGGAGGGGGTGTGGCCTAACATGTTTGAGGGCATGGCTTGGCTGGACCGGGGGGAGGGGGTTTTTAAGTCCATCTTTAAGTTGCTCCCTTAACAGTGTCATCAACAGAGCCCTGCCCCTTTAAAGCTGACCTACAACAGTAAAGAAAAATGGCTGGTTTGTTGTGGAAACTTGGTGTAAAATTGTGTGTATGTGGAGACTAAGGACCTTCGAGCTTCTATTGGCTGATAAGAGACATGTGACCATGTGCATGGCAGTTGGGATATGAAGAGAAAGACCTGCAGGCTTCTATTGGCTAATGTAGGTCATGTGATGTGCCATATTTGCATTTTTGGGAATATCTCGGGAACGGTACGTCCTAGAGAGCTGAGCCCTGGTCTAAAACCTTCCCGGACACCTGATGTACCTGTGTGCCAAATTTCGTGATTGTAAATGCGACAGTGCAGATTCCTTTAGCGGACATACATACACACACGCATACACTCAGCTTTATATATTAGATTCAGTAAATTAGATTTGTCTTCTCCCTCTAAAGAAAATATCTCAGTTACTTCTGTAGGTGGAAAACCTGACAATTACCAAAACAGAAAACAATCAATCGGACATGGTATATTGGTGCTAGGAAGAATCACGTCAACAATTTCTGCAGTCAGTTATTTTTAGAGAGTTGGGATGGGGTCTTCCTTTTCTGTGAATGCAGTTCTTTATCTTATTTATTCTTCTTTATCTTCTTTATTTTAGTTTAATCTGAGAACAACACCTTTGACCACTGAGTATCAGTCCAGTTCTTTTTCTCCTTGGCCCAGGTAAGACGCCCTTGGTGTTGTCTATTGGTCATGAGTGGCTTGACACATGGAATAGAAAACTTGTAGCCCATGTCCTGGATACGTCTGTGTGTGGTGGCTCTTGAAGCACTGACTCCAGCAGCAGTCCACTCCTTGTGAATCTCCCCCAAATTTAGGAAAGCCCTGTTCTTAACAATCCTATCAAGACTGCGGTTCTCCCTGTTGCTTGTGTACCTTTTTCTACCACTCTTTTTCCTTCCACTCAACTTTCCATTAATATGCTTTGATACAGCACTCTGTGAACAGCCAGCTTTTTTAGCAATGACCTTTTGTGGCTTACCCTCCTTGTGGAGTGTGTCAATGACAGCCTTCTGTCAAGTCAGCAGTCTTCCTGATGATTGTGTCGCCTACTGAACCAGACTTAGGGGCCTTTTTAAAGGCTTAGGAAGCCTTGGCAGGTGTTTTGGGTTAATTATTCTAATTTTCTGAGATAATGACTTTTGGGTTTTCCTTGGCTGTAAGCCATAATCATCAACATTAACATAAATAAATACTTGAAAAAGTTCACTCTGTTTGTAATGACTCTATATAATATATGTGTTTCACTTTTTTAACTGAATAACTGAAAAAAAAATGTTTTTGATATTCTAATTTATTGAGATGCACTTGCATATGCTGTATGTGTGATATATGTGGATATTACACGCCTGTAGCACAGAAAAGCGGTGATCCTGTGTGGGCTGTGAGCACTGCACTTCACCACTTCACATATTTATTACATCATAAGTGGCAATTTTTCGATGTGCAGCTTGTATATCCAGCAGAGTTTGAGACCCCTGTTCTAGACCTTCTAAGTTGTCTGGTCTCTTTCCTTCAGGGTAACTTTGTTAGCAGTGTTGCTTCTCTGGCAGCTGTAGAGTCAATGACAGAGGATCTCTGAGTTTGGGCCTTGTCCATGCAGAAGTTCTCAGCACACGTCTCTCCTGTAGCTTTTCTCAGACTAGACTCTACTATCACCTGGCAACCTAAACACAATCTGCCAATTAGGTAACCTTTAATTTGCCAATACATTGCTACTGAGTTTACATAAAACTCAATTCTCTACATTTAACTTAAGAACATTGCATTAACACTTTAGGTATTAGGTTAACCATTTGCAGTAGTCCTCTGGAGCACTGCATATGTGAGAGTGACCTTTTCACAATTTGTACAGAGCCTTTCAGTCATACGTCGAGCTATTTCAAAAGAAGGCAGCGTATTGTGACTATTGTGAGTTGCATGGGTTCCAAGAAATTCTCCCTGGGTGGAAAATTGGTAGTGGATGCTGGACAGTGGTACAGTGGTACATCAATATTGATCTGTTTATTATGATCTTGTTTTCATCAATTCATCCTTGTTGAAAGGAAGACCATAGACTTGCACTAAGCCTCCAGGATGCAACGTTACATCATGGTGATCGTGCAGGCACAGCTGTGCCACCATGATCGTAGGAGCTATGCCTGCACATCAACAGAAAAAAAAATGGCTTGGAGTGATGCAAAAATGAAAAAAATTCCTGTGAGCCCTTACGTTAAAATAGATTTGGTACTAGATTGCCTATTTAATACCTTTCAGTTATACCTCAGTTTGCATTTCTTTTATAAATCGTAGCATCATTTTTATTTACCATTGCGTCCATTTTGTCTCAGTGTATTCGAAGAAAGTTGAATTGAGCTACCATAGCCAATATTCTGTGGGAAATGCAGATCTTCCAAATTCACATCTGTGCTTAGTCTTGCAACTTCAAGTTCTGTTTATAAAATGGAAAAAAATAAAGCAAGTTTAGAAACTCAATCTCAGTGTATTACTGTGAACTTTAACACTGTAAAGACATCAACATTTAGGGCTCATGCACACAGCCGGTGCCGGCCCATGGCCGTATTGCGGCCCGCATATGCCGGGTCTGCAATACACAGGCACCGGCCGTGTGCAGCCCGCATCACGGACCCATTCACTTCAATGGGTCCGCAATCACGGAGATGCGGAACGGAGGCACGGATCGGAACACCACGGAAGCACTACGGTGTCCTTCCGTGGTGTTTCTGGCCATGCCTCCACACTGCAAAAAAGTAGCGCATGCACTACTGTTTTGCGGTGCGGACCATCAGATGCGGATCGCGGACCCCATTCAAGTGAATGGGTCCGCGATCCGAATGCGGTGGCCCCACAGTCAGTGCCCGTGCACTGTGGATTGCAAATTGCGACCCACAGCACGGGCACTGATAGCACACGTTCATGTGCATGAGCCCTTACAAGTATACTTCTGAGGTTTATTTACAATCTCAATTCCAAAAAAGTTAAAAAGCTGTGTAAAATGTAAATAAAAACTGAATGCAATGATTCACAAATCTCACAGACCCATATTTTATTCACAATAGATCATAGAACACATTTTAGATGTTGAAACTGAGACATTTTACCATTTAGATAACATTTATTTAGATAAGCTGAAATTTAATTTTTTATTTTAAAAAAATGTACACCTTCACTAGGGGAGTTGAGCATGTGATTGTCAGATTGCTCGTCACATAGAAAGCAATGAATTACCATTGCAGGAACTATCGCTGTGGTAGCCTCAGAATTTTCAGAGGGCTCAAGGCTACCACAACAAATGAATGGCTCCCCCAATCTCAGTTTGGAGAAAGCTGCCTCAGATGCCATGGCCACAACATCTAACGTTTTAAATGTCTGTGATCTGCATTATCACCAATCACAGACTTTAGCTACATGTGTCTTCTGTTTAAAACAGCAGAAATCCAATGGCTATGGCCAGAGGCGTAGCTACCGGGGGGGCAGGGGGGCCACGGCTCCGGGCCCAGTGAGTCAGGGGGGGCCCAGCAAGGATGACTATCAGGCGAATACAAGTGAGCGCTTCCATTATGGAAGCGCTCACTTCTATTTAGTGACCCCTATCAGACCTCAGATCAGCCCACCCAGCCACATAAAATTAAAACAAAAAACCTTTCTTACCTGTCCCGCGCTGCGGCTTCCCTCCGGTCCGGCGCGCCACTGTCTTCCCTGTCCGGCACGCAGCGTCAGGTCATAGTGCGCACCGGCCAGGGAAGACAGTGGCGCGCCGGACCAGAGGGCAGCCGCAGCGCGGGACAGGTAAGAAAGGTTTTTTATTTTAATTTTATGTGGCTGGGTGGGCTGATGTGAGGTCTGATGGGGGCACAGTAGGCTGATGTGAGGTCTGATGGGGGCACAATACGCTGATCTGGGGTCTGATGGGGGCACAATACGCTGATCTGAGGTCTGATGGGGCACAGTAGGGTGATGTGAGGTCTGATGGGGGCACAATACGCTGATCTGAGGTCTGATGGGGGCACAGTAGGGTGATGTGAGGTCTGATTAGGGCACAATACGCTGATCTGAGGTCTGATGGGGGCACAATACGCTGATCTGAGGTCTGATGGGGGCACAATACGCTGATCTGAGGTCTGATGGAGGCACAATACGCTGATCTGAGGTCTGATGGAGGCACAGTAGGGTGATGTGAGGACTGATGGGGGCACATTCTGCTGATCTGAGGTCTGATGGGGGTACAATACGCTGATCTGAGGTCTGATGGGGCACAATACGCTGATCTGAGGTCTGATGGGGCACAGTAGGCTGATGTGAGGTCTGATGGGGGCACAATACGCTGATCTGAGGTCTGATGGGGGCACAATACACTGATCTGAGGTCTGATGGGGCACAATATGCTGATCTGAGGTCTGATGGGGGCACAATACACTGATCTGAGGTCTGATGGGGGCACATTCTGCTGATCTGAGGTCTGATGGGGGGCGCAATACGCTGATCTGAGGTCTGATGGGGCACAGTAGGCTGATGTGAGGTCTGATGGGGGCACATTCTGCTGATCTGAGGTCTGATGGGGCACAATACGCTGATCTGAGGTCTGATGGGGCACAATACGCTGATCTGAGGTCTGATGGAGGCACAATACGCTGATCTGAGGTCTGATAGAGGCACAATACGCTGATCTGAGTTCTGATGGGGGCAGGGGACTGTTAGTTTAGTGATGTAAAAACTGGGGACAGGTTTCCTTTAACATAGGAGTCCCCTTGTTTTTTACTCCTATTACTCCTATATTTTACTGCATTATATGGTAGCGTATTTACACTAGGGTATGTACACTCACCGGCCACTTTATTAGGTACACCATGCTAGTAACGGGTTGGACCCCCTTTTGCCTTCAGAACTGCCTCAATTCTTCGTGGCATAGATTCAACAAGGTGCTGGAAGCATTCCTCAGAGATTTTGGTCCATATTGACATGATGGCATCACACAGTTGCCGCAGATTTGTCGGCTGCACATCCATGATGCGAATCTCCTGTTCCACCACATCCCAAAGATGCTTTATTGGATTGAGATCTGGTGACTGTGGAGGCCATTTGAGTACAGTGAACTCATTGTCATGTTCAAGAAACCAGTCTGAGATGATTCCAGCTTTATGACATGGCGCATTATCCTGCTGAAAGTAGCCATCAGATGTTGGGTACATTGTGGTCATAAAGGGATGGACATGGTCAGCAACAATACTCAGGTAGGCTGTGGCGTTGCAACAATGCTCAATTGGTACCAAGGGGCCCAAAGAGTGCCAAGAAAATATTCCCCACACCATGACACCACAACCACCAGCTTGAACCGTTGATACAAGGCAGGATGGATCCATGCTTTCATGTTGTTGACGCCAAATTCTGACCCTACCATCCGAATGTCGCAGCAGAAATCGAGACTCATCAGACCAGGCAACGTTTTTCCAATCTTCTACTGTCCAATTTCGATGAGCTTGTGCAAATTGTAGCCTCAGTTTCCTGTTCTTAGCTGAGTGGCACCCGGTGTGGTCTTCTGCTGCTGTAGCCCATCTGCCTCAAAGTTCGATGTACTGTGCGTTCAGAGATGCTCTTCTGCCTACCTTGGTTGTAACGGGTGGCAATTTGAGTCACTGTTGCCTTTCTATCAGCTCGAACCAGTCTGCCCATTCTCCTCTGACCTCTGGCATCAACAAGGCATTTCCGCCCACAGAACTGCCACCCACTGGATGTTTTTTCTTTTTCGGACCATTCTCTGTAAACCCTAGAGATGGTTGTGCGTGAAAATCCCAGTAGATCAGCAGTTTCTGAAATACTCAGACCAGCCCTTCTGGCACCAACAACCATGCCACGTTCAAAGGCACTCAAATCACCTTTCTTCCCCATACTGATGCTCGGTTTGAACTGCAGGAGATTGTCTTGACCATGTCTACATGCCTAAATGCACTGAGTTGCCGCCATGTGATTGGCTGATTAGAAATTAAGTGTTAACGAGCAGTTGGACAGGTGTACCTAATAAAGTGGCCGGTGAGTGTAGAAAGTCTATTGTACTGTACTTAACAGCATAGATGATCTAGCAGTTTATATACCGTATTTTTCGCCCTATAAGACGCACCGGCCCATAAGACGCACCTAGGTTTTAGTGTAGGAAAATAAGAAAAAAATATTTTTCATCAGATCCTCTTATCAGACTGCCCATAAATTTAAGGACATCACATCAGACCCCCATATCAGCCCCCTGTGCCCCCATACCATCTCACTGTGCCCCCATCAGACCTCAGATCAGCAGAATGTGCCCCCATCAGACCTCAGATCAGCAGAATGTGCCCCCATCAGACCTCAGATCAGCAGAATGTGCCCCCATCAGACCTCAGATCAGCAGAATGTGCCCCCATCATACCTCAAATCAGCAGAATGTGCCCCCATCATACCTCAAATCAGCAGAATGTGCCCCCATCATACCTCAAATCAGCAGAATGTGCCCCCATCAGACCTCACATCAGCAGAATGTGCCCCCATCAGACCTCATATCATGCCCCCATCAGACCTCAGATCAGCAGAATGTGCCCCCATCATACCTCAAATCAGCAGAATGTGCCCCCATAAGACCTCACATCAGCAGAATGTGCCCCCATCAGACCTCATATCATGCCCCCATCAGACCTCAGATCAGCAGAATGTGCCCCCATCAGACCTCAGATTAGCGTTTTGTGCCCCCTCACGCCACAGATCAGCGTCTTGTGCCCCTATCAGACCTCAGATCAGCCCACCCAGCCACTGATAAAGACCATACTTACCGTACCTGTTCTGCGCTGCCGCTGCCGTCCGGTCCCACGCTCCGCGCTCCTCTCTCTTCCCTGCCGGCACGCACTATGACCTGACGCCGCAGCGTCAGGTCATAGTGCGTGCTGGCAGGGAAGAGAGAAGAGCGCGGAGCGTGGGACCGGACGGCAGCGGCAGCGCAGAACAGGTAAGTATGGTCTTTATCAGTGGCTGGGTGGGCTGATCTGAGGTCTGATGGGGGTCCCTACGTACAAGTGAGCGCTTCCTTATGGAAGCGCTCACTTGTATTCGCCCTATAAGACGCACAGCATTTTTCCCCCTACTTTTGGGGGAAAAAAAGTGCGTCTTATAGGGCGAAAAATACGGTAGTCATCTTTCTAATACAATATTATAACCACAACTAGTAGTATGTGCCTGTGAAGTTGGAAACGTGCGTTTGGGAAGCCACTAAGTGGGGGGCCCACTCAAGTATGTTTCGCCCCCCCTGTGCTGAACCTCTAGCTACGCCTCTGGCTATGGCACCTTCTCAGCTTCCAAGAGGGTGCTATGTTTAAAGACCTGACTTCCTCCGTACATGTATGGAGGAGGTCAGGAAGGGATTAAATAGACAATTATTTATTAGATTTGTTTTGCAGTGACAGGGGTCAGAAATAACTCTGATCATCATTTAACACGTCAGATGCCTTGGACGTAAGCTGATGATATTGTGAATAGTGGATTCTGTGTTATCTATATAGAGGTGTTACTTGTCATTGTAATTCTGCCTGTGGTGATAATGATAATAGCTACTGAACAGGAAATCATGATCTATTATTAGCCTCAGTGGCCAATGTGAAAATGACATGATTTTGTACATTCTTTAAAATATAGATAGTGACATGGAATAATGAAAAAAGAAAAACTAAAAAAAAAATGATATTAACATAAAAATTTGATTTATACAGAAGGCCATTGTCTGATGAAACATTCCCATTCTCATTTAAAGCACTTTGTTGAAAAGGTGGTGGAACATAAGTATCCCCTTTGATACTTCTCAAAACTGCATTTCTGAGATTATTTCTGCCCAACTGATCAACTTGGACTGAGCAGAGGTGAATGGTTTTGCTTACCAGGATGGAGACTCCCCTGGCATGACTGCAGTAATTTGCATGATAGGCACACTCTATCCACTGTCTTTTTAATAACATGATTATCTGTCCCCTCAGGTCCATCTCATCTAATATAACAATATCCAGATTGTGTCCCTAATTTTTATCATACAATTAATAACCTCACGTTCCATGACATGACACTACTTGATAATTTAAAAATACACTTGGAAAACAATGCAATTGAGCTGAGATTGAAGTATAAACTGCTAGTGGTGCATGGTCAATGATCACTCAACCAAGGTGATGCACCATTTATTTTGAGTTCTGCAGGGTATAGGCAAGGTTGGCAGGGTCACATTAATATTGGGTGGCATCTCTCGTAACTGCGATACAGGCTGCCACTCTGGCATAGTAATGGTTATGCAGAAGCTGGATATCCTTCTGTGGTATGTCATTCCAATCTTTTGCAACTTGGACTTCTAGTTCAGTCAAGGTGGTTGTTGGCTGTTGTGCATGGGAGACCCGTCACTCCATCCAGACATTCTTGATGTAGGAAACATTTGGCAATCAAGCTAGCCAGGAGAACTGATACATATCCTGAAAAGCACATTTTGTAACACAGGCAGTATGTGGGAACACCTTATTTTGTTGTAACATCATGTTTCCAGAGTCAAAAAAGGCAAAAGGACTGGTTTCACAATGTCCTGGACAAGTCAAAGGCTGGTCAATGTTCCCTCTAGGTATGACCATGGTAGCTAATGACACTCCACACCATGACACCTGGTGTTGGTTCTGTGTGTCTCTGCACTATGCATGATGGCAGTAGGTGCTCTCTAGCCCTCCTGCAAATTCTGATGTGGCCATCAGAATGAAACATTAGTGTTCAGTGATGAAAGCAGGTTCTGCCTTGGTACTAATGATTGCCATATCAGAGTTCACAGGACAGCTACTCCATTCCAGGAGAGCAATGAAGAGAGACAGGAGCACCGATGAAACTGATAACCCAGGAGTGGGAAATAGCACAGGTAGGTACAGTATCCTCGTTCTATGCTGGTTGAGCTCTGTAGACTGCTGTGCTTTGTGCTCTGCCCTCCCTCTCCTTTCTGAAGTGACCAACCAGCTGAAGGAATCACTACTGGGTAGAGGATAGGGGGATTCCGAGCCTCTTGTGACTGGACGGTAGGAGCTCCTAACCTGCTATTCTGTGAAGAATGGGGAGTATTCATTTGAATGGTGCTGAGAAGCACTGTTTATGGAAAAAAAGTAGCCCCTTTTTTCTAATCTCTACAACTTCTGAGGCTGTGCATTCAAGTTTTCAAAGGGATTTGGGACAGTCTAAGACCTAAATCATGTATCAGGGACCGTTAGCCAAAACCACAAATGAAGCTTGCACAAATATAAGGTATAATGGAATAATTTACTCCTACAGTATGCCATGTTTTTGTAGGGAAAGATGTGTTGTCAGCTCACCTTCATAGTGCTGGATGCATGTATAATCAAAAGCAACAAATCAAGCACAGAGAAGAGAGAAATTACAGGATCCATTGGTGATAAAACATTCCAGGCTTTATTAAAACACCTCTGTTAAAATCCATCAAGAGTAATACATCACTACTTGTGTTTCATAGCAATGACCAAGGGCAAGAGTATTGCCTGAAATGTGTAAGTGGTGACATATTTCTCTGTGTTGGATTTTAATGGAGTTGTTGGGATTGTTTTATCACCCACGAATAATGGAATTTCCTTCCGTTTTATTGATTTGTGATGTGTTTTTGACTCATACCTGGTTTCTGCTAACAATCACTGATGCAAAACACTGATATGCGAATTAGGCCTAACATGGCAGAACGAGCCTTTAGACTGAATCTATGCAAAGATGGGTTTTACCTCCCCAATAACATAAATTGCTGTCTGTTGCATTTGTTGTTGCAGTTGTTCAAATTTTTATTTGTGCTACAATTTTGTTTTGAAGAGTATGATCAACCCTATTAAACCAGGCATAAAGGCTGGTAGGGTTGATCACTCTGATAAAAGTCATAACCTTATTGTTGTATCTTTTTTCATATGCAAATTACCTAACTATAGTCTGTTTTGTGTCCAGTATCTCCATTTGTACTTTATATAGGAATAAAAACGTAGATCAAGTACTTTATTTCCAGATATATGGTCTTTACTTCCAGATGTATGCTTCAATATTCCTTAAGATATCATGAGTACTACTGGGGAGCTATTTCCATAGTTGGTAACAGAATTTCTGGAGGACACTTGTGGAAACTGAAGGACTGACTATTATTTAATATCCCTCTATGGATCAAAGGCAATGATTATGATTCCTATTTTGATACATCGATTTGTCTTATTGAACTTTAAAAAATTAGCTCCACACAAGTCCTACACAAGGACTTTAAACTAAAGAACTTTAATTGCTCATCTCTTGTTTATAATATTATAATGTAAATAATACTGTACATATATTTTGTATACTGTGTTCTCGTATTGCACCTTTTACATCTGACAATATTTTTTATGCCTTAGACCGAATTTTTGTCATCTTGTCATTTTTTCCAGTTTCTGAAGAAGGCTTATTGCTGAAAATGTTTATGTATCACTGGAACTTGCAGAAAAAAATTGGGTGAAAGTGCGGAACTGCGCCACATTTGCAAAATGAGACAATTTTTACTGACAGCTGGCAAGAAACCTGTTGAATTAAATTTTAGTGAATGTGGGAAAGTGAGCCACGTGTGCAGAATGAAACAGTTTCAATAGACAGCTGGCAAGAATACTGCCTGCTGAATTTGGAGAACAACAAAACACATTTTATGGATAGCTGGCAAGAAGTATTATTGCCTT
The DNA here is from genome assembly GCA_900303285.1 of Rhinella marina. Classification (NCBI taxonomy): domain Eukaryota; kingdom Metazoa; phylum Chordata; class Amphibia; order Anura; family Bufonidae; genus Rhinella; species Rhinella marina. The sequence continues at coordinate 88,653 of ONZH01012646.1, forward strand.
CTGATTTAAATTTTGGTGAAGGCGTGGAACTGCACTTCAATTACCTCAAACAGGTGGTGTGGTAACAACTTCACTGCCAGCAACTTGGTCAGGTGGGAGTAGCTCATGATAATGACAAGAACTCTGTACTGCCTGGGGATGCGACCTGGCTGCCAAAATGAAGACCAGAAAGAAGTTGTACAGACTTGTTCCGATTGCTGGCCAGTTCTGATTGCCTCAAGGAAATTCTGATCAATGGTCTGAATGACAAGGTTATCAACCAACGTGAGTATGAATTTTTGTTGCCCAAGAAACCTCGGATAGCGACATTTTATGTGCTCCCGAAGGTCCATAAAGGGCTCCACCCATTAAAGGGACGCCCGATTGTTTCAGGCATTGAATCTCTCACCCACCATGCGGGTATATATATTGACAGAATCTTGAGGGATTTTGTAACTTCCCTTCCATCTTATATAAGAGACAGCATGGATTTTCTGCGGAGGATTGAATGTCTATCTATTGATCCTCATTCCAAACTCAGAAGTATTGATGTTGAATCTCTATATACGTCCATACCTCATGAAGTAGGTTTATCTGCGGTGGCCTCCTTTCTAAGTACCCGGGGCATACACTTTAATAAACACAACCAATTTGTCCTTGATCTGCTGAGGTTCATCCTCACACACAATTACTTTGTTTTCAATGGTTTGTTCTACCACCAGCTCAGGGGGACAGCAATGGGGAGCCCCTGTGCCCCCTCATATGCTAATCTCCTCCTGGGCTGGTGGGAGGACACTGTCGTCTTCACCGACCAGCCCAGGTCATGGCATGAAAATATCCCCTTTTGGGTTAGATATATCGATGACATCTTTTTGATCTGGGCTGGCGGTGGGGACGACTTTCAGGAATTCATGTCCATTCTCAATAACAATAATATTGGACTTTTCTTTACATCTGTGATTGATGAAATATCATTGACATTCCTGGACCTTACTGTCAACAAACAATTTGACCATTTGAGTACAACAGTTTACCGCAAACCTACTGCCACAGATAACATTCTTCTATGGGGTAGTTACCATCCGAATTCCCTTAAACGCGGTATACCTAAGGGCCAGTTTCTACGGATGCGTAGAAACTGTTCCACTACAGAATCTTTCCTGTGCGAATCTAGAAAACTATCGGCCAGACTACGTCAGAGGGGATACCCTAAATCTGTCCTTCGGGAGGCTTTTAAAAATGCCGAAGCCCAGGACAGAAATACATTACTTATCCCTAAACAAATAAATCAGCAAGGCCAGTCTGAAATTAGATTAATAACTACCTATGATCAAGCACATCAACAAGTTAGGGACATTTTATGTAGGTACTGGCCTATTCTCCACATGGATTATGAGTTGCCAACGGCTATTGCTCCTTTCCCTGGGATCACTTATAGAAAGGGCCGTAGTCTCCAAAATTGGTTGGTGCATAGCCATTATTCTGGTCCCAAGAGAGAGGGAACCTGGCTCGACCGAAAACCAAATGGAGTCTTTAAATGTGGTTCATGTAAGGTGTGTAATTACTTACGGCCAACTAAAAATGTGCAATGCTCTGTAACCAAACGGTCCTATAAGGTCAATGACTTCATTAATTGCCGGAGTAAAGGGGTAATCTATATCTGTCAGTGCTCGTGTCCTATGGATTACATGGGAAAAACAACACGTGAGCTAAGATGTAAGATTTTGGAACATGTTGGGGATATTAAAAATAAGAGAGACACACCAGTGGCTAATCACTTTGTGAATTTTCACAAAGGGGATCTTAAAACAGTCCAATTTGCCGCTATTCAGATTATACCGGAAACATGCAGAAAAGGAGACTGGGACAGAACCCTGTTACAAAGGGAATCAAGATGGATATATCAGTTCCAGTCCCAGTCTCCTTTGGGCCTGAATGAAAGACTTACATATACATGCTTTATTTGATGTCTTTTATCTTTTTCGTCTTAGTTTATATCTTAATTACTGTTCCCTTGAAGCTCGTCCTGAGGTGCGTGTAGTGCCCGAATGCCCGAAGTTGGATACATCTCCACTTTTTTAGTGCTGCTAGCCATCTAGGATAATCTTCCCATATGGCTTCTATATCTGCCTCACCACACAGATATATATTTTCCACATGGGGAAATGTATCTGAATTAATAAAATATAAATTATTTTGAGTCTGTTGATCTAATTATGAGCGCATCTGGAAATCCTGTATGCGCTCCATATGAGTTCCACGTATCGGAAGCACGTACTCCGATAACCGGAAATGTCTGCGCTCCATGTGCGTTCCACGCACTGGAGACGCGCGTCCCGGCGGCCGGAAGTGACGTGGACCATGAGGTATTTAAACCCGGCCAGCGTCCCATACTGTGTGCATTTGCGCCACATGGGACGACTACGGCTGCTTTGATCACAGTAAGTGTACTAACGCTGTCTTAATGGACCGATTTAATTAATTAATTTTTTGTGAGTACTTACGTTTATCTTTTTCCTCTCCTTCTTAGGACTCCAGCCTATATCTGAAAGACTGCTGTCTATGGCAGGGATAAGTATAGCCTTACCTTGACTTTCCCATGTGTCTGCTATGTCCTATCTGTGACTATATGTTTATCATTTATGCGCCTATTCTATTACGATTACCCCCTGAGGAGCCCACAAGCTGGGCGAAACGCGTTGGGGTCATAACTGAGTCACTGCCTTATCTCAGTTAGGATTATTGGAATCCGCGCCATTATCCCTTATAGGTACCCATCCTCTTAGGGTCCAATAGGGATAGGTATTTTTAGGTACGGGGACAGGGCATTCCCACCATCAGGGGATGTCCCTGGGCGAAGGATTAGTGAGGACGACACATTAGGGCTAGAACCTACCCCTTCCTCGCCTTTTTTCCCCATACTATTGGCAAATTGTATTATTATATATGTGTGTGATTTTATTCAAAAGGATTTAATAAAGTATTTAATCTTGAGAGAGACACACTTCTACTTCTTTCTATAAAATTTGGTGTTCTCTACCCTATCACTTATCTATATTCTATTAGTCTGTTCACAGTTCTGTTTTCCACTGGATCTGGTGATGCAGCCTCATGTTCTACAATAGAGCTCTGGTACCTATGTTTGTGCCTGTGTGCTGGCCTCGTGAAGAAAAGCTGCCATACAGGAAATACTCACACAGACTACTGGCAATGGCCTAGGTCTTGCACGTTTTGAGTCTGTGTATCAGCAGCATCACCAGTTCCCGAGCTCACAAAAATAGAAGAAGTTTTTGGAGGTTTTTGATGTATATTGCCTCTGCTCTTTCTTGCTGATGAGGCCACCACTCTCCTGCTCTGATGTCACCTCCTCCTCAGCACACCTCCCTATTGTTTCTTATCTCTGTATTTTTCCCTGAATGCCACTACCACCATGATTAACAGTGCCCTTAAAATCAGCACCACTGCTACCAGTGCATCTATTATAACTACCTCCACCATTGCTGCAAGTGACACTACTACCTCCAGCAACACAGCTATGCATTTCAGTCATCAGTTCCTCCACCTGAACCTCCTCTAGGGAGTCTAAACACGGACTGATTTCACACAACTCAACCACAGAAAAACAATAATTGACTTCCATAGCACCCAGCCTGTTGTCTCTTCTTTTTTAGAAAAAAGGCACGCCACTAGAAGAAGTCAGTGAAGACAGAGAAGAAGTTTCTTTGGAGCCACAAGGAGGAAGAGGAGGAGGAATGTGTTGAACCCTGGTTCAGTGGCACAGTGTCAGACTCTGAGGTAACATCATCCTGCTTTGACCGAGATGTTGAGCGATATAAATTATGAATCGGCAGCATAACCTATGTCCACAGCTGTGTATCTATCTGGCTACTCCATATACAGTGCTCTCAGTGTTGCTCCTTGGCTCATCATCTTAGGCATGGGTCCCCAAACTACGGCCCGCTGGCCGCATGCGGCCCCCTGAGTCTGTTGGGAGCACAATGGGCTGATCTGAGGTATGATGGGGTTTGTTGATTTCAATTTACTTGTTCTTTATTTTAAATATTGCATTTGTTCCCGTTTTGTTTTTTTACTTTAAAATAAGATATGTGCAGTGTGCATAGAGATTTGTTCATAGTTTTTTTTTTATAGTCCGGCCCTCCAACGGTCTGAGGGACAGTGAACTGGCCCCCTGTGTAAAAAGTTTGGGGACCCCTGATCTTCGGTATTAATAATAGATTTAAAAAACACAGTACTCTCCTTTGCAAATTCTTTGTGTGGTTATTAGTCGAACATAACAAGATTTGTATAGAGTCTAAATGTCGCTATGTTCAGCTAATAAGAGGAGAGTGCTGCATTTTTTATTCATTTATATTAGATAAATGAAGCAAATGAGAACCGTGGCCTGCTGCTACTGCCTGGATGGCTGATGGAAACTGTGTTGCTGCTTGAACTACATCCATCCACAACCTCATTTGCAGATGACATGGCTCGGGTCTTTCATTTTCCATTACCCTACCCATTGCCATTTACCAGACATTTTTATATTTAAGCTTATATAATGTCAGAAGTCACACTGTGTGCAGTACAACACAACAGTGAGTGCCACAAAACATGTCAGGTACACTGTGATACATGGAACTTCCATGACAACATTTTCAACAATTCTTTTTTTTTTTTTTTTAGAAAAAAAATGTGCAATTGCACAGTGTCCACAACAATATAACAGTGAGTAATGCAGAACAACACATCAGCTATACTAATCTGTGATAAATGGAATTTTGGAATTTTTATAATAAAGTTTTCAATGCTTATTTAGAAAACAAAAATGCACTATTGGGTAGAGTACACTACAATATAACAGTAAGGCCTTATTCACACGTCCTTAATGAAAGCTGTAATAAGACGGCCAGTGATTCATCTGTGAATATTTCCGTGAAAAATCTGTGTTTGGTCCTTTTGTCCGTTTTTAAATTCTGTGTGTCATTTGTGTTCAGAGCATCTCCTATAAATTGTCCGTGAAATAGAGATGAAAAATGGATGGCGTCCATGTTGGGTCCATGTTTTTCACAGAACCATAGACTATAATATGAGTGACAAAATAGAGCATGCTTTCATGCTAAAACCACGGACCAAGGGGACCTTGCTAAACACGGATGTGTGAACATACACATTAAAATGAATGGGTAGGTGTGCTGTTGAACACGAAGGGCACACGTCCATGAATCAGTGACGTATGATATATGTAAAAAAAAAAAAAAAGTAATGAAGTAGAAAAGTACATCAGTCAGTACACTATCAGCAATAGGATTAATACTGTAGAATATTTCTGTCTGTGACTGTGAATTGTTTTATGTAAACTAGGATAACAGCTGGCTGATACATATTAAGAAAACATGAGTACTGTAGCTTTTAATATTGATGTGCAGTGCAAGTAGATCCTCACTGAATGGAAATAGCTGAAGCCAGTAACATACACACTACGCTACACTGACCCTGTCCCTAGATAAAACCTCTGTGTATATCAATTAATTAAATGTAACTAACTAGTAGCTATTATCTTCCTTAAAACTGTCCCTGTCTGACCCTGTGCCAGACATCCTGTCATATAAATGTAAAAGTGCAAGATGGACATGACTTTCTTGGTTGGGATCTTATATATTGCCTATAACACATGGCAATATTGTCCCTTCTGATTGGCTGAGGCTAACTGCAAGACATTATGGGCAAGCCAACTGGCCACGGCACCTCCTGGGGTCATGTGGTCCTCCTTCATCTTCCCTGCCCTGCTGGGATCCTAAAGTTTTGGGAAATTTGTGACAAATGATAATTAGAGATGAGCGAGCATGCTCGGGAGCAATTTTCGCGTAATAGCGTACGCATCCTCTAATCTGTACGCTAATGCGTACGCATCTTGTAATTTGTAAGCATTAGCGTACAAATTTATAAGATGCGTACGCATTAGTGTACAGATTAGAAGATGCGTATGCATTAGCGTACAGGTTTGAAGATGCGTACGCTATTACGCGAAATTGCACCCGAGCATGCTCGCTCATCTCTAATGATAATGCTTATAATTGAATCTCTCATTCTATTCAAATAGTTTTATTATTGTGTGCTCTGCTACAGTTTGCTGTACATCTCTTAAATGGTCAAATTGCAAAGTAGGATAACAACATGTCAAGGCAGTTGAGTCACCAGCAGTTCATGAATCTGGGATGCAACCAAACTTTTCTTTGAAACGCCAAGCATTCCATTACAGCTCAAATGACAACAATACTGTCTTTTACCAGTTCAAGATAGAACCTCCAATACAAATGTGAAGCAGCCATTAGGATATACAGTAGGTATCAGAGGATACACAGGACACCCCTTGGGTTATTGGGCCTAAGGCTGTTCTTTAAAACCAGTGCTACAAATTAGGTACTGAAGTAACACCGCATTCCAATGTGATGCAATGATCGCTATTGTATTTGGTATAATAAGGGTTCAGCGGCTGTTATGGGGATTTTCTACACAGTTTTTTCCAACAATGATAAAGGCTGTTTTAGGGGACAGTCCTAGATCTATAAAAGGCATCCAGGGCCACCCTGTTTGTTACCCTGTTAGGGCATGCCTGAAATATGTCCCAACCAGCTACCTGTGCTGCATTACCATAAAACAGTACACAGGGATCTGGATAGACTGGAGGCTTGGGAAGAGAAGTGGCAGATGAGGTTTAACACTGACATATGTAAGGTTATGCATATGGGAAGGAATAATGCAAGTCACCAGTACATACTAAATGGTAAAACATTGGGTAACTCTGACATGGAAAAGGAATTTTAGTAAACAGCAAACTAAGCTGCAGAAACCAGTGTCAGACAGCTGCTGCCAAGGCCAATAAGATAATGCGTTGCATCAAAAGGGGCATAGATGCCCGTGATGAGAACATAGTCCTGCCACTTTACAAATCACTAGTCAGACCACACATGGAGTACTGTGTACAGTTCTGGGCTCCTGTGAACAAGACACACATAGCAGAGCTGGAGAAGTTTCAGAGGAGGGCAACTAAAGTAATAACTGGAATGGGTGGACTACAGTACTCAGAAAGATTATCAAAATTGGGGTTATTCACTTTAGAAAAAAGACGACTGAGGGGCGATCTAATAACTAAGTATAAATATATCAGGGGTCAGTACAGAGATCTCTCCCATGATCTTTTTATCTCAAGGACTGTGACTGTGACGAGGGGACATCCTCTTCCTCTCTGGAGGAAAGAAGGTTTGTACACAAACATAGAAGAGGATTCTTTACGGTAAGAGCAGTAAGACTATGGAACTCTCTGCCCGAGGAGGTGGTGATGGTAAGTTCACTAAAAGAGTTCAAGAGGGGCCTGGATGTATTTCAGGAGTGTAACAATATTACAGGTTATAGTTAATAGAGATGGGTCGTTGATCCAGGGAGTTATTCTGATTGCCTGAAGGAATTTTTTTTCCCCCTAAAGTGGGGAAAATTGGTTTCTACCTCACAGGGTTTTTTCCTTCCTCTGGATCAACTGCAGGATAACAGGACGAACTGGATGGACAGATGTCTTTTTTCAGCCTTATAAACTACTAGCAGAAAGACCCGGCTTCGCCTGGGTATATTTCATCTATTTCATTTAATGTTTCTGTGTGTCGTTGCAGAGAGAAAGTCATCCTCCCTCCCATCCCTGCAGCTGACAGAAATTGATTTTTACCTTCATTTTTTCAATCCCCATTGGCTGCGGAGTGGGAGGGGGCGTGGTTTAATGGGACACGGGGGCGGGGTTTAAGTCCTTCTTTTCAGGGTGGCCTGAATTATAGGTTAATGCCATGGTAATTTGAGGAAACACAATGGGTAGCAGTGGAAGAAAACATTGCTTTGCGCGGGTATATTTAATCTATTTTATTTAATGTTTCTGTGTGTCGTTGCAGAGAGAAAGTCATCATCCCTCCCATCCCTGCAGCTGACAGATGTTGATTTTTACCTTCAATTGTTCAATCTCCATTGGCTGCGGAGTGGGAGGGGTCGTGGCCTGACCGAGTCGGAGGTGTGACGTAGCAAGACCTGGGGCGGGGTTTTAAGTCCTTCTTTTGATGGTGGGCAGAATTACAGGTCGATGCCATGGTAATTTATGAGGACACACCATGGGAAACAGTGGAAGAAAACATTGCTTTGCACGGGTATATTTAATCTATTTCATTTAATGTTTCTGTATGTTGTTGCAGAAAGAAATCCAACCTCCCTCCCACCCCTGCAGCTGACAGAAGTTGATTTTTACCTTTATTTTTTAATCCCCGTTGGCTGCGGAGTGGGAGGGGGCGTGGCCTGACAGTCGGGGCGTGGTTTCACGAGATCTGGGGCGGGGTTTTAAGTCCTTCTTTTGAGGGTGGCATGAATTACAGGTCGATGACATGGTAATTTATGAGGACCTGCAATGGGTAGCAGTGGAAAAAACCATCTTTTATTAGTACTGAACGGTCCTAGTCTAAAATTAGTCTATTTCATCTACAATTTTTGTGTGTCGTTGCAGAGAGAAATTCACCCTCCCACCTCTGCAGCTGATTTTTTTCAATCCCCGTTGCCTGCGGAGTGGGAGGGGGCGTGGCCTGACAGTGTTGGGGGCGTGGCTTAGCAAGACGCTTCGAACAGTTGTAGTCTATAATTAGTCTATTTTCTCTAAAAATTTTGTGTGTTGTTGCAGAGAGAAATTCACCCTCCCACCCCTGCAGCAAACAGAAGTTTATTTTTACCTTTATTTTTTCAATCCCCGTTGGCTGCGGAGTGGGAGGGGGCGTGGCCTTACAGAGTTGGGGGTGTCGCTTAGCAAAGCGCTTCGAATAGGTGCAATTAATCTATGTCATTTAATGTTTCTGTGTGTCGTTGCAGAATGGCTGCGGAGTGAGAGGGGGCGTGACCTGACAGAGTCGGGGGCGTGGATTAGCAAGACGCTTCGCATGGGTGGATTTAATCTATTTTATTTAATGTTTGTGTGTGTTGTTGGAGAAAGAAAGTCAACCTCCCACCCATCCCTGCAGCTGACAGAAGTTGATTTTTACCTTTATTTTTTCAATCTCTGTTGGCTGCGGATTGAAAGGGGTGTGGCCTGACGGAGTCGGGGGTGTGGCTTAGTGAGACCTGGGGCGAGGGTTTTAAGTACTTCTTTTAGGGTGGCCTGAATTAAAGGTCGATACCATGCTTATTTATGAGGCCACGCAATGGGCAGCAGTGGAGGAAAACATCTTTTATTACTACTGAACTGTAGTGATAAAAAAAAACATAAGTTATATTTATGGTAACCGGAATACCTTTAACCCCTTCGCGACCAGCGCCGTACATGTACGGCGCTGGGGCAATGCGGGCACATGGCGCCCGCTCGCGGGTGCGGCGGGCGTCATGGCCGGCAAGTCTCTGCTGTTTCTAACAGCAGAGACTTGCCGCTACCTACTGTGTCGGCGGCGTCTTCCGGGGTGACTAGATGCTGTGATCACACGTGATCACGGCATCTAGTTGCGTCTAAACCCGGAAGCGTTCGCTTCCGGGTGGTGTACAGACACCCCGTGTGGCCAATCGGGGTGTCTGTACACCATATGAAAACTGTAATCCTCGCTGGTGAGGATTACAGTTTTCAAAGTGCAATTCTTATTGGCCACTAGATGGCAGGCCAGGATAAGAAATGAGCAATTCATGGATTTCTGAGTCTATAAAACCCAGAATTGCTCATAAAGAAAAAAAAAAAGCCACAATTTATAAGCCCATATTTGAGCTTTCTAATAGTAAAAAAAAATTAAAAAAAAATGTTAAAAAATATATAAAAAATAAAAAAGATGTAAAAGTTCAAATCACCCCCCTTTCCGTATAAGTAAAAAATAAATACCTAAATAACAATAAATATAGACATCATGGGTATCACCGTGACCGAAAACGCCCGTACTTTTAAAATATAAAAAAAAAATTCCAATACGGCGAATTGTGTGGCGGAAAAAAGCGTCCAAATGGCGATTTGCCATTTTTTGTCGCTTTTTTTTTCTAAAAAAAATTAAATAAAAAGTGATCAAAAAGTCATACACACCCCAGAATGGTATCAATAAAAACTTCAGATCGTCCCGCAAAAAATGAGCCCCCATACAGCTCTGTACACATAAATACCAAAAAGTTATAGGGGTCAAGATTTGACAAGGAAAAAAAAAAAAAAAAAGGGCAACTTTCTAATAATTTTATCACTATGAAAACGCAGGAAAAACTATACATATTAGGTATTGCCGGATTCGTACTGACCAGTAGAATGAAAGTAACGGATCAGTTTTAATGCACATCGAACGCTGTAAATAAGAAACCCGTAGAACTGTAGCGGAATAGCGTTTTCTTAGCAATTTCACCCGGTTTGGAATTTTTTTCCCGCTTCCCACTACACCGTATGCAATATTAAATGGTGGCGTTGGAAAGTACAACTTGTCCCGCAAAAAACAAGCCCTCATACAGCTATGTGAACAGAAAAATAAAAGAGTTATGGCTGTTTGAAGGCAGGGAGCGCAAAACGAAAATGCAGAACCGAAAAAAGCTCTGGGCGCGAAGGGGTTAACAGTGTCAGTAAATAGAAATGGATGAGATCCTCAGCTGCTGATAATTACCTGGTTGTTATGGAAACCTGCCCTCCCTGTGTGTGCCTTTGCAGAGAATGGCAGTTGGAGTTTAAAACCAAAGTTCCCAGTTAATGTTGGCTAATGGAGATCATATTTTGGGAATATCTCAGGAACGGTATGTCCAAGAGATATGAGACCTGGTCTAAAACCTTCCCAGACACCTGATGTACCTGTGTGCCAAATTTGGTGAAAATCGGTCCAGTAGTTTGGTCGCGCATAGAGAACAGACAGAAACTCATTTTTATAATATTAAGAGATGTTACTATGTTACATTTTATATACGGTATATAAAAACAGGCATAGGCAGGGGCTGGAGTGAAATAAAATAAGCAGTACATACCTGTTGAATCGCCTGCTCCAGCGCTGCCATTCTGAAATTCGCCACCAGTCTTTGTATACAGGGATGCAGTGCTGAGCTCACATAACTGCTGTCGCCATTCATTGGCCTCTACTGTGGACCTTTACAGTCCTTTGTTTGATCAAGCCACGAATGAATGTGGATGAGGGAATTGGGAGAAATAATTGTTGGCCAACAATTCTCTCATTTGAATGCTCAGCTTTGGAGTGGATGAAAGCCACAGTAAATCAGATGATTCTGACACAAGAGCCAAAGTATGGAGAAAGATGTTTAAGATGTTTAAAGAATATGTGAAGTCATTGGACATATGCATTTTCCCTATTCACCTACTAAGCGATAAAAAAAACATGGTACAATGCATTTTACTTACGGATGTTTTCTGTGTTTTCTCTTACAATGTCAGTTTTTAAGAGATTATCAGCTAATACAAACGCTCCTTCTTCTACTGTGTCAAGAAGCATTGTGGCTGCTCGTACTTGGTCCTTTTCTGTTAAGTCTTGCCATGCCTCCTTAGCTTGTGGCTGTAGAAGATTATTAACAGTCTCAACCATTGCCTGTAAAATAAAGAAAAATTGTGATCTGTGGGTGTGTTTTGTTGGTTATTCAAAGATATGCTTTTTCCCATGGAACATTGCTGATCTCAAAATGGGACACTTTCTGCAAGGCAATACACTCATCTCATAAAACCAGACCTGTACTGCTTAAAGAGACTCTGTCATCATAATAAACCCTAATAAACTAGGCATACTGCGCAGTAGAGTTAATCACGTTGATTAAAACGGTCTTTCTTTTGTCTATACGTTAAACAGCTTCATAGATTTTCTGTTTTTATTTATATGCAAATGAGCATGTTTAAACACCCCTGTGTTCTGCACACACCACTTCCCCTTGACTGACGGGGCTAGGCATCAGCATGCTGAGAGCATATTATAGAAAGCTAATACATATTGCTGTTTTTTTCAGAGGCACAATAGATAAAGACACCAGTAATATATATTAGCTTGCTAAGTATAGAAAATCCTCTGCTCAGTATAAGGTTGTAGCCTGGAGGTAATTGGTCAGCCTTGCATGTAGCCGTCCCAGGTTCAAAACCAACCAGTTATTTTTTCCCCTCATGTCACCCATTATAAAGGCTATAGTCTTACAATATTGAGAATAGAGGTTTTCTATGCTTTGTAAGCTAATACATATTGCTGGTTTATTTACAGACACAATATATGATTATATAGACACCGGTAATATGTATTAGCTTTTTAAGTATAGAAAACCTCTATTCTCAATATAGTAAGGTTATAGCCTTTTAGTATAGGTTACATGAAGGAGAAAAAAAAATAACTGAAGAAAGAAAAATCAAGGAGTCTCCCCTTGGATTTGAACCTGGGACATCTAAGGCTGGCCACTTAACTCTAGGCTACAGCCTTATCATATTGAGAAGAGGGGATGAGATTGTGTGCATAGCACATGGGTGTTACAAAAGCAGTGCTCCAAGGATTCAGCTCCACACCCTGGTGCTCCAATGTGCTCATTTTCACATGAATAAAGATATCTTTATCTGCAGCTATTTAACATATAAACAAAAGAAAGGTATTGTTTTAATCAGCATGATCAACCCTCCCAGGCAGTATGCCTGGTTTAACAGGGTTACTCATGCTGACAGAGGCTACTCTTAGGTTTACATTTGCAGCAAAGGTTTGGGTACAACCTTCTATTGTGAATTTCAGCAAAAAAATGTAGAACAAAATATGGCAGCATACAATCATATTTTGTCCTGTAGAATGCTATAATCCCTAACAGAAATCCTATATTGGAGCAAATAAAAAATTAAACAGTGCCAGAGATGTGAACTTAGCCTAAAGAGGATAAAGAATACTCACTTACAGGCAACCTATGGGTAGCTCTAGAGGCAGTTTTCCTCCTTCTTGAGAATGGTATTTTTTTTAAAGAGCTAAGATGCCATGACTATGAGATGGTTTATATGAGAAAAAAGTTAAAGTTTTCTTATTTCCTTACATATTTTTCCATTAATACAGTAATCAGTACAAAATGCTAGCAGTTTATTATAGAGCAGGAGATGCTGAGCAGATTGATATATAGATATATGCAAGTTCTCTCCATGATTAGCAGCCTTCCCTGTATTAGCATGCATACAGAGATGGCTGTCCGTCACTGAGAAGGACAACCCTCACGACTCCTAAACCCATGATAAGGAAGAATTTGGATCACTCATTTACATGTTATACTGAATCTTTTTCCATAAAATACATCAGTCTGCTCAGCTCATCCTGCTCTATATGATAATGGTGTATATGAGTACCAGTAAATAAGAGGACAATATTTAGTATCGGACAGTATATAAAGTTAAAGATGAAAAAACATACATTAAAAATTGGACTTGCCATCAGTTATAACATTGAAGATTACAAAAATGTAACTTCCTTATGTGGAAAAGATAAGCACACCCTAACATATGTCACTACCTTGAGGCTGGGTTTCTACATTCAGGTTTTCTGATGCAATTTTTAGGCGCCATAACAGGAGTAGGTTATGGAAAGAGGTAAGGTACTACCTGTCCTTTAAATTTATTCGCCCTTTACGAACCACAGGTGGTATGGAGTTCAAAAATTCAGGCTGCCTGTACATGTTCAGGTTTTGATTATGTTGACTGATGCAGTTTTTGTGGGCCCAAACCAGATATGGATCAATTAGGGGATTATCCTCTTACGATCGCCTGCACCTTTAGATAGGCAGATTGTCAGGAGCCAGCATTCGCAGGAACGTTCATTCCCAATAATCTGCCCGGATATCTGCGTAAATCCACCATAAGGGTCCCTCCACGCATATCTTGTGATCCAGCTCAGTTTTCCTCTGGGATAAAGCAGAAAGTGTGGGAGGAAAACTGAAAGTAGAACTGACCCATGTCTCGCTTATGATGCAAGATATGAGAGAGCATGAGTGAGATGGGGAGATGGGGGGGGGAGAGAGTTAGTTTCTCGGTTTATATCAGAGGTATTTTCTCATTATGGAGGGTGCATAGTATGAACAGTACGTGTGTGAAGTATTTCTCTTCAGTTTGCCTGAAAAAAAAATTCGGGTTCATTAGAAATTCATTCAGAATCAATATGCTCATCCTTAGTTCATGTGCATTCAGCCTTAGATGTACTTACTTTAGAATTTTTTTTTAGATTTTACCAGGGACTCTTAGCCCAAAAAGATACCATGAAAACAGTGACTTCAGTATTTTCTATATGATTGCATCTGAATGGAAAAATCATTATGATAGATACAATGCCATGTTTGTTGATAATTCCCCTATTTTGACCTGACTTTTTAGAAAATATGCTATGATATGTAAGAAAGAATTCAGTATTACTTTTTGCAATATATGTTTTATTTTTGCTTTGCTACAATCTATCCCCATATTCTAAGTATATTATTACACCTATCAGATTGGGTTAATTTTATTAACGTGTATCTTTATTAATTGGATGTTTTTTTCCTGGACAGCTATTTAACCACTTCAGCTCTGGGCCATTTCCCCCCTTCCTGACCAGGCCTAATTTTGCAAATCTGACATGTGTCACTTCATGTGGTAATAACTTTGGAACGCTTTTACTTATCCAAGCGATTCTGAGACTGTTTTCTCGTGACACATTGTACTTCAAGTTAATGGTAAATTTGAGTCGATAAGTTTTAATTTTATTTATAAAAAAATCCAAAAGTTAACGAAAATTTGAAAAAATTCACTGTTTTATAAATTTCAATCTCTCTGCTTTTAAGACAGATAGTAATGCCCCATAAAATCCTTTTTAATTTACATTCCCCATATGTCTACTTTATGTTGGCATCATTTTGGTAGTGTCATTTTATTTTTTTAGGACAGTAGAAGGTTTAGAATTTTAGACGCAATTTTTGCAAATTTGCAAAATCAACTTTTTTAAGGACCAGTTTAGTTCTGAAGTCAGTTTGTGGGCTTACATAATAGAAACCACCCATAAATGACCCCATTTTAGAAACTACACCCCTCAAACTATTCAAAACTGGTTTTAGAAATGTTGTTAACCCTTTAAGTATTCCACAGGAATTAAAGCAAAATAGATGTGAAATTTCACTTTTTTTGCAGATTAATCATTTTTTTCCTGTAACACATCAAGGGTTAACAACAAAACAAAACTCAATATTTATTACCCCGATTCTGCAGTTTGCAGAAACACCCCACATGTGGTCGTAAACTGTTATTTGGGAATACGCCAGGGCTCAGAAGGGGAGGAGCAGCATCTGCATTTTCTAACATGGAATTTTTTGTCATGGTTTGTAAGAGTGATAACTTTTAAATTTTTTTGTGGAGTGAGCTGCGTGAGGTCTTATTTTTTGCGGGACAAGCTGTGCTTTTTATTAGCACCATTTTGGGGTACATCTGGCTTTCTGATCACTTTTTAATCTAATTTTTGGGAGGTTAACTAAAAAAAAAAAAGAGCAGTTTAGGGGCATTTTTCTATATTTTTTTTTTACACCGTTCACTTGATGGGGTAGATCATGTGATATTTTTGTAGAGCCAGTTGTTATGGATGCAACAATACCAAATATGTCTATTTTTTATTTATTTTTTTACGTTTTACACAATAAGAGCATTTTTAGAAGAAAAATCATGCTTTTGTGTTGCAATTTTTTAAGAGCCATTTTTTTTTTCATTTTTTGGGCTATAATCTTGTGTGGGGGCTCGTGTTTTGCGGGATGAGGTGACGTTTTTATTGCTACCATTTTGGGATGCATACGACTTTTTGATTGTTTGATATTATGTTTTTTGGTAGGTGATGCGACAAAAAAAGCTGTTTTGGCATAATTTTTATTAGATTTTTTTTACGCAGTTCACTTGACGGGGTAGATCATGTGATATTTTTATAGAGCCAGTCGTTTCGAACGTGGTGATACCAAATATGTCTATCTTATTTATTTATTTTTATTTGTAATTTTTTTTAATGAAATATTTGGGGGGAAATTATTTTTATATATATATATATATATATATATATATATATATATATATATGTGATTTTTCTTTTTTATAATACTCTATTTTTTTTTTTTTTTTTTTTACACTTTGTGTCCCCCATAAGGTCATACAAAACCTCAGGGGGACATTTAACTTCACTTATTTATTTATTTTTTTTTTACACTTGATTTCTCCTGTAACTGGGGCTAACATAGTAGCCCCAGTTACAAGGGAAATACATCCCCAGAGAGGCTGTACAGCATAACACTATGCTGTACAGCCTCAGTGCAGGGCTGATCCTGCACTCTCCCAGCCCCGGTGATCACGTGACCGCCGGAACAGGAAGCGCAATAGCGCTTCCTGATTTGTATACACAGCGCTCAGTGAGCGCTGTGTATACATCGATCTACAAGGCAGGGACCCCTGGGAACGGTCCCTGCCTTCTCTTTGGGGTACCTAGCGTGCAGCTGCTATCTTTGAATGGACGTTCTGAAACGTCCATTCAGAGATAGATAACCACTTCCCGGATGTTTATAGTCAACGGGCGGACGGGAAGTGGTTAACAAGATTGCAGGATACACCACACCATGCTTGAGAAAGGGGGTGGTCCACCAAAACAGTGTTGTTTTTTGTGAATACACCTGACTCTCTTCCTAAAGAGTTCTCCTTATAGATTATGGATATTGTACTCACTGTGGAATATGGACTGGTATTATCTATTATCATCACTGAATGTATATTTCTAATTTTACAGCATTGGATTAGAGATGAGTAAACTTCTTGAAATCTGTTTCAGGTCGAATTTGACTGAATTTGATTTGGGACGATTTGATTATACATGATTTAAGAGTGCTCCAACAGGCCTGGAAATTGTTATATGACACTCTGAGGTCTCCAACAACTCATATTTTTTTCTCTTTTGTCTTTCTTTTTTATTTATTTATTTTTTAAGCTCTTTAGTGCAATGACAGCAATAGTAAATAAAGTCAGAGAATGGGTAAATGCAGATGGTGGCAGATAGTGTTTTAAACAAACATTGTTATTGGGGGGGGGCTGTTGCTTGTTCTGAGCAAGTAGTCCAAAAATTATGCTTTAAACCCTGTGTAATAAGAAACAGTGGCTTGTTCTGAACAAGGCTAGAAAAATTCTCCCTATTTTGGGAGCAGCAGTGTGGATTGTAATTGTGGCAGCAATAATAGCAGGGAACAGACAAGACAATAGATGTGTGGCTGTGAAGAGATAGTAGTAGCAGTAGTGACAAGACGTGCGGCTGTGTAAGGGTAATGGTAGTGGCAGTAAGGGGAGTTGCAGCTGGGGAGGAAGTGGCAGCAGAAGCCATATAGTACAGAACTTGATGATAGGCAGGCAGACAGCAGCAGTGGCATGACTGGGCCAGCTATAAGTAGACACCATCTGCAATGGCAGATCTATTCATCGGCCTCAGCAGGAGATGTGTGATAATCCCCATGCCTCATTCATTTTGACAAATGTGATGTTTTGCAAAAGTGTTACCCCTGAGGAAGCTGGTTAATCTGGTGATGCACGTGGGGCGCTAGACCCAGATACCATGCCAACATGTACGCATAATAGATGAGTATTCACATTGCAATTTTTTGATGCCATACTTATCATGCATTGTTTTACTCATTTGGTGGCGCTTATATGTATCTATTTTGTAATTGGTATCCTGGGTATGTGAATGGGATATATTTGTGTGTTCCAACACGAGATTTATATTGGATACAATATTTTTAAGTCTTTTTGCTTGTGTTGCTAAAAAAATTACAATTTTTTTCAGATGTGCAGCTGGCTTTATACGGTTTTGTCTTTTTCTACTATATATTGTTTTGCAGGATTGCATGTAAGTCAACGTGTGTGACGATGCCACCTGCCATGCTGAAACCCCTCTCTGAGATAACACTGGAGGCTATACAGGACATTACAGAGAAGGCACACTGGGCCAGTTCCAGCCACTGTTCCAGTCTGTCTCTCAAGAAGTCCATGGAGTCAAGGATTAGGGTATGTGCTTGAGAAACAGCACATTCCAGGTACAACTGAACCTATTTATTCAGAAGTCGCATGTCCACTTATTGATGTGTGTCAGTGTGGCGCAGCCGCAGCTGCTGCAGCTTCTGTTCAAAATATGGAACTGCGCCACATTTGGAGAATGACAAAGCACATTTTACAGACAGCTTGCCAAAAGTATGAATGGCATAGACAAGAATAAAATTTTGGTGAAGGAGCAGAACTGCACCACATTTGGAGAACGAGAAACATTTTATGGACAGTTGGAAAGAAGTACACTACTCAAAGGCATGGTTTCAGACTCAGAGGATGAGCGAGCCATCCAGTCCACAATGTCATCCTCTTTTTCCCCAATAATAATCTGGTGCCTATTGGAAGCAATGGAAACTGTCATCTGCTGCTACTTCTACTACTACAGATCAGACGGCTGGCGCTGCTACTGCTGTTTGCAATACTACAGCCATCCACATTCTGACTACCAAATGACAAGGCACAAGTCTTTCGTTTTCTACTCTGTTGTTTACCATACATTTTATTATGAGGCCTATAAATGAAAAGTCATAGATTTTGTTTTGGTATACTTATTATTAAATGGTAGCTAAATTGCAGTGTTTTTTCTTTATTTAAAAGGAGGCACAACTATACGTCCCCATCTTCAAACACACTGGTATTAGCGCACTGAAATCCGCTGAACTGCTTATTTATAAAATGGTAGCATAATTGCAGCTGTAAAAGAGGCGCAATTATACGTTGCCTTCTACAAAAACATTGGTACTGACTCACTGAAATGCACTGAACTGCTTAATTATAAATGGTAGCAAAATTGCAGCTGTTTTTCAGTAATTAAAAGAGGAAAAAGTATACGTCCCTTTCTACAAACACACTGGAATTGATGCATTGAAAAGCGCTGAACTGCTTAAAGGGAACCTGTCATCAACTTTATGCAGCCCATACTAACGGCAGTATAAAGTAGAGACAGGTGAGTTGATTTCAGCGCTCTGTCATTTATAAGTTAAAAGTAAGTGGTTGCCAAGAACCAGCATCACAAACATTGTACAATGCACCTGGAAAAGAGTCAAATCTTCATGAGATGAGTCATGGTTATTCATATATTCCTGCTCTCCCTGCCCACCTGCTGATGACCGACAGGTTTCTACCTAGTTTTCTCCCTTTCTCTCTAGGAGAGAACTGCCAATTATCAGCAGATGGGCGAGAGAGCAGGAGATTATGAATAACTCTGACTCTTTTCAAGTAGATATGATTCTTTTCAAGGCTTGGGCTGCAATCATTATGATGCTGGTTCTTGGTAACCACTTACTATTAGCTCATGAGTGACACACCGCTGAAATCAGCATTTATGTCACTATTTTATGCTGCCCTCAGTGAGATCAGCAAAAAGTTGATGACAGGTTCCCTTTAATTATAAAACAGAGTGTAGACCTTAACAGGATATTTCTCCTAAAATATATATTTTATTAATACCATTTAAAACGTATTACATCACACACAAATAACGATAGTGTCTTTCGATGGGCAGAGGAGGGTAATATAGTGGGGCCGTTATCCCTGGTATGGCCTAAATGTGGCCCTTTGCCCAGGGAAACCCCCAGATGGTAGAAGTACCCTGTCCTCGTGCCTATACTGTCAGTCCCTATTTAACCCTCTATAGGGAAAAATTGGATCTGCACCAATAAATTATACCCCAACGCATTTCGCCCTACTCATGGGCTCCTCAGGGGGTGATTATGAGTTATGGAGATAATGAATTCCCAGATAGAGCAGTATAGAAAAAGGCAATATAAATACTTGCCCCTGCCGCATGGACCACAGCCTGATAATGATTGTCCTACAAACAAAACAAAGACATAGGCATAAACATAGGGTCAAAGTAGCTATACCTACTAGTCAGCGATGAGGATGCAGAACTCACAAGGGTCCATATACACTCACCGGCCACTTTATTAGGTACACCTGTCCAACTGCTCGTTAACACTTAATTTCTAATCAGCCAATCACATGGCGGCAACTCAGTGCATTTAGGCATGTAGACATGGTCAAGACAATCTCCTGCAGTTCAAACCGAGCATCAGTATGGGGAAGAAAGGTGATTTGAGTGCCTTTGAACGTGGCATGGTTGTTGGTGCCAGAAGGGCTGGTCTGAGTATTTCAGAAACTGCTGATCTACTGGGATTTTCACGCACAACCATCTCTAGGGTTTACAGAGAATGGTCCGAAAAAGAAAAAACATCCAGTGAGCGGCAGTTCTGTGGGCGGAAATGCCTTGTTGATGCCAGAGGTCAGAGGAGAATGGGCAGACTGGTTCGAGCTGATAGAAAGGCAACAGTGACTCAAATTGCCACCCGTTACAACCAAGGTAGGCAGAAGAGCATCTCTGAACGCACAGTACGTCGAACTTTGAGGCAGATGGGCTACAGCAGCAGAAGACCACACCGGGTGCCACTCCTTTCAGCTAAGAACAGGAAACTGAGGCTACAACGTTGCCTGGTCTGATGAGTCTCGATTTCTGCTGCGACATTCGGATGGTAGGGTCAGAATTTGGCGTCAACAACATGAAAGCATGGATCCATCCTGCCTTGTATCAACGGTTCAAGCTGGTGGTGGTGGTGTCATGGTGTGGGGAATATTTTCTTGGCACTCTTTGGGCCCCTTGGTACCAATTGAGCATCGTTGCAACGCCACAGCCCACCTGAGTATTGTTGCTGACCATGTCCATCCCTTTATGACCACAATGTACCCAACATCTGATGGCTACTTTCAGCAGGATAATGCGCCATGTCATAAAGCTGGAATCATCTCAGACTGGTTTCTTGAACATGACAATGAGTTCACTGTACTCAAATGGCCTCCACAGTCACCAGATCTCAATCCAATAGAGCATCTTTGGGATGTGGTGGAACGGGAGATTCGCATCATGGATGTGCAGCCGACAAATCTGTGTGATGCCATCATGTCAATATGGACCAAAATCTCTGAGGAATGCTTCCAGCACCTTGTTGAATCTATGCCACGAAGAATTGAGGCAGTTCTGAAGGCAAAAGGGGGTCCAACCCGTTACTAGCATGGTGTACCTAATAAAGTGGCCGGTGAGTGTAAAGTTTAGCGTTCCATGTGGCGCAGATGCACACAACATGGAACGCTGGCCGAGTTTAAATACCTGCCGGGCAGCACAGTCCCGCCCGCCGGATAGCGTACTTCCTGTGCGTGGAATGCATCGTGGAACGCACGCATCACTTCCGGTTAAGCCTGGACCGCAAACGTCACTTCCGGTAATGCTGGATCGTAACATAGATAATCATAACAGTTCAGAACCATTGAAAAAGGTAATTGAAATAACAATTATTGGTCAGTATCAGCCATAACTATATATATTACTGGGAATTCGATATATTAGGATGTGATACTAGTAATTATACCTTGATGGCTCATCACTGGACTGATAAAGCAGTGATGATTACAAGAGGAGTGGAGATACTCTATTCCACTCATTTAGTTTGGGCACTTTTCGTGCATCTGGCCAATGAAGGATTCATTCTACAAAGGGCTCAATTAAATAGGAGAGTGACACTAAAATCTGAAAAAGGTCAAATAAAGCAGCTATACATAAGTCTCTCATTCAAGCCTAGGGGGGACTGGGATCGAAAATAGTAAATCCATTTAGATTCCTTTTGTAACAGACTCCTGTCCCAGTTACCCCTTCTAATGGGTTCAGGTACTGTTTGAATGGCAGAGAAACGGATCAAGCTGAGATCCCCATTGTGAACATTAACGAAGTGATTAGCTACAGGAGTATCCCTCTTGTTTTTGATGTCATTTATGTGCTCAAGGACCCTGCGCCTAAGTTCACGGACGGTCTTCCCTACATAGTCCATAGGGCAGGGGCATTGACACACATAGATGACACCTTTACTCCTACAATTTATAAAATCGTTGATCCTGTAAGTCCGCTTCGTTACAGAGCATTGGACAGTTTTAGTTGTCCGTACAAAACTGCAGGCCTTGCATGCCCCACATTTGAAGACTCCATTTGGTCTCCTGTCAAGCCAAGTTCGTCTGATTGAACCCTCTGAGTCCGATATATCAGACAATGAAATTTCTGATTCTGTTTTGTTGTCCTGCCTATTGGGAGTGTTATAAGCCCGATTTTCCCTAAATTCACCGAGATCTCTCACAAATTGGTGATAAAATACCAAAACCTCCTGAAAGAGAGAAAGCACCGACAATTTGTGAGAGATCTCGGTGAATTTAGGGAAAATCGGGCTTATAACACTCCCAATAGGCAGGACAACAAAACAGAATCAGAAATTTCATCGTCTGATATATCGGACTCAGAGGGTTCAATCAGACGAACAGGGCCTTCTGATTCCTCTCATAGACCTAAGAACCAAAGGAGAACGGGGAGAAGATGGCAGAGATGGGGCAGACAGAACAACGGAACAGGCACTATGCCTGGTTCATCTGCCTCTGCCTCCTCCTCTTTGAATCCATCACAAACACAGACCCAGAGTACATCTTTTTTAAACCAGGTCCCGTACCAACTCCGGGACCGTTTAAAGGGAAGCGAAACATGGTCGATGACGACTCCCTCCAGATAATTAATTTATCAAGCCATCAACTTTCAGAGGACGAAATAAAGGTGTTAAAGAAAGGACTATCATTTGTTCCAACTACCAGATTTGATCCTTTTGTGTTCATTAAAGATCTTAACCTTTTCTGTCGTAAACTGAAATGGTTTAAGTTTCATTTGAATTCTAATAAGCAAACATGCGATAAAATGGGAATTGACTCAAGGGACTTTGCGGATTCCGGAACCTCCTGGAGCTATTAGAAGAAGGTTCCAGAACTCCCGGCGAAGGCCCTTTTACTGATCTGCATTTAAAGAGCCTGAAAATGCCTCCTCCTACCAATACGGAACATGTAGACATATTTCTCAGAATGGTCACTGCTGAAATTGAGCAACTCACTGTCACTAATATGCCTTACTGTAACCTCTCCCATTCTGAAGCACAGGCCCTAAAAAATCTTGAACAAGACCAGAATATTATTATTAAGCCTTCCGATAAGGGGGGAAACCTTGTAATTTTGAATCATCCGAAATATATTAAAATGTGTATGGATCTGCTTAACAACCGGGATAATTATCGTATTTTATCTGCTGATCCCACCTCCCCCTTTTTGGCTGAACTTAAAGAGATCCTGTTGAATGGTTTGATGGAGCCCCTGTGCCCCATCGTATGCTAACCTCCTCCTGGGCTGGTGGGAGGACACCATTGTCTTCACCGACCAGTCCAAATTTTGGTATGACCAAATACTAATTTGGCTACGATTTATAGATATTTTCCTAATTTGGACTGGCGGTGATGACAGTTTCCGAGAGTTCATGCTTGCCCTTAACAACAATTGTATTGGCCTTTTCTTCACCTCAGTTATTGATGACAGTTCCTTAACATTCTTGGACCTGTGCATCACTAAACAGGGCGACCATCTCAGATCCACGGTTCACCGTAAACCTACTGCAACCAATAACATTTTACTTTGGAGTAGCCATCACCCGGCTCCTCTGAAACGTGGCATCCCCAAGGGCCAATTCCTGCGGATGTGCAGAAATTGTTCTAGCCCTGAGGCTTTTTTCCTGCAATCACGGAAACTATATGATAGACTATGTCTCAGGGGATACCCTAGGTCGGTTCTGAGGGAAGCCTTTAAAGTGGCTGAGGCCCAGGAGAGGAACAAACTCCTTATCCCTAAACCAAAGGATTGTCAAACTCAACCCGATATTCGGCTTATCACCACTTTTGATACGGCCAATAGACAGGTGAAGGATATCCTGAGTAAGTTCTGGCCCATTCTTCATATGGACCATGACTTGTCGAGGGCTATTGCTTCCTTTTCCCAAATGACTTTCAGGAAAGGTCGTAGCCTTCAGAATCGACTAGTACATAGTCACTACCAAGGTCCTAAAAGGGAGGGAACGTGGCTTGACAGGAGACCAAATGGAGTCTTCAAATGTGGGGCATGCAAGGCCTGCAGTTTTGTACGGACAACTAAAACTGTCCAATGCTCTGTAACGAAGCGGACTTACAGGATCAACGATTTTATAAATTGTAGGAGTAAAGGTGTCATCTATGTGTGTCAATGCCCCTGCCCTATGGACTATGTAGGAAAGACCGTCCGTGAACTTAGGCGCAGGGTCCTTGAGCACATAAATGACATAAAAAACAAGAGGGATACTCCTGTAGCTAATCACTTCGTTAATGTTCACAATGGGGATCTCAGCTTGATCCGTTTCTCTGCCATTCAAACAGTACCTGAACCCATTAGAAGGGGTAACTGGGACAGGAGTCTGTTACAAAAGGAATCTAAATGGATTTACTATTTTCGATCCCAGTCCCCCCTAGGCTTGAATGAGAGACTTATGTATAGCTGCTTTATTTGACCTTTTTCAGATTTTAGTGTCACTCTCCTATTTAATTGAGCCCTTTGTAGAATGAATCCTTCATTGGCCAGATGCACGAAAAGTGCCCAAACTAAATGAGTGGAATAGAGTATCTCCACTCCTCTTGTAATCATCACTGCTTTATCAGTCCAGTGATGAGCCATCAAGGTATAATTACTAGTATCACATCCTAATATATCGAATTCCCAGTAATATATATAGTTATGGCTGATACTGACCAATAATTGTTATTTCAATTACCTTTTTCAATGGTTCTGAACTGTTATGATTATCTATGTTACGATCCAGCATTACCGGAAGTGACGTTTGCGGTCCAGGCTTAACCGGAAGTGATGCGTGCGTTCCACGATGCGTTCCACGCACAGGAAGTACGCTATCCGGCGGGCGGGACTGTGCTGCCCGGCAGGTATTTAAACTCGGCCAGCGTTCCATGTTGTGTGCATCTGCGCCACATGGAACGCTAAACTTTATATGGACCCCTGTGAGTTCTGCATCCTCATCGCTGACTAGTAGGTATAGCTACTTTGACCCTATGTTTATGCCTATGTCTTTGTTTTGTTTGTAGGACAATCATTATCAGGCTGTGGTCCATGCGGCGGGGGCAAGTATTTATATTGCCTTTTTCTATACTGCTCTATCTGGGAATTCATTATCTCCATAACTCTCATAATCACCCCCTGAGGAGCCCATGAGTGGGGCGAAATGCGTTGGGGTATAATTTATTGGTGCAGATCCAATTTTTCCCTATAGAGGGTTAAATAGGGACTGACAGTATAGGCACGAGGACAGGGTACTTCTACCATCTGGGGGTATCCCTGGGCAAAGGGCCACATTTAGGCCATACCAGGGATAACGGCCCCACTATATTACCCTCCTCTGCCCATCGAAAGACACTATTGTTATTTGTGTGTGATGTAATACGTTTTAAATGGTATTAATAAAATATATATTTTAGGAGAAATATCCTGTTAAGGTCTACACTCTGAATATTTGGTGATCTCTACCCCTATCCTTCTCTATCTTTATTTAGGTCTGTAATTAATTATAAAACAGTAGTAAAACTGCAGGTTTTTTTTTGTAATTAACAGAGGTTCAACTATACGTCCCCTTCTACAAAACACACTGGCATTGATGCACTAAAAAGAAATGA
Source organism: Rhinella marina (assembly GCA_900303285.1). Classification (NCBI taxonomy): domain Eukaryota; kingdom Metazoa; phylum Chordata; class Amphibia; order Anura; family Bufonidae; genus Rhinella; species Rhinella marina. Next base: position 114,273 of record ONZH01012646.1, read on the forward strand.
ACTGTCGGATTATAAAATGCTAGGCAAAATTGCAGCTGTTTTTTTGGTAATGAAGAGAGGCACAATTAAGCGTCCCCTTCTACAGTCATGGCCAAAAGTTTTGAGAATGACACAAATATTATATTTTCACATGATCTGCTGCCCTCTGGTTTCTATGTGTGTTTGTCAGATGTTTTTATCACATACAGAAATATAATTGCAATCATATTATGAGTAACAAAAGCTTATATTGACAGTTAGAATGAGTTAATGCAGCAAGTCAATATTTGCAGTGTTGACCCTTCTTCTTCAGGACCTCTGCAATTCTCCCTGGCATGCTCTCAATCAACTTCTGGACCAAATCCTGACTGATAGCAGTCCATTCTTGCACAATCAATGCTTGCATTTTGTCAGAATTTGTAGGTTTTTGTTTGTCCACCCGTCTCTTGATGATTGACCACAAGTTCTCAATGGGATTAAGATCTGGGGAGTTTCCAGGCTATGGACCCAAAATCTCTATGTTTTGTTCCCTGAGCCATTTAGTTATCACCTTTGCTTTATGGCAAGGTGCTCCATCATGCTGGAAAAGGCATTGTTGATCGCCAAACTGCTCTTGGACGGTTGGGAGAAGTTGCTCTCGGAGGACATTCTGGTACCATTCTTTATTCATGGCTGTGTTTTTAGGCAAGACTGTGAGAGAGCCGATTCCCTTGGCTGAGAAGCAACCCCACACATGAATGGTTTCAGGATGCCTTACAGTTGGCATGAGACAAGACTGGTGGTAGCGCTCACCTCGTCTTCTCCGAATAAGCTGTTTTCCAGATGTCCCAAACAATCGAAAAGGGGATTCATCAGAGAAAATGACTTTACCCCAGTCCTCAGCAGTCCACTCCCTGTACCTTTTGCAGAATATCAGTCTGTCCCTGATGTTTTTTCTGGAGAGAAGTGGCTTCTTTGCTGCCCTCCTTGAGACCAGGCCTTGCTCCAAGAGTCTCCGCCTCACAGTGCGTGCAGATGCACTCACACCTGCCTGCTGCCATTCCTGAGCAAGCTCTGCACTGCTGGTAGCCCAATCCCGTAGCTGAAACACTTTTAAGAGACGGTCCTGGCGCTTGCTGGTCTTTCTTGGGCGCCCTGGAGCCTTTTTGGCAACAATGGAACCTCTCTCCTTGAAGTTCTTGATGATGCAATAGATTGTTGACTGAGGTGCAATCTTTCTAGCTGCGATACTCTTCCCTGTTAGGCCATTTTTGTGCAGTGCAATGATGACTGCACATGTTTCTTTAGAGATAACCATGGTTAACAGAAGAGAAACAATGATGCCAAGCACCAGCCTCCTTTTAAAGTGTCCAGTGGTGTCATTCTTACTTAATCATGACAGATTGATCTCCAGCCCTGTCCTCATCAACACCCACACCTGTGTTAATGGAGCAATCACTGAAACGATGTTAGCTGATCCTTTTAAGGCAGGGCTGCAATGATGTTGAAATGTGTTTTGGGGGATAAAGTTCATTTTCTAGGCAAATATTGACTTTGCAAGTAATTGCTGTTAAGCTGATCACTCTTTATAACATCCTGGAGTATATGCAAATTGCCATTATAAAAACTGAAGCAGTAGACTTTGTAAAAATGAATATTTGTATCATTCTCAAAACTTTTGGCCATGACTGTACAAACCCACTGGTATCGAGGCACTGAAAAGTGCTGGGCTGCTTAATTATAAACAGTATCAAAATTGTATCTGTTTCTTTTTTGTAATTAAACGAGGAGCAACTAAACATCCCCTTCTATGAACATATTGATACTGAGGCACTGAAAACGGCTGAATTGCTTAATTATAAATGATAGCAAAACTGTAACTGGTTTCTTTTCTGTAAAAGAGGTGTGACTATCACCAAGGTTCATGGGGTGACTACAGGGGGGACAGATGCAAATAATCCCTCATAGATAGTGACAGAAAGAAGGTATGATCAATTCCAATAATGTGGAATAAAACAGACCAATCACCAGGCCCTATCTACTCTCACGTGCCAGAATAGAGATGAAAGGGCACATACTGACTGTATGATGCTCTGATAAAAACTGATGTCCAGACACCGGTGAGGGAACTCTTCCCCTGCCTCGCAGATGACACGGGAAGTGAGGGAAGAGGAGCCACAGTAAGTGTAGGTGGCGTCCCAACATGGAGTGAAAGGCACACAATGATGTCACTCGGATACGTCCCGTCTGATAACGCTAGGGTATACTGCAGGAACAGTTAAAGAGGGATGTGTTCCAGAGTACAGTGCATCCTACTGGTGAAGGGGATCAACATCAAGTAACTGATGTGCTCCACCATGAAGTACCATATACCAGGTAAATATACAGTGAAAAGGACCAATGGTCATATCTAATAGTGAAAAAAGGGAAGTAGAAAGATAATAAGGACCCCTATACAGGGACAGGCAGTATAAAAAAAACAAGCCAAAACAAATTAGATAAAAAATCTAAATATTACACCGCCAATGGATTGACAATGGTAAATCCAGCTCACCTCTTTGCAAAAAATATGTTTATCCCAATTTCCCAATGTAGGCGATAGTCTGACAACTTCTAACCTGATGGCATGCGTATCACCTGCGTGCTTACCGTTAACATCAGGGTATCTTTTTTATTATGAATGTCATTGATACGTTCACAAATTCTTCTACGAAGCTCTTGCCATGTATAGTCTATACATAGTCCATTGGGCAGGTACACATGCCAACATATACCACTCCCCTGGTTGTGCAGTTAACAAAATCATACATAAGATATGATTCACAGTAATCAAGCAGGTAACTTTGTATAAAAGGGCAGGCAGTATAGTCATTATAGTGGTACATGCCACAGATCTTACAGCCAAGATTCCGTTGGTAAGAGCTTAGTGTAATGTGCCAGCCTATCACAGAGGCCCCCTACGTTTCAGATACACCCTGTCCATTCTGTACTCCATTATCAGTGGTGCTACTTTATTTGTATACCATTATTTTCTAATGGTTGCTTTATTTGGTTTGAACCCCTTTGTGCCTTTTTTTGTATTGGATTCAGTATATTTTAGAGAATTATGAGTAAAAGTTAAGTTTTAATTCTGTGCACTCTACGATATACAGTATCTTGAATTGGCACAGTTTATTTATCTGGACTTACAATACGTCATATTTATTGCTCTGAGACAGTAGACATGTGTTTGTCCTAGGCATGTTTTAATAATTACACTTTGGGAAACATATAGCTTTTTGATCACTTTTTATTACATTTTTTGGGGGACAATGTGACCAAAGAACAGCAAATTTGCTATTTTTCCTATTATGATGTTTAACGGGCATGATAAATATTTTTATATTTTATTAATTTAAAATTTCATTTAAAATTTAATTTGTTTTTAAGTGATGCTAAGATTATTTTTTGTGACCCATTGTACTTTATGTTATGGGTAAATTCTGGTTAACCTTTTGGGTTTATTTATGAAACAATCCAAAAGAAATCAGAAAATCTGGCAGTATTTTCAATTTTTAAAATTAAAATCTTTCTGCTTGTAAGACAGATACCCCATAAATAAGTTAAAAGGGTTATCCGACACTAACAAATGCTCCCCCATATGATGGGCCCGTCACTCTGATTTTACATACCTGGCTCCCCACGCCGCTTCTGGTCCCTGCACCGCCGCAGCTCTACAATACTCTAAAATCACTTTAAAAATGTTATTTTGTGTTGCTCCAACAGCTGTAGTTTACAGGATAGGCTGTAGTTTTCATTGTTACCATTTTGGTGTACAAATGACCTTTGAACACTTTTTTTTTAAGGAGAGGTGAAGAAAACAAGCAACTGCGTCAGTGTGTTATTTATGAAGTTCATCGTTCGGTATAAATGACATGCTAATTTTATTTTTGGGTTGGCAAAATTATGAAGATTCATAAAGTTCTTTTATGTTTCATTTTTGTAATTAAAAATAATTTGATTTTCATGCTGCCATATTCTAACACCCATAATATTTTTATTTTTTTGCCAATGCAGCTATGAAGGCTATAGTTTTTAATAGCAATTTTTTAGTGCTTTTTCTTTCATATGGGGTTCCCCGTTGTGGGTAAATAATGATAACTTCTTCTTTATAGCCTTTAATGTTTTACTACATTTGCACTGTAAACATTTTTCTTAAACTTCTTTTTGTGTTCCCATACACTAAAACCCATAAACTATTTATTTATCTGTTGTTGAAGTTGTGTGAGAGCTTGTGTTTTTTTTAATGCAACAAACTGCAGTTTTAATTGCTACCATTTTGGGGTACATATACCTTTCTTATTGGGTTCAGCATGGGGGGTAAATAACCTGATTCCTTTATTCTGTGTGTTGATATGATTATGACAATACCAACTTTATATATTCTTATTAGGTTTACTACTTTTGTATGTCAAATCAATTTTGTGCCACTAAATTTGAAGACCCATTTGCTGGCACTTTATAGAAAGGATGTCCTAGAACTAATGAAGTATAGAGAAGACTGATTAAATTGAGACATGGAGGATTTTAATTTTTAAGAAAGAAATTAAATTAATTTAATCTTGAGAAGAGGCAACTGAAAGGAGACATGGCTCATTTATATAAATATGTGAATGGCTTGTACAAAAAATATGGTGAAAAGCTGTTCCATATAAAAGCCTCTCAAAAGAAAAGGGCACTGTATAGGTCCAGAGAAGAAAAAGTTCAGTCTCCAGAGGCAACAGCGGTTCTTCACCATAAGAGCTGTGAATCTATAGAACAGTCTACCTTAGGACGTGATCACAGCAGTAAAGGGGGTTAGATCATTTCTTATAACAGAATTAACAGAATAACATTAATGTTTGCTTAAAGGGTTTCTGTCATCAGATTTAACCCTTTTAATCCTGCTGACATTAGCGATGTGCTAATGTCAGCACACCCTAACTGTGGTATTATCTTTATTGGGGGCCCCCTTACTGTGATTTACTTTTGTTATATGTAAATGAGCCTCTAGGAACAGGGGGGGATGTTGCCCCTGCTCCTAGAGGCTCTGTTTTTCTACCTCCTTCCACGCCCCGAGGTCCTTGATTGACAGGGCCAGGCAGCGTTCGTGTCCTGCTGCCGGCCCTGTGTGCTGCACTGCGCATGCGCGAGATTTCCCCGGCACACAGGGCTGGTTGTAGAAGACGAGCGCTGGCCCTGTCAATCAAGGACCTCGGGGCGTGGAAGGAGGTAGGAAAACGGAGCCTCTAGGAGCAGGGGCAACGCCCCCCCTTCTCCTAGAGGCTCATTTACATATAACAAAAGTAAGATTATCACAGTAAGGGGGCCCCCAATAAACATAATAATACCATAGTTAGGGTCTGCTGACATTAGCACATCGCTAATGTCAGCAGGTTTAAAAGGGTTAAATCTTACGACAGAAACCCTTTAAGAAAATGGGTAGAATACTAGTTTCTCCCTCCCTTCCCCTCATTCACATCCCCTCCAATGTGTTGGTTGTACTTGATGGAGCTACAACTTTTTTTTTTAGCCGCACTAACGTCTTTATTCTTCCGTTGAGACAGCTGTAAGATGGTTTGTTTGTAGGACTGGCTGTAGTTTTTACATTTTCTTTTTTCACAGCGTCCACTGTATGGGATAAATAACATGAATAATAGCTCGGGGGAAAATCAATTGTGTGCAGTATTTTCTTCTTATTAATAAAGGACTGGAGCTAGCTATGATCCTGTTGCAGCAGACTGGCAGCTGTATTTTTTAGCTGACACCTGCTGCAGATGGTACTAGCTCAGCTTCTGAACTTTTTGTATGATCTGCACTGCCCCTCTCTATATTTCCATACTGGACACAGATATTCTCCCCCTTATTGACAGAACCAATTGCCAGTGTACATCTCACAGAAACCTTTACTACAGCACCTTCCTGATCGACCAGATTTCTCTCCAAAAATAGATATTCTTATATGGTGAAGTACTGTGACAAAATTGATATGCAAAACACTTTAGTTATACTCACTGGTGTTAACCCAATTGATAACATTTAATCATTTAATATGTCTATATAAATTAAAGGGGTTGTCCTGGTTCAGACGTGAACCTCAACATACCCACAACTTCATCCAGGCCTAATAGGAACATCGGATCATTTCATGCTTCGATGCTCTCCCTTGTCCTGTGATGTATTGCACAGGAAAAGGGCCTGGTTGTTTACTTTGGAACACTGCTAGGCGGAGGCGCAGCAGTGTTGTCGGTGACGTCACTATCACTGATGGGCCTCCCATTAGTACTAGTGATGTCACTGGGCTCATTGCTGAGCGAAAGCCTATGCCTAGCAGTCCCTATGGAGAGCCCGGTATATCACCGGATCTCAAAAAAATGCCTTTGCCCTGCGCGATTCACAGCAGGTCAAAGGACAGCATCGGAGCATGAAATCTTTTTAAAAAAAGATGCTCATATTAATGTCCGGGTTCAGATCTGAAAGCGGACAACCTCTTTAAAGGGTTTCTGTCACCAGAAATAACCCTATTAAACCAAGTGTCATTTGCAATGAGCAAATGACACTTGATTCCAGTAATGTTACTATTATACTTCTCAGTAACGGCGTTTTGCTAAAAATAGCGATTTTATAATATGCTAATGACCTCCCCTAGGTGCAGTAGGCGTGAACCTGCACCTAGGAGAGGCCATAATAACGCCTCTTACCACGCCCCCGGTCGCGCTGATTGACAGGGCCGGGCAGCCAGCTCTTTCGGCTCCCGGCCCTGTACGAACCCGAAATCCCGCGCCTGCGCAGTAATGAAGCCGGGACCCGGGCGGGCGCCGGCTCTCAATGCGCGCTGATCCCGCGCCTGCGCATTGCGATCAGCGCGCATTGAGAGCCGGCGCCCGCCCGGGTCCCGGCTTCATTACTGCGCAGGCGCGGGATTTCGGGTTCGTACAGGGCCGGGAGCCGAAAGAGCTGGCTGCCCGGCCCTGTCAATCAGCGCGACCGGGGGCGTGGTAAGAGGCGTTATTATGGCCTCTCCTAGGTGCAGGTTCACGCCTACTGCACCTAGGGGAGGTCATTAGCATATTATAAAATCGCTATTTTTAGCAAAACGCCGTTACTGAGAAGTATAATAGTAACATTACTGGAATCAAGTGTCATTTGCTCATTGCAAATGACACTTGGTTTAATAGGGTTATTTCTGGTGACAGAAACCCTTTAATAATACACAAACAACCAAGCCTCGTAAACACACAATTACAATTGTAGTAAAATATTTTGCAATAAAGGTCTGTCTGTACATTCTACTTTAACTCCTTAAATACCAGAGATTTTTTTCATTTACACATTTATATTTTTTTTTCCCCTGTCTTTCCAGAGCCATAACTTTTTTATTATTACGTTCCCATAGCCATATGACGGTTGTTTGTTGTGGGACAAGTTGTACTTTCCAATGTCACCATTTTATATGGCATGCAATGTAGTAGGAAGAGGGAACAAAATTCAAATGTGGTGGATTTAGAAGAAACATGCAACTCCGCCACAGTTTTATAGGTTTGGTCCTTTGCCTTATGGCAAAACTGACCTGTGTCTTTCATTCTCTAGGTCAGTATGATTACAAGGATAACATATATGTGTAGGGTTTTTTGTGTTTTAATACTGAAAAAATAAAAACTTGGGGAAAAAAATGTTTCACCATATTTTACTGAACTGTATAGGACAATCTGTAGTTTTTATTGATACAATTTAAAGGGGTTGTCCAAGTTATGGAAAAAAAAATATAGCACTGTAAATCTGATGGGTAGCAATATATAACTAAGTTCAGCAAGTTTTAGGCAAAAAAAATCTATATTTCCTCATTTCCCTGGTTCTCTTCTGGCCTTTGTTTACATGCAGTAATAACAATCTCTGCCCCTCCCCCCTTTTCTGCAAAGGCAGTGAATATAAGTGCTGTGAGTACATGTCTGCCTGCTGGGATACTCAGCAGCATGTTGTTTGTGTAGGACTACAAGTCCCAGCTGTACAATGACACTGCTGATACACACAGGAAATTCTCCCTACCTGTTCTTGTACAATTCCTCTATAGCTCCTTGCCCAGCATTTGTCTCCTCTCACTGCTGCAGCTACTATTTGTTGTAAAGCCTTGAGCCCTCAGTGTGTTCTGGCTGAAGGGGTTAATGTTTTATCTGAAGGAATCCAGGGAGAGAGCAGATAGCAGGAGCCCGGCAAAGAAAGGGGGCGTGGCCAGTGACGTCTCGTGTACAGACTGTTATCTGAACTCTGAGGCTTGTACACGAAACATCACAGACCAGGGAGATAAGGTGACATCACAGGTCATGTGACCCTCAGTCAACTCTGAGAAACCAGCAGCTTTAGAAACACAGAGTATATGGGAAAGTTGTTATACCTGACAAGTTAGAAACATATAAAGAACAAAAAAATAACTCGGACAACCCCTTTAAGAATGTATTTTGTTTGTGTAGTCTCCAAGGCATTGCTCCCAGTTAGCCAGAATTCTCCTCCACACTGATGAGGGGCAACACCCTGAAACAGTTGTCTGTGGATGGGTAACTGGCTTAGGTTTTCCCCTGTCACATCCTTAAGGCTTGTAACAGAACTGCATCTTGACAAAGGGGGTACTTAATATGGTGGATCTGGTGATCTCGATAATGGGGGCACTCCTTTGCTTGGTTTTCCTTCTCTGGAGGGATTTCTGGTTTTCATTGTGTTAAAAACCCATAACTGGGGCTCCATGGTTATTTTTGCATATTACTGTTTCCCAGGGAGCTTTGCATTTTGGATTCCTGTGTTGAGACTCTTAAATGAGGCTCAGCAGTGTTTTTTGTAGATAGTCTCCCCAAGATCAGCTATTGTTTTGTTTGATTTTGGCGTGTGTGTGACTTTTTGATCAAATTTTATTCAATTTTTTTGGGCTAAGTGAAGCTATGAAAAATGACAATTTTTATATATTTCTTTATTGTATATGTATTTTTTTGTATTCTAGTGAAGGGGGTGATTTAAATTTTTATATTTTTAACACTTATTAACTTTTTTAGACACTCTAGGAGGCTATAATATTCACTAGTTATTTTTTTTAGCTTATACAGTAAATCCATAGAACTACAGTCTAAACTGAATTTTTCCCTGGCGCCTCCTTGTTAATTGCAAAGGAATGGAGAGATCCAGAGAAAAGAAATGCAATACCTAATGCATTTAAAAGAAAATATCCTTTTGCGGAGGAAGATTCAAAATTGTGGGATACGACTCCTAAAGTTGATGCCCCTGTGGCCCGAATCTCTAAAAAGTCATCATTGCCTTTTGAAGACATAGGCCTGTTAAAAGACCCTATCGATAAAAAATGTGAGGGGCTCCTTAAAAAATCTTGGGAAACAAACACTGCCATGTTAAGACCCAGTATTGCAGCTACGTGCACTTCTAGATCTTTGTCAGTTTGGCTATCACAACTAGAGGAGCACCTTGCTGCAGGTACTCCCAGGGAGGAGATTTAAGCTTCTATTCCTACCTTGAAGCAGGCAGCTAACTTCTTATCTGATGCCTCAGCGGATTTAGTAAAATTATCTGCCCGGTCCTCGGCCTTATCTAATGCCACACGCAGAGCAATATGGCTCAGGTCCTGGACAGGAGACTCGGCTTCAAAAAGCCAATTATGCGCTATCCCGTGTGAGGGGGATAGATTATTTGGATCTTCCCTTGATGATATTCTGGATAAAGCATCCGACAAAAAAGGGGGTTTCCGTCAGATTCAAGGTTCTATAACCAGAGGCGTTCCTTTCGGAATTATAGGAGATCAAAGACAGACCAAAGAAAAAAAGAGGAAGAGGTTTTCTTTTCAATCCCGAATCTACTTCAAAAACCCCTCAATGACGCCAGAGGACAGGTCGGGGGCAGACTAAAAAGATTCATCAAGGCTTGGGAAGGCATATCAAGTTCCAAATGGGTCTTAAACACATTAAAAAGCGGTTACAAACTAGAGTTCAGTTCCTCCCCGCCAAATCTGTTCACTTTCAACAAAACATTATGTCCAGTCCAAAAGCAGCAGGCCCTAGAGGAAGAAATCATAACGCTTCTCCAGAAGCAGGTGATTGTTCCGGTCCCAAAATCTCAGGAAGGGAAGGGGTTTTATTCCCGTCTTCCTAATTCAAAAGCCAAATGGATCCTTCAGGCTAATAATAAATCTAAAGAAATTAAACAAACATATGATTTACAAAAGATTCAAAATGGAGACCATAAGATCGACAGTAAATCTCCTAACAAAGAATTGTTATATGATAACTCTAGACCTATCGGATGCCTATTATCACGTCCCAATCCATCCGAAATATCAAAAATTCCTAAGAATCGCAGTTTATATGAGCAGAATACGGTGTCACTACCAATTTCAAGCCCTACCCTTTGGCCTGTCCTCAGCCCCCAGGATTTTTTCCAAGATTATGGCAGAAATGACGGGGTTTCTTCATCTCCAAGGAATATAGATTATACCCTATCTGGACGGCTTCCTAATCTCTGCCCCATCCAGTCAGGAGCTTCTGAAAGACCTACAGTCTGTAAAGAACCTGCTAACAGATTTAGGATGGATTATAAATTTTGAAAAATCGGATCTAATCCCAAGTCAAGAGAAGGTTTTCTTAGGAGTTATGCTAAATTCCAGACAACTAATGTCCTTTCTTCCTCCAGAAAAGCAGGTGTCAATCTCTCACAAGGTAAAAGTCTTCTACAGTACCCGAGTAGTATCCATAAGAGCCATCATGACTATACTGGGACACCTGACTTCTTCCATCTCCGCGGTAAGATGGGCATAGCATCACTCGAGAACCCTTCAAAAGTTTCTTCTCGACTTCTGGGATGGAGACCAAGCCACTCTAGACAAGAAAGTAAGACTACTTCAAAAGGTAAGAACATCCCTCCTATGGTGGCAAATAAGAAAAAATCTGCAGAAAGGGTTTTTTGGGCGTCCTGCAGAACCAATTATTATTACAACCGACGCAAGCGGTCATGGATGGGGAGCTTTCACTTCAAGTCAGGTAGTTCAGGGTTCCTGGGAAGTAAACATGGCTTTGGCCCCTTCAGATCTCAAAAATAGCCTTGTTCACTACTCGGTCAAACAAACAAGTAAGGAAATTCTGCTCTCTGGATCGTCAGGACCATCCACTTATAGTAGATGCCCTCTCAGTTTCATGGCCAGTAGGGCTACTATATGCGTTTCCGCCCTTCAATTTAATTCCAAAAGTTCTTATGAAAGTAAAAGAAGAAAAGACAGACCTAATTTTGATTGCACCCTACTGGCCCAAAAGAACCTGGTTTCCCTTCCTAATCCAACCAGCCAGGGGGGAATTCTGGTCTCTTCCGACACATCCCAGTCTCCTACGCCAGGGACCAGTCTTTCATCCAAACTTTTGTCAACTCCATCTAACAGCGTGGAGACTGAACAAACACTCTTAAAAAATAAAGGATTATCTGACCCGGTGATTGATACAATCCTGCTGAGTAAAAAGGCCACCACTTTCAAAATTTATTGGAGAACCTGGAAAGCCTTCCTGTCATTTGCAGGTGACAAAGGGGATCTCAATCAAACACTGAACATACCCCTCATTCTACAATTTTTACAGGCGGGTCTAGACAAGGGTCTCAAACCAAATACCCTCAAGGTACAAGTATCTGCACTGAGTAACTTTCTGGAAACCAGACTTGCAGACCTGCCACTAATTAAACATTTTTTAAAAAGATCAGTAAGGCGTTGTCCTTTTGTTCACTCTACTATACCACCATGGGACTTAAAGGGGTATTCCCATCTCACAAATGTAGTTTGTATAGTTAGATATAACCATACCAATATTATTACTAATAGAATGTATTTATATAAAATGTACCGTTTAGAAGATTTGCCTATATGTTTTTCCATTGTCCCACACACATCAGTCAGGCAGTTGCCCCTAGTTACGGCCACCGCAGCCATGTAGTAGTGGTGGCCGGCTTCCTCTTGTTCAAACCTGCTCTGAGGTAACTGCTGTATTGTGAACGCACATTGCATGAGCATGCGGAGACACATCTTAGGGTACTGTCACATCTGCATTTTGGAAGCTACAAGTCCAAAACACAATGGTAAGGATCCGTCCAAAACTCAGACTTTATAAACGGTTCCTGCTCCATAGAGATGAATTGATCTTGGAACAGGATCCGTTTCTCTGCGTTTTGGATACGCAGACAAAAATGCTACAACCCTAAGATGTGTCTCGGCATGCAATGTACTAGGGGCAACGGCCTGACTGATGTGTGTGGGACAATGCCTATACAAATAGGAAAATCTTCTAAACGGTACATTTTATATAAATACATTCTATTAGTAATAATATTGGTATGACTATATCTAACTATACAAACTACATCTGTGAGATGGGAATACCCCTTTAAACTTAGTCCTGGAGATTCTGATGAACTCTCCTTTTGAACCTATTGAGGACATTTCTCCAAAGCTTCTGACTTACAAAGCCTTCTTCTTGTTGGCCATTACTTCCGCTAGACGAATAGGTGAGATACAGGCTTTTTCCTGTAAAGAGCCTTATCTTACTATTACCGATGATTGTATTATCCTAAAACACACTCCCATGTTTTTGCCTAAGGTGGTTTCTAAATTTCACACTCAACAGGAAGTATCTCTTCCCTCCAGTGGCGTAACTACAACTGACTGGGCCCCACAGCAAATTTTTGAACGGGGCCCCCCCTTCCAGCAACTTCTTTGCAACCCCCACTCCTGTGGTTAGTCAAGATTGAGTTCTCAGACAAGGCACGACAGTTGAGGGGGCCCTGAAAATAAAATCTTTTAGTCTTCCTCCTGAGGGGGCCCCTTGGGGGTCTGGGCCCCAAAGCAGCTGCTTCCCCTGCTTCCCCTATAGCTACGCCCCTGCTTCCCTCCTTTTGTCCGAATCCATCTTCGGATAAAGAAGAGAAGTTCCACAATCTTGACGTCAGGCATTGTATACTCGCCTACTTGAAAGTCTCTAAGAAATACAGGAACTCGGATCATCTCTTTCTACAATTTCAGGGAAGCAATAAAGGATTGGCAGCAAGCAAGAGTACTATAGCACGATGGTTAAGAAATACCATTGAAATGTGATATTTACAAAAAGGACTTGTTCCTCCTAAGGGCATAAAAGCCCACTCTACTAGGGCAGTATCGGCCTCTTGGGCTGAACAGGCTTCAGCTTCCATTGAACAAATTTGCAAAGCAGCCACTTGGGCTAGACCAAGTACTTTTTTCAAGCACTATAAACGTGACGTTTTCAGAAACCACGATTTAGCCTTTGGTAGGAAGGTTTTATCGGTGGTTGTCCCACCCTGATCTTATTTCTATGTTAGTCCTCCTGTGAGTGCCGTTGTGGAGGCGCCGGGGAAAAGAGTTAATTACTCTTACCGGTAATTGGTTTTTCCAATAGCCTCCACAACGGCACTGGAGTTTTTCCCACCCAGTATTATTTTTTGTATACCATGTGAACTGATATGAATGAATATCGGAATACATTTGTTTGCATCTCTAACGAGTCTTATGTTATTGACTGAAGCAGGTAAGGGGAGGGGGCCTTTTAAACTTCTGCTTCTACGTTGTTTCATGTCCTGGGAGACGGGGACACCCTCCTGTGAGTGCCGTTGTGGAGGCTATTGGAAAAACCAATTACCGGTAAGAGTAATTAACTCTTTCTATTATCCTATGTTGGCATGCCACCTGAAGGCCAACATATGGACTGCAGCTCTAATATGCTGGGTCTCTTCAGAGAGACTCAGCATATTAGATCAAAGGACCAGCTTCCCCAATAGCCATTCTTGACCACTGCATCTAAAGGGTTAAACGCCTGCGATTGGCATTATTGCCGATCACAGACATGAGCCGCAGGCCTCTGCTATTTGTACCTCAAATGGATCTAGAGCTTTCCTCATTTATTACTCCAATTGCTCTGCTAGATGCTGCTGGCAGCTCAGGCAGCCTGACAATGGGGCATGCCCTGTCTGATGCAGCTGATGGCAGTTGAAGGATCGAAAAAGAGCAAAAAGCAGGTGGTGCTATGCAGATAGATTTTATTGAATAACCCAATGGCTAGTCTAAATTTCTAATTACATGTAATACAAAAGTATTCAGATTCAGGTGCTGGTTTGACAACGGTAGAATATTTTTCATGGGACTACTCCTTTAGCCATTAGAATCCCAGTGTCCTCTGTATTCCACAGCCGGTTTGTGGGCGCATAACAGTGGAATGGGGGTGATTATCGACATACAAATGACTGATCTGGAGTCAACGGCAGGTGTTCTATGCATGTATTATTACTATACTTAATAGGGCTTGTAAGAGGTGACACATTCCCCATGTGCGAACATTATGGGGAGGACTCCAGGAGAAGTCCTCTCCATACATTCCACAACCAGTTTGTTGGCGCATAGCGGCAGAATGGGTGGTGAGTATCGACATATAGATTATTGATCTGGAGTACATGACAGGTGTTCTATACATGTATTACTGTACTTAAAGGGATTCTCTGGGAATTAAGAAAATTAAAATACGTAAAGGGTTTTTGTCATCACGGAAAATGGGGGCATATGGCTAGGATATACCCCCATTGTCTTATAGGTGCGGGTCCCACCCGCACCTATATCGAGAATTGGGCCCCAAAAGTGAAAGCGGGCGCACTGCGCATGCGGAGCCGCCCTCCATTTACTTTCTATTGGGCTGGCAAAAACATCCGATCGCTGGCTTGGCTATTTCCGTCGGCCCCATAGAAATGAATGGGAGCGGGGGCCACGGTACACTCCCATTCACTTCTATGGGGAGTCAGCATGGTGGTGGCCAGACTGGAGTCCTCCAGCCACCACCTTGCGGGGCTCCATTCTCAATATAGGTGCGGCAGCTCTTTGATTCAGAGTTCTGAAGTAACTTCACAAAACCTGTGTGATTAGGACAGGTTTTGTGTGTATTAATATGACGGCGGCCATTTATTTCCCTGATGATTGCTCCCCAGACAAAACAAGCCATTATAACTAATGAAAGGTATTAGGGAATATATTTATAATAAAGTTATATTTAGGTATTTTCATTTTCTTAATTCCCAGAGAACCCCTATAATAGGGCTTGGCGCAGGTGACAGGATCCTTTAAGTTTCATTAATGAGATTTTAAAAAGATAACAATATTATCACCAGATGCTTAGTGATGCAAAATCTGCACTGCACATTATTGTTGAGATAAATTTATCCAGAAAGTATTTTTTTCAACATGATTAACAGTATAACACTTTCATAAGATGAAACAGTATAACACTTTCACATGAGACTTCCATTATAATATTTCAAATATATTGCAAGATATATAAATTTTACCTGGACATATGCTCTGCAAGAACGTTCTCTTTTCTGCAGCTGCAAAAGAATAAGAAAAATATGAAATTAGGGTAAAAATAATTTTGATAAAAGCATATAAATTGGAAAAAGCTAAGTAACAAAGTGGATCGATTATTAAAAGACTGAGAAAGCTCCCAGTGCATACAGTATGTGGGAACATAGCTATATTATCCGTTTCCCATAATTTTTCTTTTTCTGTAAAGCGTGGTTGACAAGCTTTTGAATCTCTTGGCAACATAGGTGAAAGAGGAAAAATATACAGTAGTTGTATTTAGAAGTAGTAGTATATGGTTGTACCTACAAGGCGGGATGTTATTGTGAAAGATAGCTGACTCTTTACACCAATGGCCGGGATTGAAGAAATCTGTTGTAACAATCATTTAATCCTTGTAGTGCCACAATGAATAGCATCTGCAGAGTGCAGGGTCTCTTCTGAACCTGACTATAAGTTCTGATGATAGCAAACATTGTGGGCAGGGTGGACCAGCCATAGACCCTACTGGGAAGATTCCTGGTGGGCTGATGCTAAGAGGTCTGCCGGAGCCCTCCTCATGGCCACCGGATGGGTAAATAGGAATCTAATAATTAATGCTGGAAATGTCAGGTACTCATGTACCCAACTAAAGGCACAGGTACCCTCTTGATCTGCATATAGTTGAATACTGTGGAGCCGATGGCTCCCTTCCATGCTGTTCATCCTCATAGGCCGCAGGTGTTGAGGAGGTCATGATATTAATGTGAAGCCATTACAATATGGCGCTGGCACCTAGACGTTTACATAGTTTACATACCAAAGTTTGTAAAATAATGCACACTGCGCAGATGCCAAGTGTTATCTCTTTTCTTGATTTTGTACTTTAGCCAATGAAACAATGCCATGAGCCTCAAGGGTGAATCCCCCTCTGATGTACATATAAAAACTGCTTAACTTCCTGTAATAAATGAGTTCTGCTTTGATACTTGGTATCAGTGTGGTTCTTCCGTGCACGTTAAAATAACAGCTTGTAATTTGGAACAGAGAGACAAACCCCAAGGCTCCAGCTCCAGAGCCCTCCACAACACAGGCTTCTAGGCTTGAAGCCTATAAGGCAGCAAAAGGTCACTTACCATGAGCGCCTGCACCAGGTCTCAGGCAATGCAATAACATAAAAGCCATGGCATTATCGCGACCACCTGTGATGGGATGTAGGCTACTCAGGCCATAGGCTGGAAGAGACAGTGGCATGGAACGGGACTCACGTGAGCATTAGATTTTTTTTTTAACTTGGCCTCTTAAAGGCACAAAGAGCATTATAGGGGGGAATTATTGGGTAAATGTTCAATACTAATAATGGCAGTGTGGTTTTGCTGCTGAAACAGCTGTTTCATTGTAAACTGATGCAATAAGGAACAAAAATTAATATTTCTAATAAAGTCAGTTATTCAATTTTATAAAATGTAAAAAAATACTATGGATATTAACGGTTTAATATACACATTGCTTTTATTGTACTGCATGCTTCTGCACATAGTGCCATGTGCTGTGAGAGGGAACTGAAATCATTTTCTGCACCTAAAAACCCACATCACATCACTCAATTTAATCATACATTTGGCAGATAAGCCAATATTGTCATTAAATAGGTCTTTATTAAAAATATTCAGCCTTTTTGAGATACATGAAGCTAAAAATCAGCAGACTATCATTCCTGAGTTCCATACACTTACGGCTCATGTGAAGCCTTATCTTTTGATCTCCTGACCTCATAAACACTCATTTAAAGGCTATGTACACCTTTGGGGGCAATTTTTTTATTATTGCATTATACTTATTTTGACCTTATTTTCAATTGGTCTTTATTAACAATATGGAATCCTTTTTTGTGTACAGAGCTGAGAAGCTGTACTAGCTGCCTGTGGATTTTTTTCTCAATTCCGTCAACTGAGGAGCAGACGGACAGCTTATCACTTCTCTCTCACATCATAAACATTCATTAAAGCTCAATCCTTACCTTACTGATAAGAATGTGGCTTAAATAAGTGTGTATGACTTCTCAGTAGTTTACAGATAAGGGTAATTAGATGACCAACACAAAGTAAAAGTGAAAGTAACAGTCACCCAGCTAGACAAACAGTTAACCCTTTGTGACTGAACAGCTCAATATTTTTAATGAAGACCAATTGAAAATATGATTTTTAGCCAAAAATAAGTTAAATGCACTCATAAAAAATTGCCTCCAAAGGTGTACATAGCCTTTAAGCCATATTATCACCAGCTTGATAATAGTTTAGCTATAATGAGTGTTTATGAAGTCAGGAGATCAGAGATGAAGATTCACATTAGCTGGGAGAGCTATACAGATTTTTTTTAACCCCATGTATCTCAAAAATGGCTGAAAATCTGTAATAAAGACCTGTTTAAAAAATTATTTTTACCCCATTTTTCTGCTATTGAAGAACTCTATAGATGTGCCCTTATGGTATGTGCCCAAGGTAGATTTTTTCATTGTAAGCACAGCTCCAAGGCTGACTCTTTAATTTCTGATGCAGATTTGCAGCTTGAAATACTGCAGGCCTGCACACAGATCAGCTCCATTCAATGTTACTTCTTGATGTGAATGTCCAATCGGTAAGCAAAAAAAACATGCAGAAGTATGAGCGGATTACCATTGCCAGCAAAAGGGTAAGTGAAAAGAATTTTGTATAGCTGTCAGATGATCATGCATCGTACCTTCATACTATGCAAAATGTACCTGAAGTATCACTATGTACAAAAGTAGAGATGGATTTTTTGTAATAAGTATAATGTAAAAAAAGACGTTAACATAGAAAATGTAAAAAAAAAGTTACCGTATTTTTCGCTTTATAAGACGCACTTTTTCCCCCCAAAAGTCTTATAAAGCGAATACAAGTGAGCGCTTCCATAATGCGCTCACTTGTATGTATAAGGTGCCGGGACCCCCCATCAGACCTCAGATCAGCCCACCCAGCCACATAAGGTTAAAATAAAAACCTCTCTTACCTGTCCTGCACCGTGGTTCTGTCCGGCGCTCCTCTTTCTTCTCCGGGCCGGCTCTGCACTGTCCTGTACGCAGAGCCGGCCCGGAGAAGGCAGAGGAGCGCCGGACCCGGAGCGGAGCCGAGGCGCAGGAGAGGTGAGAGAGGTTTTTATTTTAACCTTATGTGGCTGGGTGGGCTGATCTGAGGTCTGATGGGGGCACATTCTGCTGATCAGAGGTCTGATGGGGGCACATTCTGCTGATCTGAGGTCTGATGGGGGCACATTCTGCTGATCTGAGGTCTGATGGGGGCAGATTCTGCTGATATGAGGTCTGATGGGGCACATTTTGCTGATCTGAGGTCTGATGGGGGCACATTCTGCTGATCTGAGATCTGATGGGGGCACATTCTGCTGATCTGAGGTCTAATGGGGGCACATTCTGCTGATCTGAGGTCTGATGGGGGCACATTCTGCTGATCTGAGGTCTGATGGGGGCACATTCTGCTGATCTGAGGTCTGATGGGGGCACATTCTGCTGATCTGAGGTCTGATGGGGGCACAGTGGGCTGATCTGAGGTCTAATGGGGGCACAGTGGGCTGATATGGAGCCATAGTGGGCTGATCTGAGGTCTGATGGGAGTCTGACATGGAGGGCTGATGGGGTTCTGACATGGGGGGCTGATATGGGGGTCTGATGTGATGTCCTGAAATTTATGGGGGGTCTGATATGAGTTGTGATAAAAAATACTTTTTCTTATTTTCCTACTCTAAAATCTTGGGTACGTCTTATCATCAGGTGCGTCTTATAAAGCGGAAAATACTGTAATTTGTTCACATTTTTGTTTTATTATTTTATGCTTGTTTAAAAGTATTACAGATTCATACAACATGGGTTTGTGTTATGGATATGTACATGATGGCTTGCAAAATTTGCATTTGCACTTTGAATCATAACATAGTTATACAAGGTTAAACAAAACCTAAAGTAATTATAGCAGAATTGTTTTACGTGAAAAGACTATAGAAACATTGATATGCAGAGAGAATACTTACAGCACAGCATCACAAGAAGTACTGTGCATTACTATATGGTACAAAATAATGATCAACAGCACTCGCAATGATCTTTGTATGTAATGACTAAAGGGCCTGTGTAAAAGGTTGTTAGTTGCCTAATTAAATCTTTTATTCTGACATGAAGTCATTTTTTGTCGGCAGCACATCTTCGCATGTACATTAAACTGATTTATAATGCTGTGTGTTTCTGCCTGACCTGTATCTACTTAATTAAGCCTCATTCACATGTCAGTGTTTTGGTCAGTGATTTCCATCATTGATTTTGAGCAAAACCAGATGTGGAGCCTCCACAGAGATAAGATAAGGGAAAGATCTGCACCTGTTCTCTGTTTAGACCCTCATCTGGTTTTGGCTCACAATCACTGATGTAAATCACTGACTGAACACTGACGTGTGAAAAAGGTTTAATTCAGACATCTGTGAAGCACGGCCGGCGCCTCTATAAAACTTAGGTGCATCAAGCGCCAGCGGAATTACCCCATAGCTTTCTTTTCTTATTTTGATCTTGACTGTAAGGCCTCTTTCACACAAACGTCACGGATTAGGTCCGGGTGCGTTCAGGGGCGTTCAGGAAAACTTGCACCATGCAAGCAAGTTCAGTCAGTTTTTTCCGCACACGTTCAATGCATTTTGATGCGTTTTACACGCAGGTGATAAAAAACTGAAGGTTTACAAACAACATCTCTTAGCAACCATCAGTGAGAAACGCATTGAATCCGCACTTGCTTCAGGATGCAATGTGTTTTTCACTGAAGCCCCATTCACTTCTATGGGGCCAGGGCTGCGTGAAAAACGCAGAATATAGAACATGCTGCGTTTTTTACGCAACGCAGAACTGATGCGTGACCCATTGAAATGAATGGGTCAGGATTCAGTGCGGGTGCTATGCGTTCACGTCACGCATTGCACCCGAGTGGAAAACTCGCTCGTGTGAAAGAGGCCTAAAAGTTCAAAAGTCTGATTTATGTTTCTTCAGGGTCAAAGGCATGTTATACTTCAGAAGCCATCCTACTGTAGAGTGCAAGATGGTCTAATTTACAGATACATGATGCCACTGGACACAAAAATTATGCAGGCTACTTTTTTCATGCACTGTCCAGACGGATCCTGATTTTTATACAACAGAAATCTAGGGCAACACATTAAATTTGAAGTGAGCATTTCATGTTTATTTTTTTTATCATCAATTTTTGCAAATGATTTCATGTCAATGTGCTGCTTACACAAAAAGAGAGCATGCAGTCGCTTAACAATGGATTCAGAAGCACAGTCAAATTTCCATTGCTGAGAATCTGTTTAATAATTTATTTCAGGAAGACAGAATAAACAGTTTTATTGAACTATGCAAATTACCTTATTTAAACTTCGAGCAGCACTATCTTTTCCACCTGGAGTCAAATTCCTCAGCTGTACATCCAATAAGTCCACTAGCTGATCCATTGCCCGAACAGAATAGGTAATATCTCCAGCATTCAGACGACTTCTTGTGTGCTCTGAAAGCTCTCTTGCAATGTTTGCAGCTGTTTCTAGTGACTTCAGCTAAAATAATAATATTTTTATACAACAATTAATAAATGAAAGGTGAAACACTTTTATATACATTAACAATTACCTAGGATCACACTAACAGACAGGAAACAATCAGCTCTCTGTTATTAAAGGAGCACTAAACATAGAAAACACACAAAATTAAAAAATATTCCAGCACTTCCTACCTTAAATGGGCAGTGTAGTACACGGAAAAGATCTGCCACGGCTATGAAATGGTTACAAAATTGTGGGCTTACACTCACCTACTCGTTCCTCTGCCACTGACGCTCCAATGCTACCTGGGTCGCCACTGAACTCTACAGCCTGCTCCTGTTACCTTCACAGATGGAAATGACTGGGGTTGTAGCAGGTCATCACTGCAGCCACTGACTGTGAGCAGCATTCACAGCCATTTCTTGCCAGGACAGGAGCAATAGAATGTGGAGCAGAGCAGGGACTTGATGGTACTGGAACACCTCTTTAATCCCTCTCTTCCTTTGATCCTATTTTGCCTCACATAAAACTTTAAAAACTGTTGAAATATATAAAAAATCTTCTCTATGTGACTGAAAGGGGTTGTCCCATGACTAATGTAAAAAATGAAAATCAGACATCATACAGTACATGACAACCTCTTTCTAACAAAGCTAGAACCAGTCCTGTACCTCACATGGATCCAGAGATCTCCACAATCATTGCTCTGCTAGATTTATATCAAGCTGGAATCTCAAGAGGAGTGTCTTTTCTGTCGTAGCTCAGGGGCCGTGTACCAGCTCTCCCTCCCTCACAGCTCAGGAGGCAGTTGAAGGATGAAACTGAGCATGTGCGGCCTTACCAGAGCATAAAACATGTGTTTCATGCAGGATTTCTACAAGTCTGTTTTAGGAACATACAGAATATCTTGCAGACTGACAAATTTGGGGGCAAATGTTTACTATCATTCATTTCAACATTGTAATCAGCAATGTCAATTGTTCTGCAGGAATACTTGCTTTTTCATGGAACATATTCCACGAAAACTTGAAAGCACATTTATTAAAAGGGTATTCTCATCTTAGACAATGGGGGCATATCGCTAGGATATGCCCCCATTGTCTTATAGGTGCGGGTCCCATCGCTGGGACCCGCACCTATATCCAGAACGGAGCGGGGAGCGCTGCGCCTGGAGGACCCCGGGTTTCCGGCCACCACCAGGCGCAGCTCTCCGCTGCGCTCATAGAAATGAATGGGAGCGCAGCGCACAAGCGCGGCCACCGCTCCCATTCATTTCTATGGAGCCAACTGAAATAGCCGAGCCAGCGCTCAGCTATTTTCGGCGGCCCCATAGAAATGAATGGAGGGCAGCTGCGCATGCGCAGTGCACCCTCATTCAGTTCGGGGGCTCCGTTCTGGATATAGGTGCGGATCCCAGCGGTGGGACCCGCACCTATAAGACAATGGGGGCATATCCTAGCGATATGCCCCCATTGTCTAAAATGAGAATAACCCTTTAAGACCAGCATTTAGACGCCCGTCTTAATAAGGACCCATAGCTGGCGGTGGAAGCTGCTTTTTTCTTGCCATAATACAAATTCTAACAGTCTATTCATTAGGACTATCAGCTGTGTATCCACCAACACAACTCATGGTCCCAACCCCATTTATAAGGCAAGAAATCCCACTTATTAAACCTGACAGGGCACACCTGTGAAGTGAAAACCATTTCAGGTGACTACCTCTTGAAGCTCATCAAGAGAATGCCAAGAGTGTGCAAAACAGTAATCAAAGCAAAAGATGGCTACTTTGAAGAACCTAGAATATAAGACATATTTTCAGTTGTTTCACACTTTTTTGTTACGTATATAATTCCACATGTGTTAATTCATAGTTGTGATGCCTTCAGTGTGAATCTACAACTTTCATAGTCATGAAAATACAGAAAACTCTTTGACTGAGAAGGTGTGTCCAAACTTTTGGTCTGTACTGTACAATACAAGAATTAGAAGGAATGCAATATAATTCTGTCCACGTAAAACTTCCACATGCTGTGCCGTATGAATACCCTGAGTTTTGTAGTATTTCCTGCATCAAAACTAGTTGTGCTTGCCAATGTGCTTTGTGGGCAAAGGTGGGATTTTTAGTCTTTACTAAAAATCTTCACTGTGTACAACAACATGACATCATGAAACATGGGAAGATTTTTATGGTTGTACCCAAAAGTTTATGTCCTGCTATGAAAGTATTCATGTCTCATATATTTCACTTGAATTTGTATTAGATGTACACTGCATTGGTATCGTGGCTTCGGAAGAATTGCAAAAAAACAACAACCTTTTACTATGAAAATTGGTGGGAAAACAGGAGGGAGGAAGAAGATAAAGGATCACATGACACTGATAAGAAGTGGGGAGGGCTTCAAAAATGCCTGATCAGCCAATAAGGGGCAGTATGTGGGCAAGTCCTTATGCTCAGAAGGAAGAAATGCCATTCTGTTCTCAACTGTAGATGTGATAGGATGTGTTGTCGCTGTGTCTGACAAAAAAAAAAAAAATAACTGCAGAATAAAGCCAGTTACTAGGGAAAATATAGGGGCACTATAAGGAAAGAGTGTGGAGATATAATTGGATGGGTTTTTGAGTTTTATCACAGAAAGCATAGAGAATGAGTGCAACTCATATTTTTCTGTATTAACACCTAGTCATTTATTTATTTTTTTGTAAAAAAGGTTCTACAGTCCCCAATAACATACATTCTCCAGCAAGCATTGTGCAATTCCCCTAAAAACTATATGGTGCATGTATCCCTAACAACTTATCCTTTACACATCTTCTGACAATTAACACTTGTGTGCATATAAATACAGTTTTGCATTCTGTCCCTGCTAAAGCATAATTTTTGGACGATTTAGCAGAACAAGAGACTGATTCTTATGACACTAACGAGTGTGTGAACGGGCAGAGATCCTTGGTCCACAAACCCTCTTTTTCCAATAACATTGGGTGTGTTTAAACACCATCTGCCCCCATTAACCCCTTCAACCCCGGGCCTGTTTTCACCTTCCTCCCTAGGCCATTTTTTGCAAATCTGTGTGTCACTTTATGTGGCAATAACTTTGGAACACTTTTACTTATCCAAGCCATTCTGAGATTGTTTTCTCGTAACATATTGTGCTTCACGACAGTAGTAAATTTGTGGCAAAATATTTCATTTTTATTTATAAAAAGATTCCAAATTTACCAAAAATTTGAAAAAATTAGCACATTTGCAAATTTCAATTTCTCTACTTTCAAAATACATAGTAATACCTCCAAAAATAGTTATTATTTTACATTCCCCATATGTCTACTTTATGTTGGCATCATTAAATAAATGTCAATTTACTTTTTTAGGACGTTAGAAAGCTTAGAAGTTTAGAAGCCATTTTTTGAAATTTTCAACAAAATTTCCAAAACCATTTTTTTTAAGCACCAATTCAGATATAAAGTGATTTTGAGGGGCTTACGTAATGGAAACCACCCATAAATGACCCCATTTTAAAAACTACACCCCTCCAATTATAAAAAACTGATGTTACAAACTTTGTTCACCCTTGAGGTGTTTCACAAGAATTAAAGGAAAATGGAGGTGAAATTTCAAAATTTAACTTTTTTGGTAGATTATTCATGTTAATAATTTTTTTTCTTGCAACAGCTTAACAGGTTAACAGCAAACTAAACCTCTATATACATTGCTCTGATTCTGCAGTTTACAGAAATACCCCATATGTGGTGGTAAACATTTCTCATTCATACCATTTTGGTGTACATAAGACCTTTTGATCGCTTGGTATTAGACTTTTTGTGAGTCAAGGTGAAAAAAAATAGCTGCTTTGGCATAGTATTTTTTACATTGTTTTTACAGCATTCACCTGAGGGGGCAAATCATGTGATATTTTTTATAGAGCAGGTTGTTACGGACGCGGCGATACACAATATGTTTACCATTTTTATTTTTGTTAAATTTTACACATTAGATTTATTTTTGAACAGAATAATATCTTTTTTTTGTGTTGCCATTTTCTGAGAGCCATATTTTTTTTATTTTTTGGTCGATTGTCTCAGGTAGGGTCTAAATTTCTACGGGATGGGATGACTGTTTGATTGGTACCATTTTGGGGTAAATACGCCTTTTTTATTGCGTGGTATTACACTTTTTGTGAGGCAAGGTGAAAAAAATGGCTGTTATAGCATAGTTTAAAAAAAAAAAATTACAGCATTCACCTGGGGGGCCATCTCATGTAATATTTTTATAGAGCAAGTTGTTACGGACGCGGCGATACCTAATATGTCTAACATTTTTATTTTTGTTAACCAATTCAGATCTGGGCCATTTCCCCCCCTTCCTGACCAGGCCTAATTTTGCAAATCTGACATGTGTCACTTCATGTGGTAATAACTTTGGAACGCTTTTACTTATCCAAGCGATTCTAAGATTGTTTTCTCGTGACACATTGTACTTCAAGTTAATGGTAAATTTGAGTCGATAAGTTTTAATTTTATTTATAAAAAAATCCAAACGTTAACGAAAATTTGAAAAAATTCACTGTTTTCTAAATTTCAATCTCTCTGCTTTTAAGACAGATAGTGATGCTCCATAAAATCCTTTTTAATTTACATTCCCCATATGTCTACTTTATGTTGGCATCATTTTGGTAGTGTCATTTTATTATTTTAGGACAGTACAAGGTTTAGAATTTTAGACGCAATTTTTGCAAATTTGCAAAATCAACTTTTTTTAAGGACCAGTTCAGTTCTGAAGTCAGTTTGTGGGCTTACATAATAGAAACCACCCATAAATTATCCCATTTTAGAAACTACACCCCTCAAACTATTCAAAACTGGTTTTAGAAATGTTGTTAACCCTTTAAGTATTCCACAGGAATTAAAGCAAAATAGATGTGAAATTTCAAAATTTCACTTTTCTTGCAGATTTTCCATTTTAATCATTTTTTTCCTGTAACACATCAAGGGTTAACAACAAAACAAAACTCAATATTTATTACCCCGATTGTGCAGTTTGCAGAAACACCCCACATGTGGTCGTAAACTGTTATTTGGGGATACGCCAGGGCTCAGAAGGGGAGGAGCAGCATCTGCATTTTCTAACATGGAATTTTTTGTCATGGTTTGTAAGAGTGATAACTTTTTAATTTTTTTGTGGACTGAGCTGCGTGAAGTCTTATTTTTTGCGGGACAAGCTGTGCTTTTTATTGGCACCATTTTGGGGTACATCCGGCTTTCTGATAACTTTTTAATCTAATTTTTGGGAGGTTAACAAAAAAAAAAAAAGCAGTTTAGGGGCATTTTTCTATATTTTTTTTTTTACACCGTTCACTTGATGGGGTAGATCATGTGATATTTTTGTAGAGCCAGTTGTTACGGATGCAACAATACCAAATATGTCTATTTTTTATTTATTTTTTTAACGTTTTACACAATAAGAGCATTTTTAGAAAAAAAATCATGTTTTTGTGTTGCAATTTTTTAAGAGTCATTTTTTTCATTTTTCGGGCTATGATCTTGTGTGGGGGTCATTTTTTGCGGGATGAGGTGACGTTTTTATTGTTTTCATTTTGGGATGCATACGACTTTTTGATTGTTTGATATTATGTTTTTTGGTAGGTGATGCAACAAAAAAAGCTGTTTTGGCATAATTTTTATTAGATTTTTTTTACGCAGTTCACTTTATGGGGTAGATCATGTGATATTTTTATAGAGCCGGTCGTTTCGGACACGGTGATACCAAATATGTCTATCTTATTTATTTATTTTTATTTGTAACATTTTTTAAATGAAATATTTGGGGGAAAATTATTTTTTTTATATATGTGATTTTTTAAATTTTTATAATACTCTATTTTTTATTTTTTTTTTTAAACTTTGTGTCCCCCATAAGGTCATACAAGACCTTAGGGGGACATTTAACTTCACTTATTTATTTATTTATTTTTTTTACACTTGATTTCTCCTGTAACTGGGGCTGACATAGTAGCCCCAGTTACAGGGGAAATACATCCCCAGATAGGCTGTACAGCATAATACTATGCTGTACAGCCTCAGTGCAGGGCTGATCGGGTCTATGAGAGACCCGGCAGCTCCTTTGTATACAGCGATCTAGAAGGCAGGGACCCCTGGGAACGGTCCCTGCCTTCTCTTTGGGGTACCCTGCTGTCACTGACAGCAGGTACCCCACTGTGCAGCTGCACGATTAGCGTGCAGCTGCTATCTCTGAATGGACGTTCAGAAACGTCCATTCAGAGATAGATAACCACTTCCCGGACGCTTATAGTCAACGGGCGGATGGGAAGTGGTTAAGTTTTACACATTAGATTTATTATTGAACAGAATACAATCTTTTTTATGTGTTGCCATTTTCTGAGAGCCATATTTTTTTAATTTTTCAGGCGATTGTCTCAAGTAGGGTATCATTTTTTGCGGGACAAGATGACGGTTTGATTGGTACCATTTTGGGTTAAATATGCCTTTTTGATCACCTGCTATTACACTTTTTGTGAGGGAAGGTGACCAAAAAATGGCTGTTTAGGCACTGTTTTTTTTTTTTTTTTTACTGTGTTCACCTGGCGGGGTGGATGATGTGATATTTTTATAGAGCCGGTCGATACGGATGCGGCGATACATAATATGTATACTTTTCTTTTTTTACAATTTTTTTTAACTTTATTTTGGGAAAAGTGCCCCTTTTTTTTTTTACTTGAAACTTATATTTTTGTAAACTTATTTTTTTTTCACTTTTTTTTCCACTTTATTTAACTTTTGGGGGTCTGATCACCTTTACAATGCATTACAATACTGTTGCACTACACTGCATTGGATGTAATACACTTACAGCCTGCTTCCTGTGTGCGATCCAGGGAACGCTGCTGTGACGGGGACCCGATGGACTCTCTCTGCCCACGCCCGCATCGCATGTGCCACGGTCACCGCAGCACATCGAGGGTTAATATGCCCGCATCGGTGTTTTCACCGATGCGGGCGCACGCAGCAGGGGTCCGGCTGCTGGGAACAGCCGGCCCCCTGCAGCTGATCGGGCAGGCGCAGCTCCTGCACCCGCCCGATCAGCGCGCCGTACTACTACAGCACCGGGCGTCAAGCCCCTTCACGCAGCGAAGGCGTGCTGGGCGTGAAGGGGTTAAACGCATAACACAGGCGATGGTGCAGTTTATTTTTAAACTTTAACTGTTTGTTAACACAGTCAAACATGTGTTTAATCAATTTTAGCATATGTTACTGTTGCAGCATTATGCATAAAACAATCTTTAGGTTCTTCAGATACCATTGTTTTCCTTGAGTTTTTCACGTTAGTTACGACTGTTTTAACCCCTAGAATATGAGGATCTCCTCAAGATGGCTCCTCTGCCAGTTCTCTGAAGCCAAAACTGCATTCCCTAACTTCCCATACACACTTGGTGCAGCCAGCAGCTTCCTGCCAGCCAATCAGATTGGATTACTGAGAGACACGCCTCCTCACTCTGAAGCCTAAACCAGGAATGCAGTATGGAGGATCACCCCTCTGTCTTCTGTTTACACTGAAGGGAAGACAGACAAGCCCTAACAAAGGTCTTTTAAGGGACCAGTGAAAGGGACAGGGGCTGTTATTATAAGGTAATTACAGATGTTTTGATAATAACAGTTACACTTGGGGGGGGGGGCAAACATTTGTTAATAAAAATATGTAAAAATCTGAGATATGATATAAAAAATCTGAGTCATAGGAGACCTCAGAGTGTCATATATAAATTTTCAGGCCAATTGGAGCATATTTGATTAGTGTAGAATTTATCTGGTTACAAATCTAATTTTGTGAAAAATTATATTAATCGGACATGAAACTAATTTCAAGAAGTCTGCTCATCTTTAATATATCGCTCTACTACAATGTTAAAACAACTTAAAGGTGACAGGTAAAGCAGAATCCGCAGCTCAGGAATATGCCATACGTTGTAACAAATAAAATGTTGGGTAAACTTTGGGTAATACATGTGCCTATCACTACTGCATGCTACTCTAAGATAATGCAGCATGATTTATTTGCCAGGTTCCCTTTAAGAAATCTGTTGCTAAAGTCTTAGAGCCATATTCCAAAGGATGACTTCAGAGTCCTTGTGGATTCAATGTCTGGATGGGTCGGAGCTCTTTTGTCTGCATGAGGGGGACCTACATACACAAGACAAATGGCTTTAATGTTATGGCTGATATGTTTATTCATACACCCCCACAAAAATATGTTAACCCTTAAAGGACCCGGCGATTTTCTGTTTTTGCATCTTTTTCTTCATGCCTTCCCAGAGCCATAAGTTTTTTTTTTTTGCTTTCACATAGCTGTATGAGGGCTTGTTTTTTGCGGGACAAGTTGTACTTTCGAATGGCACCATTTAATATTGTGTATAATATAGCGGGATACTGGAAAAAATTCTAAATGGGGTGGAATTGGGAAAAAAAACATCATGGGTTTTGTTTTTACGATGTTTCCGATGTAGGAAAAAATTTATCTGTTACCTTCATTCTTCATGTCAGTATGATTACAATGATTTTTATTGCCATATACTAACCCCTATAACTTTTATACACTATGTTCCAAATTATTATGCAAATTGGATTTAAGTGTCATAAAGATTAAATTTTTTGTTTTTCAATGAAACTCATTGATGGTATTGTGTCTTAGTGCTCTTTGGATCACTGAAATCAATCTCAGATACCTGTGATAATTAGTTTGCCAGGTGAGCCCAATTAAAGGAAAACTGGATGTTCCACAATATTAAGCAGGCCACTGTTTTCAAGTAAAATGGGAAAGAAAAGGGATCTCTCTGCTGCCGAAAAGCATCAAATAGTGCAATGCCTTCGACAAGGGATGAAAACATTAGATATTTCACGAGAACTTAAGCGTGATCATCGTACTGTGAAGAGATTTGTGGCTGATTCAGAGCACATGAGGAAGGTTTCTGCCAGGCAAGTTCATCGGATTAAGAGAGCAGCTGCTAAAAAGCCATTACAAACCAGCAAACAGATATTTGAAGCTGCTGGTGCCTCTGGAGTCCCTCGAACCTCAAGGTGTAGGATCCTTCAAAGGCTTGCTGTGGTGCATAAACCTACTATTCGGCCACCCCTAACCAGTGCTCACAAGCAGAAACGGTTGCAGTGGGCCCAGACATACATGAAGACTAATTTTCAAACAGTCTGGTTTACTGATGAGTGTCATGCAACCCTGGATGGTCCAGATGGATGGAGTAGTGGATGCTTGGTGGATGGCCACCATGTCCCAACAAGGCTGCGACATCAGCAAGGAGGTGGAGGAGTCATGTTTTGGGCCGGAATCATGGGGAGAGAGCTGATAGGCCCCTTTAGGGTTCCTGAAGGTATGAAAATTACCTCTGCAAAGTATATAGAGTTTCTGACAGCCAACTTTCTTCCATGGTACAAAAAGCAGAAACGTGCCTTCAGGAGCAAAATCATCTTCATGCTGACAATGCACCATCTCATGCTGCAAAGAATACCTCTGTGTCATTGGCTGCTATGGGCATAAAAGGAGATAAACTCATGGTGTGGCCACCATCTTCCCCTGACCTCAACCCTATAGAGAACCTTTGGAGTATCATCAAGCAAAAGATCTATGAGGGTGGGAGGCAGTTCACATCAAAACAGCAGCTCTGGGAGGCTATTCTGACATCATGCAAAGAAATTCAAGCAGAAATAAGTTCAATGGATGCAAGAATTGTGAAGGTGATATCAAAGTAGGGTTCCTATGTGAACATGTAACTTGGCCTGTTAGGATGTTTTGGATTTAAATAGCTTTTTATTTCAGTGAATGTGACCTCCTAATGCTGCAAATTCCACAAATGAGCATTTTCAGTTCTTAAAAACATATAAAATCTTTAGAAACTCTACTGTGCATAATAATTTGGAACAGTGCATTTTGAGTTTTTTTTAATTTTTGACGACTATACTGTTATCATTGGGATGTTTGTTCAATAAAATTCAATGTATACATTTGCACCGACCATTTAGGAAAATCAGAGATAAATATCATTTGCATAATAATTTGGAACATAGTGTATATTTACACCTACGGAACTGTGTGAGGGATCATTTTTAGCAGAGCAATCTGTAATTTTCATTGATACCAATTTGGAGTGTGTACGCCCTTTTGATCACTTTCAATTCAGTTCTTTTGGGGAGGTGCAGTAATGCAAAAATGACAATCTGGCCAATTTTTATTTTGTTTTCTGTTATATTGTTCACCGTATGAGATTAATATTATTATATACTAACAATACAGGCTTTTTTGGATGCAGCAAAGCCTATCATATTTTTCTTTTTAATTGTTTATTTACTTTTATTTTAATTTTGGGGAAAAATATGTGATTTGAACTCTTTTATATTTTTTAAAATCTTTTTTAAAGTGTTTTTGTTTTCTGTTTTTACTTTTTTTTTTTAAGTCACCCTAGGTGACTATAACAAACAATCATTAGATGTCCAAATGAATTCTGTATTGGAATATACCAGTGAGCCTGTTTCCCCACCAGCATTGGAGCCTCAAGCAGGTTTTGGGCTCTCACTAATATATAACAACTTCCCCAATCTTAGCCAGAGGAGACTGTTAAGGGGGCAGGAGCATGCAGCTCCCGCATTTTCACCACTCAGATGCTGTGGTCTCATTTGACCATGGAATTGAAAGAATTAAATATCTGGGAATGTCAGGGTTCCTGCTGTTTGAAAAAGCAGAAACCCAGCAGTGGATGTCATCTTTAAAGTGACAACTTCTGCAGTACATGTATTATGAAGGTCGCCAAGGGGTTTAACATAATGACCTAATTCAAATGTAAACGCTGCAGTGAAAGCTGTGTGTAAAATGGATGTGACTGCAGTGCATTCCAGGCAGGGACTCATATCTGCAGACATTAGTGCTGACACGTCTCAGGTGAAGGAGACTACAAATCCCATGAAAACTTGCGCCTCCCTATTCCTTCAGCCTCAGCCTGTAGAAAGAGAAGGGGGAGGAGTTGGGAATTGTGCGAGAAGGTTGAAACAGGAAGAGGGACTGCAGCCATCTTGGGGAGAGAAGCATGGCACAGATACAGAGAGACTGAGAGCTCTCCCTTGATAGAAGTAAATTCTGCCTACCAGAATTTACTGAAGGGTGAAGGGATAGGGAGACACAAGTTTTCATGGGATTTGTAGTCTCCTTCACCTGAGACGTGTCAGCACTAATGTCTGCAGGTATGAGTCCCTGCCTGGAATGCACTGCAGACAGCCCCTGCCATCCCTGATAGGAGGGAGTCCTGCAACAGGGCAGCATACCTCCCAACCTTTTGGACGGTCAAAGAAGGACACTTATGGTTTATTGCATGAAAGTCCATTTTTCCAACATATTTATACACTTTAATAGTTTTCACAATAGTGCAAAAATTATCTGAATATAGATATTTCTAATATCCAAATTGCATTAAATAATGAAATAATATATAAGGCGGGCTCTTATATACAGATAGAAAACAAACACTTTCTGGATCATTATTGTAAATATAACAATGCAAATCTATACCTCAGATCAAAACGAGGGACATTCTTGGAGAAAAGAGGGACAGAGGGACTTGGTTCAAAAATAAGAACTGTCCCTCCAAAAGAGGGACACTTGGGAGATCTGGAGCAGACAGAAGAGAGGTGCAGCTACAGCCTAGACAGCCTCTGTCACCCCTGAGTAAGAGGAGAGAGCCCAGCCCTGTGTTAGAGGAGAGACAGCCCAGCTGTGTTTCAGAGGAGAGAAAGTTCAGCAGCTGTGTCACCTACACAGTGCCACCAGATCCCTAGAAAAGATCCTGCTCTGTGTCCCAGGAGGACGTTGCCACCCCTGCTGGTTCACAGTCAGTATAAAGTAAGTGCACCAACGCATCAACATGTGCCACAGTCCGTGGCAAATAGGGGCCCTGGTGGTCAGACTGAGTTAAATTCTAGACAGCAGCCTCTACTAGAGAGGGGTAGGGGTAGATAGTTAGGAGGAGTGCGCTGGCCTTATCTTTCAACATAGATTGTGTGAGGCTGCCATTATTGTGTGTTTGGTTAGCATTACTGCATATCTTACCATTAGTACAGCCCCTACACTAGGGGTCTCCCTTATGCCAAATTGTAATCTGCTTGTTGTGTTTTTGTTTACCTTACCCAGGCGTTCATTTTTGAACAGGGCAGGAGTTAGCTAGAATTTACTCAGAAACTCACTGGAGATTTGACCAACCACCTGGTGTTCTGTGTGTCCACCATCCTGCCGTATGCACATGGTTAAATGTTTAATTCAGGACCACAGGTGATACCTCTTCACAGCACTGTAGGATTCACTATTTTAAGTGAGCCGTATTACATGTTGTTTAGGAGTAAATTCTAGCCACGGCTGCTGTATCACACGAGTCTCTTTCCATTGGAAATACCTGAGCTGAATTCAATATGATGGACATTTTCCTCTCAATTAATACTTATACACACTGGAAGGCAATTTTCTACAAATTACACCAGTTATCAAAAACTGGTGTAGGAGAGGTTTGGGTTTCTGAAGAATTGGATGATTTCTGTGGCAGCTAGAAGCTGATGGTAGGTAAGGACCTCAATGGGAAAGGTACAGCTGCACCAGAGAGAAGACGCCTAGAATGTTGAAGGAGTGTTTAAACTAGGTACTGGAGGGAAATTGCATTGCAGGAAGGGAAAAAAGTACAGATAGTGACCTGGGACAATGTAATGGAAGTAGGTAAGGAATGGACAGAGGGGTTACCGTTATTAAGGAAAAGTCTAAAGTAAAAGAATAAAGACTTACTGCATATATGTTAATGCCAGAAGCCTGACCAATAAAATTGGTGAAATGCCTGTGCCTCTGGTGCTTTGCACCCGTGTGTCAGCTGCCAACTAAACTGGGAATATATCAAGAGGTAGCAGTCTGGTGGCTCCCCTTCAGCCAAGACCAGTTCACTGTATGGGGGTTAGAGGGTAAAAACCAGGGGACCACTAAGATAACAGCTTAGTGCAAGGTAAAACCGGTTAGTTGACACAGTGGTTCCACAACCATTGTCTGTAACAGTTTGCACAGGTCCTGTCCGTAACAGCTATAACTAAGCAACTAACTTACAGGGTTACAGTCTAGTTAAAAGGATCATGCTCTGACTCCACAATTAAGCAGCATGAGACAATATATTTATCTCTACTGAAATGTGCTCCTTACTCCACAATCATCTTTCAGAGAGCTTCAATTCCACTCAAGTACTGTACATGTATGAAGAATCCAGAAGAAGTATACATCAGGCTAAATCTTTGAAATTATGCATAAACAGTAGATAAAAAGATGACTCTTTGCCACGGTTTAACAGGACATGTTCATAGTACAAAGCACACATGAAAAAGGCAGCCAGACAAGAAGGGTGGGACTGATTACATCAGAGTTGACTACAGGGAGATTGGAGAGAGAAACTTAAACAGCAGACACACTGCAATAACTGATATACAATACACATGAACCATGAAGTCATGGGACATTATAATCCCAGTCTGAAATCTTTTCATAATAAATCACAAACATCGGTGATAATGTTACAGTATTACAATTTGACAGTTAATCATGAGATCTGAAAGACAAGAAAGAATATACATGCAAAGATAGAGGAGCAAAAAATAGTGAACCTTTATAAACATTAGTCAACATGCTGTGACAGAAGGTATTGTGGCCTATAATCCACAACTGTAGTTCTATGTAAGAAACTCATCCTCAGGTTGAGGAAGCCACAAACTGCCAATACTTCCACAAACCCATGGGATACTGTAAATGGTAACATATTAAGTAAAACACAGCTAGCAGTGTGTGATGGTTCACTGTACACTGTGCCTGGAGGCTCTTCTTCTTCAGGTTCTTCCTTCTTGGTAATAAAAATAGATACTGGTTCAGTGACCATACTTCAGGCAGTACTGAGCGTAAAGTCCGTGTCCCTGATTTCCTTGTTGGACTTGGGATCCATCAGCTCATTAAAGTGTAACTGGCAATTACATATATATATATATTTTTTGGAATGTGTAGGGGCAATGATAATGACCATTTTTGTAATACACATTTGATAATGTGCCAGATAAAAGGTTGGTAGATAAAATGGAATGCTTGGACTGGGGGAAATTTTCTGTATGTGGGTAAGTAACTGGCTCAGTGATAGAAAACAGAGGTTATTAACAGTACACACTCAGATTGGGTCACTGTCACTAGTGGGGTACTACAGGGGTCAGTAGTGGGCCCTATTCTCTTCAACATACAGTACAGACCAAAAGTTTGGACACACCTTCTCATTCAAAGAGTTTTCTGTATTTTAATGACTATGAAAATTGTAGATTCACACTGAAGGCATCAAAACTATGAATTAACACATGTGGAATTATATACTTAACAAAAAAGTGTGAAACAACTGAAAATATGTCTTATATTCTAGGTTCTTCAAAGTAGCCACCTTTTGCTTTGATTACTGCTTTGCACACTCTTGGCATTCTCTTGATGAGCTTCAAGAGGTAGTCACCTGAAATGGTTTTCACTTCACAGGTGTGCCCTGTCAGGTTTAATAAGTGAGATTTCTTGTGTTGGGCAGAAGTCAGGTGGATATACAGCTGATAGTCCTACTGAATAGACTGTTAGAATGTGTATTATGGCAAGAAAAAAGCAGCTAAGTAAAGAAAAACGAGTGGCCATCATTACTTTAAGAAATGAAGGTCAGTCAGTCCGAAAAAATGGGAAAACTTTGAAAGTGTCCCCAAGTGCAGTCGCAAAAACCATCAAGCGCTACAAAAAAACTGGCTCACATGAGGACCGCCCCAGGAAAGGAAGACCAAGAGTCACCTCTGCTGCGGAGGATAAGTTCATCCGAGTCACCAGCATCAGAAATCGCAGGTTAACAGCAGCTCAGATTAGAGACCAGGTCAATGCCACACAGAGTTCTAGCAGCAGACACATCTATACAACAACTGTTAAGAGGAGACTGTGTGCAGCAGGCCTTCATGGTAAAATAGCTGCTAGGAAACCACTGCTAAGGACAGGCAACAAGCAGAAGAGACTTGTTTGGGCTAAAGAACACAAGGAAGGGACATTAGACCAGTAGAAATCTATGCTTTGGTCTGATGAGTCCAAATTTGAGATCTTTGGTTCCAACCACCGTGTCTTTGTGCGATGCAGAAAAGGTGAACGAGATGGACTCTACGTGCCTGGTTCCCACCGTGAAGCATGGAGGAGGAGGTGTGATGGTGCTTTGCTGGTGACACTGTTGGGGATTTATTCAAAATTGAAGGCATACTGAACCAGCATGGCTACCACAGCATCTTGCAGCGGCATGCTATTCCATCCGGTTTGCGTTTAGTTGGACCATCATTTATTTATCAACAGGACAATGAACCCAAACACCTCCAGGCTGTGTAAGGGCTATTTGACCAAGAAGTAGAGTGATGGGGTGCTACACCAGATGACCTGGCCTCCACAGTCACCAGACCTGAACCCGATCGAGATGGTTTGGCGTGAGCTGGACCGCAGAGTGAAGGCAAAACGGCCAACAAGTGCTAAGCATCTCTGGGAACTCCTTCAAGACTATTGGAATACCATTTCAGGTGACTACCTTTTGCAGCTCATCAAGAGAATGCCAAGAGTGTGCAAAGCAGTAATCAAAGCAAAAGGTGGCTACTTTGAAGAACCTAGAATATAAGACATATTTTCAGTTGTTTCACACTTTTTTGTTAAGTATATAATTCCACATGTGTTAATTCATAGTTGTGATGCCTTCAGTGTGAATCTACAATTTTCATAGTCATGAAAATACAGAAAACTCTTTGAATGAGAAGGTGTGTCCAAACATTTGGTCTGTACTGATCTTGTAGAAGGCTTGCGCAGTGAAATATAAATTTTTCAGATGACCCTAAACTGTGTAAAGTAATAAACACAGAAGAGGACAGTAAACTCATACAGATGGATCTGGATAGATTGGAGGCTTGGGTAGAGAAGAGGAAGATGAGGTTTAACACAAATGTAAGGTTATGCACATGGGAAGGAATAATGAAAGTCACCGGTACATACTGTACTAAATGATAAAACACTGGGTAACACTGACATAGAAAAGGACCTAGTAATTTTAATGGACAGCAAACTTAACTGTCAAAATCAGCGTCAGACAGCTGCTGCTAAAGCAAATAAGATTATGGAGTGCATCAAAAGGGGCATAAATGCCCGTGATGAGAACATAGTCCTGACACTTTACAAATCACTAGTCAGACCACACATAAAGTACTGTGTACAGTTCTGTGTTACTGTGAACAAGGCAGACATAGCAGAGCTAGAGCTGCAGTAATAACTGGAATGGGTGGACTACAGTACCCAGAAAGATTATCAAAATTAAGGCTATTTAGTTTAGTAAAAAGACAACTGAGGGCCGATCTAATAACAGTATAAACCAGAAAAAATACCTGTTGCTGCCCAAGTTTGAAGTGTTGGTTTATGTGTATTGGATTTGTTCCAAGGGTGCCCAGGTGGCCAATCCATGCCCTTGTTTGTTTGTTTTTTAAACAGGGAAATCGTTAGTAGCCTTTATACCACGGCAGTTACATACTGTTTATTTTGTAAATTGTCCCCCATAACAATGACCTCCATAGCAGACTACGTAACCCTTCCCAGACACCATAGAGGTCAGACAAACATAGATTGTTATAATATAGATATTTTAGAGATCTCTTCCATGATATATTTATGCCCAGGACTATCATCGTGACAAGGAGCTCTGAGACTATGGAACTCACTGCCTGAGAAGGTGGTGATGGTAAGTTCACTAAAAGTATTCAAGAGGGGCTTGGATGTATTTCTGGAGTGTAATAATATTACAGGTTATAGTTACAAGATTTCTGGAGAAGGGATGTTGATTCAGGGAGTTATATTGACTGCCAACTGGACTTGGGAAGGAATTTCTTTGCCTAAAATGAGGAAATTTGGCTTGCACTTCACAAAGTTTTTTTTGTCTTCCTCTGGATCAACTTGCAGGATAACAGGCTGAACTGAATGGAAGGATGTCTTTTTTTCGGCCTTATAAACTATGTTACTGTGATACCCCACGAGCATTAT
The DNA here is from genome assembly GCA_900303285.1 of Rhinella marina. NCBI lineage: Eukaryota > Metazoa > Chordata > Amphibia > Anura > Bufonidae > Rhinella > Rhinella marina. Next base: position 152,362 of record ONZH01012646.1, read on the forward strand.
CCAGGTAACAAATGCCTGGTAGATGAGTGTCTGCCTTGGCAAACTAGAGCTCTAAGGGTAGATCAGTGAGTTCTCGGAATTTCTCCTGGTCTTTGTTAGATACTTTTGGAAAGCCTTGAAGAGCGTTCTCCATGGCGTCAGGACTGCTGTGGTTCCATTTCAGCCTCTCTCAAACAGCAATAAAGTCTGCTGCTGAATTAGAAAAATCTAAATAGCTTGACACGTTCTGTAGACTGTGGGCTCAGCCATCTGAGCGCCCAGTCCACTACACTTAAACTGATGCTCTTTCACTCCCACTAGCAGCATGTTTCTTTGCTTCTGTAGAGTTTCTATTTCTGTCTGTCTGTGTGTTGATTCTGTTTCCATCACAGCCTTTTTAGTTCTATTTGCATCTCAGCCCCTTTTTTTTTTTTGCAGAAAGGAGACCTGTGTTTTAGTAGACTCACCTTCCACATGTACTCTCATAAACCGCTCATAGAGAGTGGAAAATGACCTAGGAGCCATTGGCTCCTAAACTGAAAAATTCAGGAGTGAAATAAAATGTTTAGTCGCCAAATTTAAATACATATATAATTATGATATAAAAAACTGCCTCATTCACACGTCAGTGTTTTAGTCAGTGATTTCCATCAGTGATTGGAGCCTCCACAGACATAAGGTATAAGGGAAAGATCTACACTTGTTCTGTGTTTAGAGCCGCACCTGGTTTTGGCTCACAATCACTGATGGAAATCGCTGACTGAACACTGACGTGTGAATGAGGCTTTACTGTGTGCAGTGTCCCACATCTCTCTCCTCCTTGCTGCTGCTACGTCTATGGCAAAGCAGCAGAGCGCATGAAGAGATACAAGAGGTGTCTTATCGCCATTTACAAATTCCTGGTCGCATTGGGGACCATTTTGGTCGCCATCTGGACTACTGTCAGGACTTAGATGATCTTTTAGAATGCCTGGTGGATTTGGAAATGAGATAAAGTTTTCTGTAATTGTGCAATTTTTTGATGCTATTTTGGACTTAGTTAGCTGCCCACAGAAAATGTGGATCTCATAACAGAAACAGATTCTTGTCAATAACTAAGGATAATTACCTTTCTGAACTGGTGCAGGATCCAACTAGAGGGAGAGCCCTTTTGGACTTAAAGGTATTGTCCGAGTAAACGGCTTAAAAACACAAACTAATGTATACTCTGATTTGTCCTGCATTGTGCTCCAGTCTTCATCACTGCCATTTGTTTTTCTGGCTGCAGTGGTGACATTCTGTGAGCACAAGTCACCACTGGCCTCAGCAGAGATGTCTTCACAGCTGAGGCCACCAATTGGCTGCAGCAGTGACCTGTGCACTTAACATATGCTTGAAGAAACAGCAGAGAAATTTTTTTTTTATTTTATAACTCAGACAACCAACAGAGATGACAGAATGACAAAGGTACAGGTTGGAGTACACCTAGGAAATAGTGACCATAAAAGAGTACATTTTTACTTGTCATTCAATATGTTGTTTTGCTGGGGAGCCACAAGCTGAACTGCAGGAAGATGAAATTTGATCATATTATAGCACATTAAGAGACAAACAGGGGCACACTAACTATCTCATGGAGTGCAAAGATTCAAAAGACAATAGATCCAGCAAAGTATGGCCCAAAAGGCCAACGCGAACCAACATAAAATGCACATCCCAGTATAAAAATGAATAAAGGTATATTTATTGGACAAACAGTACACACAAAGATTAAAAATTGTATACAATAATCTAGTGCTAGTGCGGTACCACCAACACACAAACAGGAGCCAACAAGGTCACAGAATCAGACCAAACATGTATAGTCCAAGGCTAAACATTAAAACCATGAGAGTATAAAGAATATCAAAAGAGTAAATGAATGATAATGTAGCATCACAAGTAATGAACGATACCTAATCCCATGGGTAGAAATGGTAGTAAAGTTCCCGGATCAATGTGGCATTCCTGGAAAAATAGAGCACCCACCCCACGCGTATCGCCGGCGCATCCGGCTTCCTCAGGGGTAAGAACTAAGTAAACGGATTGTCCTTAATATTGCAATATAGAAGCATAATCTAATGATGTAATAAATATAATCACCTGAAAGGATCAGAACAAAAAATCCCATTCCCGGCGTCTCAGGTGCAGAGCGGCGCGCAGCGGAAGTCAGGCAAATCATGTGACTCTTTAGGCCGGAAGTGAGCGAGCGTGCGCTCCGAACTGGAACGCAAATGCCTGTCCACCAGGCTTACAGATAAGCAAAGTAAAAAAGTGAATGTGGCAATATAAAGTATATGAAAATGATGCAAATAGATTATGCAATAAATGTGCAACAATAAAATGCAATGTGCATTAGTGACATTTAATATATCTAACAGTGTAATGGTAACATGATTAACCTGACCTCCTATAGAAAAATGATGGAACAAGTAAATTAGAACATGATCAAAAATTCGCTAGTTAGCAACAATACATTATTAATAAATAATAAACCTATATAATCAATTTATTGGCCAATAAATTAATAATTAAAAAGTGTAAATTCATGAAAACTTATGCAAGCGCCAAAAGTACCAAGAGAGACCGGGCAAACAGGGGGAAAAAATATAATAATAATAATAAGTAGCATTCAATAAGATATAAACCATATGTCATCTCAAAAAGTTCAAAAGTAATAACGTCCTAGGGACAACATGTTTTTTGGTGCCATTTGCATATAATTTAAAATTCAAGTGATGGAATACACATCCAAGGATGTGAAGAGAAGACCAGTGGGGTTAGGAAGGGTAGATATCCAATTCAGAAAATATATATCTTCGCAGGCCCCCCTAATGGCACCATCCTCGTCTCGTTAGAATAATAATACGACTCAGCGTCCAGGCAGATGAAGATATGCATGAAGAGCCAATTAAATGAAAAAAGGGAAGTATCCAAGTAGAAAGATCTAGAAAAAAACAGAAATTAGTTATGGGTAAAAAAAAAAAAATGTTGGTGAAAAAAATGTGAAAGAAGTAAAAATGAAGTGATAAATGCAAAAAATAAAAAAATATGAAAAAAATTTGAACAAAAAGTGAAAAGGGTGAAAAAAGTAAAAAAATGAAAATAATGCTGAGTACCCCATTGTGCTAACCCTATCTACATCTTTTCTAATAGTGAAGAAAAAAAAATAAAAAAGAATATATTTTCTTATTATGGCCTTACCACAAACCCTTTACTTCTACCTATACCTATCCCTGTGAAGTGAAATAAGTGGTGTACAAAGTAGTACAAAAAAATTATCCACAAAAAATGGCAAACGTGAGAAATAAATATATATTCCTTCCCTTTTTTTCTTTCTTTTTTTTCTCCTTCCTCCCTTTTCCTTCTTTTTTTTTCTTTTTTCCCTTCTATGTAAAATTGAATCTACAAAAATAAATAAATAAGCATACATAAAATCTAGTGTACTAACCCATAGAAGCCAATAAAAGTTAGCTCCTCATTAAGGCCATTTGGAGACAGTGAGTCAAGGTTAAAAATCCATCTCAATTTGAGACGCAGAAGCTAGGAAGTGGTGGAAAAGCCTCTGATATTATTGGAAATCCTTTCAATGCCCACAATTTTGAGACCATTAAGCAAATGGTTGTTCAAAAGTCTGTAAAGGTCATGCCATTGATTGTTGAATCTGGAAATAGGGGAAACTGTATCTCTGCGCGTCCTAGTTTTAGGTTTGAGAAGATCAATGCGTTCAGCTCGGTTGGCATTTTCAAAGGCTTCTGAAATAACTTTTTTGGGGTAGCCACGTAAACGGAAACGTTGGGTCAGATCCTTTGAAGCAACAAGGAAGTCTTGGGTATCGGTGCAGTTGCGACGAAGCCTTAAAAACTGGCCCTTAGGGATCCCAATACATTGGTGGCGTGGGTGGAAGCTGTCAAAATGCAGCAAAATGTTGGTCGCAGTGTGTTTGCGGAACAGAGATGTACGGACTCCGTTATCCTCCAAATATATACGCAAGTCAAGAAAATCAATTTCCGTATCCGAGATTTTAAAAGTCAACTTGATGTTTAGAGGATTCTGATTCAACATGTTAACAAAATCCTTTGAGTGCCCTGCCAAAAAATCAAAAGATCATCGATATAACGAAACCAGCCTAAAATGTGTTGCTTAAACTGGGGCAATGGGTACATGTGTGTCTCCTCCCACCACCCTAAAAAAAGGTTTGCGTAGAAGGGCGCACAAGGTGCATCCATTACGGTCCCAGAAACCTGTTTGTAAAACACACAGTCAAAAACAAAATAATTGTGATGTAATACAAAACTCAAAAGGCTTACCAAAAAGGTATGATGTGCAGGGTCACCATATGAAGATCCAGTAAGAAAGTATTGTACTGCAGCGAAGTTGACTTATAAAATCTCGGATGCGGAAATTGATTTTCTTGACTTGTGCATCCATTTGGAGGATAATGAAGTCCGTACATCTCGCAAACACACTGCGACCAACAGTTTGCTGCATTTTGACAGCTTCCACCCACGCCACCAATGTATTGGGATCCCTAAGGGCCAATTTTTAAGGCTTTGTCGCAACTGCACTGATACTCAAGACTTCCTTGTTGCTTCAAAGGATCTGACCCAACGTTTCTGTTCACGTGGCTACCCCAAAAAAGTTATTTCACAAGCCTTTGAAAATGCCAATTGAGCTGAACGCGTTGATCTTCTCAAACCTAAAACTAGGACGCGCAGAGATACAGTTTCCCTTATTACCATATTCAACAATCAATGGCATGACCATAACAGACTTTTGAACAACCATTGGCACTTACTACAGTCAGACTCCAAGTTATGCAAGTATATTGATACACGGCCTAAGATGATTGCTCGTCGAGCCACTATTCTACGAGATAGGTTGGTACGCAGCCACTTCCAACGACCAACTTACAACACTGTCAGAGGTACCAAACTGAGGGGTTCTTATCCTTGTGGGGACTGTAATATTTGTCAATACCTGATTGCAGACGATTTCTTTGTCCATCCTCAAGATTCTTGTAGAATTGGTCTCAAACACTATGTGAATTGTCGCAAATGTGGTACCCAAAATGTGGTATATGCACTTCTTTGTAAGTGCGGACAAATATATGTGGGACAAACTGGTCAAGAACTACGTAAGCGGATTCAAAAGCACCTTTCACAGATTACTTTGGCGCGGCGGGATAGAGCCAAGGCAGACAAATCTTTGACCTCAATAGCTGCGCATTTCCTTGACCACCACCAATGTAACACTAATGGTCTCAAAATCGTGGGCATTGAAAGGATTTCCAATAATATCAGAGGCTTTTCCACCACTTCCCAGCTTCTGCGTCTCAAATTGAGATGGATTTTTAACCTTGACTCACTGTCTCCAAATGGCCTTAATGAGGAGCTAACTTTTATTGGCTTCTATGGGTTAGTACACTAGATTTTATGTATGCTTATTTATTTATTTTTGTAGATTCAATTTTACATAGAAGGGAAAAAAGAAAAAAAAAGAAGGAAAAGGGAGGAAGGAGAAAAAAAAAGAAAGAAAAAAGGGAAGGAATATATATATATATATATATATATATATTATATATATATATATATATATATATATATTTCTCACGTTTGCCATTTTTTGTGGATAATTTTTTTCACACTTTGTACACCACTTATTTCACTTCACAGGGATAGGTATAGGTAGAAGTAAAGGGTTGGTGGTAAGGCCATAATAGGAAAATATATTCTTCTTATTATTTTTTTTTTCACTATTAGAATAGATGTAGATAGGGTTAGCACAATGGGGTACTCATTATTATTTTCATTTTTTCACTCTTTTCACTTTTTGTTCAAATTTTTTTATTTTTTGCATTTCTCACTTCATTTTTACTTCTTTCACATTTTTTCACCAACATTTTTTTTACCCATAACTAATTTCTGCTTTTTTCTAGATCTTTCTACTTGGATACTTACCTTTTTTCATTTAATTGGCTCTTCATGCATATCTTCATCTGCCTGGACGCTGAGTCGTATTATTATTCTAACGAGACGAGGATGGTGCCATTAGGGGGGCCTGCGAAGATATATATTTTCTGAATTGGATATCTACCCTTCCTACCCCCACTGGTCTTCTCTTCACATCCTTGGATGTGTATTCCATCACTTGAATTTTAAATTATATGCAAATGGAACCAAAAAACATGTTGTCCCGACGTTATTACTTTTGAACTTTTTGAGATGACATATGGTTTATGTCTTATTGAATGCTACTTATTATTATTTTTTTATATTTTTTCCCCGTTTGCCCGGTCTCTCATGGTACTTTTGGAGCTTGCATAAGTTTTCATAAATTTACACTTTTTAATTATTAATTTATTGGCCAATAAATTGATTATATAGGTTTATTATTTATTGATAATGTATTGTTGCTAACTAGCAAATTTTTGATCATGTTCTAATTTACTTGTTCCATCATTTTTCTATAGGTCAGGTTAATCATGTTACCATTACACTGTTAGATATATTAAATGTCACTAATGCACATTGCACTTTGCACTTTATTATTGCACATTTATTGCATAATCTATTTGCATCATTTTCATATACTTTATAAAGCCGGATGCGCCGGCGATACGCGTGGGGTGGGTGCTCTATTTTTCCAGGAATGCCACATTGATCCCGGGACTTTACTACCATTTCTACCCATGGGATTAGGTATCGGTGATTACTTGTGATGCTGCATTATCATTCATTTACTCTTTTGATATTCTTTATGCTCTCATGGTTTTATTGTTTAGCCTTGGACTATACATGTTTGGTCTGATTTTGTGAACTTGTTGGCTCCTGTTTGTGTGTTGGTGGTACCACACTAGCACTAGATTATTGTATACAATTTTTAATCTTTGTGTGTACTGTTTGTCCAATAAATATACCTGTATTCATTTTTATACTGGAATGTGCATTTTATGTTGGTTCGCTTTGGCCTTTTGGGCCATACTTTGCTGGACATATTATAGCACATTTACACGCACTAGCTGAGCAGGCAATGACAGGGAAGGAAGCATTCCTCCCGATAACTGCCTGTTTGTCAGGGGAGATGACAGCTGCGTTTACCGTATATCACCTCCACTGTATTGGGACAAGGGATCACTACTGTAATTGCTTCTCCTCACAAAGCTGCCTTGCTTCTAAGGCAGCAGATCGCTGTTTACACAGCATGTTCTGCTGCCCATAAATAATGATTTTAGTGTCTGCATAAACGATTATTTTACCCAATTGTTGAGTGTTTGCTTGTTCACCAGGTGATCGGCAGCATCTTTACAAGGGCCAATTATCAAAAACAAACCAATCTAACATACATCATCATCAGGCAGTTGGCAAATGGTATAAATATGCAAGAAAACCAATGTAAGCAGTACTGAATCTAAGCCTTTTTTTGCGGACCCATTGAAATGAATGGTTCCGCATACGATTCGCAAAAAAAAAAAGAAACAGAACTGACATGGAAAGAAAATGCGTTTGTGTACAGGAAGAAGTACCGGCAAGACTTGGAGGAGCAGGAGCAGAGGGCAACTGCAATAATCATTCAGAGATGCAATTCTCACACCAATGCTTCCTAGGGCAAGGGAGATGATAGGAAGGTGTACTCTTTCTTCCCTCAGGACACACCTTGATGTTGGGGCTCCTTCCTGATGGTAATTGGGGTGCCATTGTTGTTATAGGTTTGGTTCGGGTCTAAGGCAGGAGGTGTAGGGTGCAATGGCCAGTATATGGAGCAGGAGCCATCATGCAGGCTGATTGCAGAAAACAAACCAAAGTTGCTCCTTATTAAACTGCAGAATGAAGTTGGAGTACTTCCAACAATATCAAGGCACAGTTCCTAGGCAAAGGCATACAGTAGTTCCAAGGCAAATCTCTACCTGTATATAAGCAAACGTCAGCAAAGATGATAATAGTAGTAGCAACACCTGAGCTCCTTCTAAACACTATGCAACCTTTCCAAGATGATCACAGGCATGCAACACTCTAAAAAAAATGTGGTAGGAGTCCCAGACTACATACCATCCAGACACAAAGATTAAAATAGGCAAATCACCAGGTCCAGATGACATACACCCCTGTATTCTTAGACAATTAAGTAATTTAATAGACAGACCCTTATTTCTAATACATAAGAAGTATATCATCTGTTCCACAGAACAGGTGCAGAGCAAATGTGGTGCCAATATTAAAAAAAGGTCTAAAAGTGGTCCCTAGACCTTTAGGCCTGTAAGTTTACACATATTGCTGGTAAACGATTTTCTAAAAGTTGCTATCCTGAAGTATCTCAATGAAAATAAGTGTATACACTTTATCAGTATGGGCAGCATGTGGCTCAGTGGTTGGCACTGGTTACTTGCAGCACTAGACAACATCTGCATGGACAACATCTGCATGGAGTTTGTATGTTCTCCTGTGTTTGCTTGGGTTTCCTCCGGGTGCTCCAGTTTACTCCTAGATTCCAAAGACATACTGATAGGGATCTTAGATTGTGAGCTCCATTGGGGATAGCGCAATATAAATGTGGTAAATAAAATAAATCAGTAAGGGTTTATGCACTGTCAAGCTAATCATTTTTTATAAGGAGCTAAATTCTAGAATGGACTGGGGTGAATCACTGGATGTCATATGTTTTGACTTCTCCAAAGCATTTGATACTGTGCCAAATAAAAGGTTAGTACATAAAATGACAAGGCTTGGACTGGGAGAACATTTCTGTATGTGGGTAAATAAATGGTTCAGTGATAGAAAACAGAGGGTGGTTATTAATGGTACATACTCAGATTGGGTCACTATGACTAGTGGGTGCCACAGGGGTTAGTATTGGGCCTTATTCTGTTTAATACATTTTTACATCTAGTAGAGGGATTGCACAGTAAAATATACATTTTTGCAGATGACACTAAACTATGTAAAGTAATTAACACAAAAGAGGACAGTATACTGCTTGAGAGGGATCTGGATAGATTGGGCAAGTTATTGATTGAGAAGTTAATGAGCGTAACACTGATTAATTAAGGTTAGGCTACGTTCACACTTGCCAAAAGCGCAAAAGCGTTTCCGTTACTGATACTACAAGCGACTGCATCTGTTATGAACAGATCCGGTTGTATTATCTTTAAAATAGTAATGACGGATCTGGAATGAACATCATTGAAAGTCAATGGGGGATGGAACTGTTTTCTATTGTGTCCGAGAAAACGGATCCAGCACCACTGACTTGCATTTTGTGTCATGCCGGATCCGTTTTGGTCCGCATCCCATGACGGTTTGCTCTCTGGTATGGGAATGGAACCAAACGGAATGGAATGCATTTTGGATAGAGTTGAGCGAACGTGCTCGTAACGAGCACTGTACTGCTCGGATCCCCTGCGCTCGCATGGCCGCAGGCATCCGGATCCATCCTCACCTGACTGTAAGTCAATGGGGGCGGATCCGTTTGGTATGACACACGAGTGTGTCATACCAAACGGATCCGTCCCCACTGACTTGCAGTCGGGTTAGGAGGACGGATCCGGATGGCTGCGGCCATGCAAGCGCAGGGGATCCGAGCAGTACAGTGCTCGTTACGAGCACGTTCGCTCAACTCTAATTTTGGAGCATTCAGTTCTGTTCAGTTCGGTTTTATTAAGGTTATTTACTTTAGAAAAAAGATGACTGAGGGAAGATAGCTGTTGCAAATTATTTGGTGATTATTTCTTGAGTGAAAATCAGTGGATGGTCCAATAACAGGTTGCAGTACAAAAGATCATCTAATGTGTACGCGGGACCAACACCCCCACAATCAGCTGTTACAGGCTGCTGCTGAGCTGAAAATCATATTGTGTATTGAGCTGGAGGTAGTCAGCTCCATACACTGTGTGGTGGCCATGCTAGGATACTGTGAAGTGAATGGAAGCTGAGCTTCAGAAAATCAGTGCCAATTACTGTCATTGCGGCAGCCTAAAACAACTGATCGATGGGGATGTCAGGTGTCACACCCACACCAATGTGACAATGATGACTTATCTTGATGACAGATTATCAATATTTGAAGCCTGGCAAATCCCTTTAATGAAAGGGAATGTGTCATCAAAAAATGATCTATTGTTTAAATTAAGGAGCACATTTATTAAGACCTGCATTTTAGAATTTTATCCAGTGGCCCAAAAAATATAAAAATATGTATAAAAGAATGATATATATAATTGATCCACAGTACCTCACCATTACGAGGCATCAAGCAGGATGATCTCAGACGGAAGTGGTCACTGAGCTTAGAGTGTTACGGAGCGTCATCAGCAGATTGTATCAGAAATACAGAGAGACTGGAAGAGTCACAGAAAGGCATAGAAGTGGACGCCCTTAGGCCACATCCCACACTGATGACTGCTTCATTGTGAGCAATGCCCTGCAGAACCAAATGTTGAATGTGACAACTCCAGACACATGTAAGGGAGGTGAAAGGCACCCAAGTGTCACATCAGATCATTCAAAACCGTTTATATCAGCATGGTCTGCATGCTACATGATCTGCAAGGGTACCTGACCACAGATGCCATTGTCTTGCGTTGGCCAGGGAGAATATACGCTGGATGAGGCACTAGTGAGCCTCAGTGCTGTTTACTGATGAAAGTTGATTCACGCTAATGGCTACCAAAGATGTTGGAGATGTCAAGGAGAGCGCTATGCATCAGCAACTGTTGTTACCAGACAAGCCTTTGGTGGTGGTGTTACAGTGTGCGCAGGTGTGTCTAGTCAATAAAGAACTGCCCTACACTTTGTGAATGGTACAGTGACAAGCACCAAACATCATTAATCCAGTCATTGTGCATCTGCATAAACAACACAGGTCTAATGTCATCTTCATAGACTACAATGTGCCAGCTCATCGAGGTTGCATCATTAGGGAACAAATATCCCTAACTTTATCTGAAAGCTCAAAAGCAAAAACAAACACAATGCAACAGCACTCTCCAAAAACATATAAAAAAGTAAATATAACATTGCCATACTCACTATAGAAAATGTATTAATGCTAATGCTACGTTATAAGGGCCCATTCAGACTGCCGTAGTATTGGGGATCAGCAAAAATGCGTATCCGCAATACCACGGTTGCCGCCCGGCATGTGTTCCGCAATTTGCGGAACACACGGCCAGGTGCCGCGTTCAAAATGCTTATTCTTGTCCGCTGTTGCGGACAAGAATTGGACATGTTCTATAATTTCTTATGGAGCCGTGGCTCGGCAAGATCGCGTGCCGCCATAGAAGTGAACGTGCCCACACCTATTCCGCTATTTTGCGGAATAGGTGTGGACCTGTTCACACGACTAAATGTGACATTCTTGCAAATACTTATTTCTGCCTGTCTGCCAACAACAAGGCGATCTCTTTAGGATAGGAACCTACACTAAATACTACCTTCTCTGGTGACAGGCACAAATAATTTTGTACAAAATGTATTTGCCAATAATCTCACATTTATAATGTAGCATTAGAATTAGTATATTTTCTATATTGAGTATGGCACTATAGTATTTACTTTATTATTTGTGTTTTCAGAGTGCCGTTGCATTGTATTTGTTTTTGCTTTTATATACAGTGGTGCTCACCATTACTGGCAACCCTTCTTTTTTTTTTATAGGCTGTACAATATCTTCAGAAATAAGGCTGTGTTCACACTTCAGTTATTTGATCAGTTATTTCCATCGGTTATTGTGATCCAAAACCAGTAGTGAAGCCTACACAGAGATCAGATATAATGGAAAGATCTACTCCTGTTCTGTGTTTAGACCCACACCTGGCTTTGGCTCACAATAACTGATGGAAATAACTGATCAAATAACTGAAGTGTGAACGCAGCCTTAATCGAAATGTACCAAAGTTTCATCCTCATGATTTTTTAATTAGTGGTCCAAAGTAATACAACAATAAAATATTTTTTTTCAACTTACCTGTTGTAATTTCAAAGAAGAAACAGAATAAACAGCATGTGCAAAAATAAAGGCACCCCTAATTGATACTTGGTTGCACACTCTTTGGCATTGATACGCTTTGTGACTAAGTAATTCGTCACAAAGTGAATCTTTTTGTGAAATTTGGCAAAGCAATTTCACTCATCTCTAATTGTAAGCAATAATTGAGTTTCATAGTTTCAACACTCTAATTAATGTCTTTCATAGCACATATATATTGGCAAACAACTTCTGTTAATAAGGTCAAGCTTTACCTATTCTTTAACAGAAGCTGCATGCAAAGAGGGAGAAAGAGCTTATTTGAACAGATGATGGGAGGCCACTCTGAACGATAAAACTGAGCTTCTCCAGGACCGTTAGATGATTACCGATTATGCTTTTTGTACTTTCTTATGGTATGATACCTGATTTATATATGTTCTGTTTTATTATGCTTAGTATTAAGTGAAATTTAATTTATATTCACTTAGCTACTATGACAGGCATCTTTATTCATACAATCCTTTAATCCACTGCAGTGCTCCAGACTAAAAAAAAAAACAAGGAGCCATTGGCTCCTAACCTGAAAAATTTAGGAGCCAAATAAAATTTTTAGGCGTCAAATTTAAATACATAAAATTATAACGTCTGGCCCTTAATAGAACTGTCCTATCCTATTTTTTGGGGGGACAAGGTGACTAAAACATAGTGAATTGTGAGGTTTTATTTATTTATTTTTCTTTTACGTGTTCACTGTATAGGATCTTTTTTTATATATTTTAATAGTTTGGACTTTTTGGACATTTATTAATATATTTTATATGTAAAATTGGGAAATGGGGTGATTAATGGGCCATTCAGACGGCCGTAGTATTGTGGATCTGCAAAAATACGGATCTGCAATACCACGGATGCCGCCTGGCCTGTGTTCCGCAATTTGCCGAACATGGCCGGGCGTCCTGATCAAAATGCCTGTTTTTGTCTTCTGTTGCGGACAAAAATAGGACATTTTCTATCATTTCTTGCGGAGCCGCGGCTAAGCAAGTTCACAAGCCGCCTATTGAAGTGAATGCAGCCGTATCTATTCTGCAAAATTGCGGAATAGATGCGGGCACGTTCACACGGTTGTACATATATTAATATATTGGTGGGTTTTGGTTGTTTTTTTTTTTGCTTTTTATTTAATAATTATTGGCCCCATCAGTCCTCAGATCAGCCCAGCGTGCCCCCATCAGACCTCACATCAGCCCAGCGTGCCCCCTTCAGACCTCAGATCAGCCCAGCGTGCCCCCTTCAGACCTCAGATCAGCCCAGCGTGCCCCCATCAGACCTCACATCAGCCCAGCGTGCCCCCATCAGACCTCACATCAGCCCAGCGTGCCCCATCAGACCTCACATCAGCCCAGCGTGCCCCCATCAGACCTCACATCAGCCCAGCGTGCCCCCATCAGACCTCACATCAGCCCAGCGTGCCCCCCATCAGACCTCACATCAGCCCAGCGTGCCCCCATCAGACCTCACATCAGCCCAGCGTGCCCCCATCAGACCTCACATCAGCCCAGCGTGCCCCCATCAGACCTCACATCAGCCCAGCGTGCCCCCATCAGACCTCACATCAGCCCAGCGTGCCCCCCATCAGACCTCACATCAGCCCAGCGTGCCCCCATCAGACCTCAGATCAGCCCAACGTGCCCCCTTCAGACCCGATCAGCCCCAGCCTCAGATCAGCCCAGCGTGCCCCCTTCAGACCTCAGATCAGCCCAGCGTGCCCGCCTTCAGACCTCACATCAGCCCAGCGTGCCCCCATCAGACCTCAGATCAGCCCAGCGTGCCCCCATCAGACCTCAGATCAGCCCAGTGTGCCCCCAATCAGACCTCAGATCAGCCCAACGTGCCCCCATCAGACCTCAGATCAGCCCAACGTGCCCCCATCAGACCTCAGATCAGCCCAGCGTGCCCCCATCAGACCTCAGATCAGCCCAGCGTGCCCCCTTCAAACCTCAGATCAGCCCAGCGTGCCCCCATCAGACCTCACATCAGCCCAGCGTGCCCCCATCAGGCCTCAGATCAGCCCAGCGTGCCCCCATCAGGCCTCAGATCAGCCCAGCGTGCCCCCATCAGACCTCAGATCAGCCCAGCGTGCCCCTTCAGACCTCAGATCAGCCCAGCGTGCCCCCTTCAGACCTCAGATCAGCCCAGCGTGCCCCCTTCAGACCTCAGATCAGCCCAGCGTGCCCCCTTCAGACCTCAGATCAGCCCAGAGTGCCCCCTTCAGACCTCAGATCAGCCCAGCGTGCCCCCATCAGACCTCACATCAGCCCAGCATGCCCCCATCAGACCTCACATCAGCCCACTGTGCCCCCATCAGACCTCACATCAGCCCACTGTGCCCCCATCAGACCTCACATCAGCCCAGCGTGCCCCTATCAGACCTCACATCAGCCCTCACATCAGCCAGCGTGCCCCCATCAGACCTCAGATCAGCCCACACTGCCACCATCAGAATAAAATAAAAAAATCTCTCACCTGTCCTGCGTCGCGCCTCCGCTCCGGTGTCCCGGCGCTCCACTGTCACCTGACTGCGTGCAGCGTCAGGTCAGAGTGCGCGCACTACGTCCTGACGCTGTACGCGGTCAGGACAGTGCAGCGCAGGCCAAGAGAAGAAGAGGAGTGCCGGACACCGGAGCGGAGCCGCGGCGCAGGACAGGTGAGAGATTTTTTATTTTGTCTGCATGTCTCCATGTTCTCTGATACTAGGCTGCGCAGTAGCCAGTAGCGCAGCCTAGTATCAGTAGGTGCCGATCGGGTCCAGGCGCAAATGGCGACAAGACTAAAAAGTTATTTTATTCACTCTTGGAGATTTTCAGGCGTCAGTAAGTATTGGCAGCATATGAGGGATAGGCATGCCTATTTCAATATAGTAAATGTGAACGAGCTAAAAATGTAAGACTATTCAGCGTTTCTAGCTGCAAAAAAAGATATATATTTTCTGATTGTTCTACGGCAGCGCCATGGGTTAATGTTCCCCTTCTAGGAATAATAATTAATCACTTAATATGCTAATGATAACCAACATCCCCTATAAAAGGTCATCAGGAAACATAATACACCTTTTTTTCTCTTCTTGGTTAGGAAGACGTGTTCGTTACATTAGGAAGTTTCTCTATTCATATTACTTGCTATATCTGTCAGATGTATACAGTAGTTATCTGCTGTCCCTCAGCCGTTTGCCTGCACTTTAGAGCCACTATGCTGTCCATCTGTATAGGGCTCTGTATATATTGGCAGATATATGGGGATATATATTGGGGGATATATGGGGAGTCTGTATAACTGTCAGATGTATACAGTGGTGTCCGCTGTCCATCACCAGTCTGTCTATCATGGCATACAGATGCATGTCTGTCTCTTAGCATTTCTGCCAGCAGCATCTTCCTGATGATTGGAAACTTAATCTTTGTGTTGCATGTGGAGATACTGATGAATCTTCTCTCCAGTGAGAGGCAAAAAACTTCCTGCCCTGGTTTAAGGATAAGCTTTCTGATACCTTGAGTGACTTTAGATCAAAAAGCATGACTATGTTAAAAACTTGTCAGTTGACCTAGACATGTCATCTTCTGTAGAATCTATGACACAATTGTGTCTGATTCAGATTCAGACGAATGCACATGAGAAGATTATCTTCTCAATAAGGAAAAAAATTCTCCCCTCTCAACAGAAGTTAAAGAGATGTTAGAGTCTGATAAAGACTACTCTGATAAATCCAAAAGGAAATGTCTGTATTACTTTCCAGTCTCCAAGGGAAAAGTGCTTTCTATACATCCTCTGCTTTCAGAATGGTTCAAGTCCCACTGGCATAAGCCAGATAAGCACTTAGACTTAGGTCCTAGATTCAGATCAACTTATAAATTAAGCTCAAAAGATGTTGACTCCCGGGATATTGCTCCATAAGTTGATTTAGCTGCTGCAAAACTATCCAAAAAAGCAATGTTTCTATCAGAAGAGTCTCCTCTTTTGCCTGATACTATGGAGACAAGAGCAGACTCTACGAAAAAAGTGTATGCTTCATCAGCAGTGTCAGCCTAAGTAGCCTTTTCTTCTGCCTCGGTTGCCATATTTCTTCGCATATGGATTTATCAGCTGTGTTGAGGCCTGGGGGATGGAGTACCCTGATAAATTCTAGCTATTATCCCGATGTTAAAGCTGCAGATTTGCTCTGTGATCAACCCCTGTATGCTTTACGCTTTGCCTCCAAATCTATTGCCCTGTCCAATTCTGATAAAAGGGTGTGCAGGTTCTGGGCACGGGTTTTTTTAACGCAAAGTGTCTTTGTCACTAAGTGTCATGCAGTCAAACATGGCATAGATCTAACAGCCATCTCGCATTTCTTCATATAGGTACGGTATATATGCATCTTGAATTCAGCTGTTAACCCTGCTTGCTGTACATGCCATCCCTCCATAATCAAACTTTCACTCATGGTATATATGCATCTTGAATACTGATATTAAATCTGCTTGCTACATGTCATCCCTCCAAAATCAAACTTTCATTCAAGGTATATACTGAATGACTGTCATTGATCCTCTGAGCTGATATTATCTTAGCAACTCCTGTTATACTGATTGATCCTTCTTGTATATGAGACAGCCAGGGCAATGTGTTTGTGTTTTCATTGCACTTCCTGCTCTGGTATTGCAGTCAACTTGTTAACCCTTTCAGTACCGGGTTTTTTTTTGGTTTTGCATTTTCGTTTTGCGATCCCTGCCTTCAAACAGCCATAACTGTTTTATTTTTCTGTTCACATAGCTGTATGAGGGCTTGTTTTTTTGCGGGACAAGTTGTACTTTCCAACGCCACCATTTAATATTGCATATGGTGTAGTGGGAAGCGGGAAAAAATTCCAAATCGGGTGAAATTGCAAAAAAAAACGCTATTCCGCTACAGTTCTATGGGTTTTTTTATTTACAGCGTTCGATGTTTATTAAAACTGACCAGTTGCTTTCATTCTACTGGTCATTACGAATCCGGCGATACCTAATATGTATAGTTTTTCCGGCGTTTTGATAGTGATAAAATAATTATAAAGTTGGACGTTTTTGTTTCTTTTTTGTCATATCTTGACCCCTATAACTTTTTGGTATTTATGTGTACGGAGCTGTATGGGGGCTCTGAACTTTTTATTGATATCTGGGGTGTGTATGACTTTTTGATCACTTTTTATTTAATTGTTTTAGAAAAAAAAGCGACAAAAACCAGCGAATCGCCATTTT
This sequence comes from Rhinella marina, assembly GCA_900303285.1. Taxonomy (NCBI): domain Eukaryota; kingdom Metazoa; phylum Chordata; class Amphibia; order Anura; family Bufonidae; genus Rhinella; species Rhinella marina. The sequence continues at coordinate 169,593 of ONZH01012646.1, forward strand.
GACGCTTTTTTATGCCACACTATTCGCCGTATTGGAATTTTTTTTTTAATATTTTAAAAGTACGGGCGTTTTCGGTCACGGTGATACCCATGATGTCTATATTTATTGTTATTTAGGTATTTATTTTTTAATTATACGGAAAGGGGGGTGATTTAAACTTTTATATTTTTTATATCTTTTTTTACATTTTTTTACATTATTTGTGATTATTTTAAAGCTCAAATATGAGCAAATATATTGTGTTTTTTATTTTTTCTTCATGAGCAATCAGGAGTTTTTAATATTGAATAAAAACTCAATTTGCTCATTTCTTATCCTGGCCTTCTAGTGGCCAGAATAAGAATTGCACTTTGAAAGCTGTAAACCTCATCACCGAGGTTTACAGCTTTCAGATCGTGTACAGACACCCCATTTGACCACATGGGGGGTCTGTACACCACCCGGAAGCGAACGCTTCCGGGTTTTCGCGCTACTAGATGCCGTGATCTCATGTGATCATGGCATCTAATTGCTGAAGAGGAAACCGCCAATGGCGGTAAGTACCCGTAAGTCTCTGCTGTTAGAAACAGCAGAGACTTGCCGGCCATGACGCCCGCCGCACATGCGAGCGGGCGCCATGTGTCCGCATCACCCCAGCGCCGTACATGTACGGCGCTGGGACTCTAAGGGTTAATTAGACTAAACAAGCTTGATTACGCATAGATCCCAGGACTCACTGGCCTCTAAATTTTGACACTGTATAAGGGGCATTGGTGCAGGGTCTGGGCATGGGTCTTCTTGCACAAAGTGTCTTCATTTTGCAGTTAAACATGGCAGTTAGACAGGGCACAAAAAAATTGCAACGCATTTGCAAACTCTTCATTAATCATGTTTGTTGTATATTAGTCCATTTTGTTACCCCTCAATTGCATTCTCTCCACATCAGCCTCTCTCTCCTTCCCTCATCCATGTATAGATCACATGCTTTATTTACCTTCCTGATTAATCTCAACCCACTATGTCCCAGGGCGCAGCACAATAAGCACTCTAACAAATCACAGAACCATTTTCTTTTTCTCTTTATACTTTTACTTCTATCTTCAGGGATATCTCGCCTAGCCCTGGCCCACCCTCTTTTAACTTCAACCCCTCCCCCATAAAAACCCTGTAAATCTCATAAACATTCATTGTGTGTCCTCTCTTCCTTAAGTGTACACTTTAGAATCCGCGGTCACTTTGCAGCAAACTCCCCTACATTCATGACTCCTTTGTTACTGATTCTCTTAATCTTCTGGCTGTCAATGAATCTTGGATTCAGCAATCTGACACCACTTCTCTTACTGCTTTATCTATACATCTATACCTGACAACAGACATGGTGGTGGATTCGGCATACTTCTTTGCCCACAGTGCACCTTCCAGGTCATTCCCCCAGCATTATCACTCTACTTCCCATTTTTTGAGGTCCACATGCTTAGACTCTTCCATTTTCTCTCCCTGAGAGTAGCAGTTGTATACCAACCCCTTCCTCCATTACAAATTTATGCTGACAACTTACCATTCTGCCCTCCACCTCGCCAAACAGACCTACAGTACGTCACAACTCTGACTTCTTCACTATCCAATAATAAATAAAAAAAGGATAGGTCATCAATATCAGATCGGCAGGGGTGCCGGGTGTGGACCCCTGCCGATCTGATATTGATGACCTATCCTGATCAGCTGTTTGAAGAGGAGGCGCACGCCGTGCCAGCGCTGCCTCCTTTTCATTGTTTACCTACTCGCTGTAACATCCGCAGTGGTGAGCAGGTGTAATTACACCTAACCGTCTCATTCATTTCAATGGGACAGATCGCTCCTATACAAGTGTATGGGAACGAGCCGTCCCATTGAAATGAATGGGAGGGTTAGGTGTAATTACACCTGCTCACCACTGCGGATGTTACGGTAAGCAGGTAAACAATGAAGAGGAGGCAGCGCTGGCACGGCTTAAGTAACATAAGCACATTATAAAAAAAAAACAAAAAACAAAACTTCATCTATCCTGGTACAGGGACATCGTGTTAATGTACTCAAAAATAAAAATGCAGTCACGATATGGGATATTTTTAAAGGCATCCTAAACTCTAATTGTGAGAGGTACATTCCTTATGAAAAGAAAAGGGCGAGGAACAAGAAATTAATGTGAATAAATAGAAATGTAAAGGGAGCAATAAATGACAATAATAAAGCATTTAAATCACTAAAACTAACTTTTTCACTAAAAGAAGTTGACAGAAGGTCAGAAAATGAAAGTGGACTGCGGATACTGTATTTAAAGGAGTTTTCCAGGCTCCTGATTTTGATTACCGATCCAGGGGTTGAGGGATGTAGGACCCCAATTAATTGGATAGATGACCTATCCAGATGATGTCATTAATATCAACAGCCCAGAAAAACCCTTTAAGAAAGGGAGCAAGGATCTTACAAATTGCTTGAGAATTATGTAAGGGTCATTTCACATGGATTTTAGCCCCAAATCGAATGGCAATAAACTGTTACAATCTGATATTGTTTGTTCAAAGGGGTCTTAAGGCCCCTTTACACTGCTCAATTGAGCAGATGACTGTCAGGAAGGAAGCGTTCCTTCCCGGCAAGCGCCTGCTCATCAGTGGAGGAGACTGCTAGATTTACATGCAGCGATCTCCTCCACAGTACAGGGAGGAATAACTGCTAATACCATTACTTGTCTCCATAAAGAATCATTGTTTGCTGGCAGTAGGGGGCTGTTTAGAAGGCATAATCTGTTTCCGACAAACGAGTGTTTCACTCATTTATCGAGTAATCGGTGGCACCATTACACCGGCAGATAATCGCTAACTAGTGTTCCTCCAAACATTTGTTAGCGGTGATCTGTCCAGTGCTCGAACAGTGTAAAGGGGTCTTTACACTGAAATTTGCATGGGGATGACTAAATCGTTCATCCTCTATTTAGTTTACATATTCTATTCAGACAGCAGTAATTCTTTTTTAAGCCCGGCATAAGATCAGTCTACAAATCCTGCCATGTTTACACAGGCAACGATCACAATCAAGAATACTTGTGAAGCTGATTATCGCCCCAGTGTAAAAGGGATACTTTTAATTAGTAGGAAATATATTTTTACTACTTTCTGTAGTTTAAAAACTGGGTGCGTCCTATAGTTAGGTGTGTCTTACAGTCACAAAAAAATACAGTAATTAGCAAATTGGGTAAATTGTGGAATAAAAAAATATTAAACTTGGAGTCATAAGGTCGGGTTAAAAATTAAATAAAGCTAAAGCCCTGTTTCTGCTTTGAGAGTAGAGATTGTTCATGTGCCACAACTACTATTACTACTACTACGAATTGTAGAGATGCATGTGCAGTCACTTCTGTAGCATAAGAATAAGAGCCTCTGGGCTTCTACCGCTACTCTGAGCAGCAGCGCTGACAAAAGATTTTCAGGGCTATGCGAGATGTCTGGACCTGTCAATCAACAGATGGGCACTTCTTAACCTGCGGGGACAGCTCCTCACAGGTGAAGAACTTTTGCTAATGCAATGAGCAAACTTCTTGAGATTTGCTTCATGTCATTCAATTTGGACCTAAATCTATTCGTCTGGAATCGAAGTTGCTCCAATTGTCCTGAAAATCACCCACTAACTACTTTCTAGTCTTTTAGGACTCACATTTTTCTGAAAAGATGTCTTTTTGTTAATTTTTTACGAATGTGTGCTCTTTCTCTAACCCCCCCCACTCCTTTTAAATTCTTGAACGCAATGACAGCAATAGCCAAAAATGTCTGACTAACACTAAAATATATAGATATGGGTAAATGCATTTTGATGGTGTTAACAAACAGTGTGTTTAAAAACACACCACACCACACCACTGCATGTGTTATGCTTCCAAAAATTGTCCCTTAATGGGGGCAGATGGTGTTTCAACTCCTGCAGAGTTCCGAGAAAAAACAGTGGCTTGTTTGGACTAAGTATCCAAAAGATCCCTGCCTCTGTTTATACACCTACACATACACATGTTAACATCAGATGAAAGAGTGGTTTGTTCTGTACAAGCGGCCAAAAATTATACATTAATGGGGGCACAATGCAGCCTGTATTTATCAACGCACAACTGTTACTTGTCAGATGAAAGACAACAAGCCTGGAAATGTCTCCCATTTAATTAGAAGCAGCAACAGTACAGTGTAGATGTAAAAAGGGTAGGGTAATAGTGGCACCGTCAATAAGGGCCAATCTATTCATTGGCCTAAGTTTGGAGCAATGTGAAAATCTTAATGAATCCATGCCTCATTCATTTTGGCAAAAGTTATGTTTTGGACACTGGCGGATGACAACTTCATCCATTTGGGAGTCACCACTCCCCCTGCTGTGCTGAAAACCTTTTCTAAGATGACATTGGAAGCTGGGGAAGAGAGAGTGGAGTGAACATAGTGGGCCAGTTCAGGACATTGTTCCAGTCTGCCTGCCCAAAAGTCCATGTGTTCAGGGAACATGGTATGTGCCGAAGAAAGGCCAGAGGAATGCGCTGAAGGAGTCCAGGTGGGACTGAACGTGGTTGTGGAGGCGGTAGATCTCTGTTTTCAGATTTGCTTCAGCCTGACATGGCACATGGAAAATTTTCTCCCTCGTGTAGTTAAACTGAATTGGCTGCAGCTTCTGTTGCTAGTGGTAGTGTAGATGGTGAGAGGTTGGTGACTCTGCGGGGGCAGAGAAGTGTCTCCGACATGAGGATGGGAGGCTTTGCTCACTGAAAGCTGCGATAAGCTGTGTGCACAGTGTTTCCTGGTCATAAAAGGTAAGGTAAAGTAATTTGACCTTCCTTTTGGGAGGAAAACATTCCCCTATTTTGCTTTGATAGCGAAGGTCTAAAAGCATGTGTATTCAGTAATCATCAGCCATGATACCGCTGTCAGTACATAAGCAAACAATCATACAATCTTTCATTCTGGCCATGTTGGAGGACCCAGTTCTTTCAGTCTACACCCCCATTGGGATGACTGGGTGTTGTGATTATCATCATAATCTGCCTCCTGCACTTCCTTCACCATAAACCCCTCCACTCCTCCTCCACCAGCAGAAGCTCCTCATCCTCCTCAATGGGACGTGTATGTGGGTTTAATGCCACAGTTTTTCCTACTGACAAATCTGGTGGCCTCTTTGAAGGGCTTCAGCATGCGTCAGGAGTCTCTGATGAGCTGCCACAGCCTTACCTCTAAACAACACATCCTCCCTACTGAGGTGTTCTTGTGCATGACTAATTCATTCATGGCTTTACGCCGCTCATTCAGACACTCTAGCATATGCAAGGTGGAATTACAGTTGGAATGTTTCAGATCAAGTGATGCAATGGCAGACATTTTGTTGCTGAAAGTGCAGCAGGGCATTCCTCGACATACAAAAATGGTTGAAATGCAAGGACAGTCTACTGGACATGCCCTCCACTCTCTGCAAGCCAGTGTACTTTTTCAAAAAGCATTAAATGACTAAATTGATCATGTGCGCCATGCAGGGACCAGCAGTAGCTTGGCCAGGGTGGAATTCTGCCTGCACACCAGTGGACTGCTGGGAGTGTAGTTTTTTTTCCTGGCAACACATCCCATTATCAGTGGCTGGGAGGAGTAGTATTCTAAATGGGAGAAGCAGCAATGGATGATGAGGATGACAAAGACACTGTACCGCACTCTTTTTGCATTAGCTGGCTGACACTTCTGTTTTCTGCTGCTTCATCTGGTTCAATAGAGCCGTGGTGAATACATTTCTGTTTGAATGCCCACAGCTTATTTTAATCATGCAGATCTTGCACAAGGCAATGTTTTTGTCTTCTGGCAATGTGGAGAAAAACTGTCAGATGGGAGATACCCACACAGCGACAGCCGAGAATGGCTCAGCTCTGGCACGTTTTGGGCCTGTGTCCAGGGAGGATTTTTTAAACATGAAAACAATTGTTTCAGACACTCAGTCCACCTCACCCCTCCTGGTCACTAATCTTCATTACACAATACATATGGGACAGTGCACATTTCATGGGTTTGGGGTGGCCCCACTGTCGAGGTGTCACCAGGTGTTGCTGCTCTCCGAAAGGGATGGTAAGGTGTGGTGCATCCCAATAGGAAATAAGTCCAGAGAGTCAGGGTCTGCAGTAAACCAAGGTGCTTCTTTACTGGAGGACTTAAGGTGCAAAACAATACAGGCGAGGCATAGGGCTGGCTTCTCCAGTCTCCTCCCTGGCAGAAGAAGGGTTTGATGCTGAGGAAAGGCCTGAGCTAACTATCCCTCTCTCACTCTCAGAAGGCTGGTACCCTGGTCAAGGGCCCACAGCCTGTAGCTTAGCAGTCCGGATGGCTCCTTGGCCACAGGGTTGGTGGCCTTCAGGCACTGGTCCCTAACTGCAGAATACTAGGGGCTCTGACTGCTCTCCTTATATATTATTTCTAGCTAAACTAGAACCTTCAAGTGGGAGGCGTGGAGTGGAGAAGCTCAGCACAAACAGATACATTGTAACACTTTCTGTCTCTCATAGACTTACATTAGGGCTACAATGATACTCAATGGCAATGACACAACAGTTTTTCCAGACAAAAACAAGTTTCCGGACATAACAACAGAGCTAAACCAGACATTCAACAGGGCAGTCTCTCTGGTATTGGTGGTAAACAAGTCTGGCTTTTTCCCTCCAAAATATGCTCTTCTTTAAACCCTATGGCAGCTGTGGAAAATTACCAGCTTCTTTTTCAAAGTCCCAAGTGTCTCTCAGTATTCATTAACCCTTTCCAAAGAGCCTCGCAAATACAGTGCAAATGAACAGGCTATATATCACAACATACATATAAAATGCAGTTAAACAGTATTACACAGTGCAAGTTAACCCTTTCAAGTGAAATGAAGTAAGTAGTATAAATTTGCATAGGGGAAATAGGCAAATGTCCACAAATGTCCAGACTTCAGAGTGTCTCTGCTCCAGGGCACTACACTATGGCAGGAGACTGTCTGAAACAAGTTGTTGCTAAAGGGTATTTATATCGACTGAACCTTCTTTAATACTTTGCTTTTAAGATGACCAAATAAGTTTCAAGTTTTTAACCCTCTGCCTTCCCAGAAAACCTTGAAAAAAAAATTTTTTTTCATCAAAATATTCTGGCCCCTATAACTTTTTTTAAACTTATGCGTACAGAGCTGTGTGAGGGCTCATATTTTTGCTGGGCTTTTCAGTGATACCATTTTGAAGTGTGTGTGACTTTTTGATCACTTTTATAAAAAAAATTTTGGGGAGTTGAAGTGACAAAAAAGATGAATGGGCAGTTTTTTCTGTTGCACCATTTTCTGTATGGGATTAATATTGTTATATTTTAATAGTACAGGCATTTTTGCACTCAATAATGCCCATAATGTTTTTTTTTTTATTGGCAGTGCTCCAGATGGCGACCGAAATGGTCGCCAATGCAACTTAGAATTGCAAAATGGCGACAAGACTTTGTAGTCTTGTCACCATTTGCACCTAGACCCTCCACTGCTCTGTCTCTTTAAAATAAAAGGCTTTCATCCAGCAGACGCACGCTGCAGACGTCTGCTGGGTGAAGATCCGCCCCTCACACTACCCGGCATAGAGTGTGGGTGTGGCTTGGGTTCCTGCATCTTGTGCTCCCGTCTCCTGCTATGGGGCCTGTGGCTGTGGATGGAAGGCCCACCCCCTAATTATACTAAATAAAGCCTTCCCGAGTCCCTGCCTGGTCTTCAGGTTCCGTGCTTCCCCTGTGATCAAGTAGTAAGGAGTGCGGGCCCCTTCATCCTCCCTCCCTCAATCCGTGCCCTGCTCGCAGTCACAGCTGCAGCCCTCACTCAGCCTAGAACGTTCTGTCTGCAGCGCACCCAGAAGGGAAACTTTAGCAGACGTGCCGCGGAACTGCTTCTGCTGCCGCCCGCCCCCCGCTGTTGCCTGATCTGACTGTGACTGGGGGACAGTCTCACCCCCAGAAACCAGTCACCCTCACCTGTGCTACAGAGAGAGGGGCTCAACCTCCGTGATCCATGTAAAGATCTGCCCTGGCCTGCCTGCTGCTCTGCCACACAGCAAGCTATAATGGAGTGCACAGTAAGTGAGCACAGCAGCAGTGCACTGCAACTTTAAATTAAAACTTTATGGGTTGGGGGACTCTGTCTATTACCCAGAACATGCACCCCTATTGGAATGTGCATGAAGAGACCTCGAGCAATTTCATGAGGGCAGTGCTTGCAAAAATATACACTCACCGGCCACTTTATTAGGTACACCTGTCCAACTGCTCGTTAACACTTAATTTCTAATCAGCCAATCACATGGCGGCAACTCAGTGCATTTAGGCATGTAGACATGGTCAAGACAATCTCCTGCAGTTCAAACCGAGCATCAGTATGGGGAAGAAAGGTGATTTGAGTGCCTTTGAACGTGGCATGGTTGTTGGTGCCAGAAGGGCTGGTCTGAGTATTTCAGAAACTGCTGATCTACTGGGATTTTCACGCACAACCATCTCTAGGGTTTACAGAGAATGGTCCGAAAAAGAAAAAACATCCAGTGAGCGGCAGTTCTGTGGGCGGAAATGCCTTGTTGATGCCAGAGGTCAGAGGAGAATGGGCAGACTGGTTCGAGCTGATAGAAAGGCAACAGTGACTCAAATTGCCACCCGTTACAACCAAGGTAGGCAGAAGAGCATCTCTGAACGCACAGTACGTCGAACTTTGAGGCAGATGGGCTACAGCAGCAGAAGACCACACCGGGTGCCACTCCTTTCAGCTAAGAACAGGAAACTGAGGCTACAATTTGCACAAGCTCATCGAAATTGGACAGTAGAAGATTGGAAAAACGTTGCCTGGTCTGATGAGTCTCGATTTCTGCTGCGACATTCGGATGGTAGGGTCAGAATTTGGCGTCAACAACATGAAAGCATGGATCCATCCTGCCTTGTATCAACGGTTCAAGCTGGTGGTGGTGGTGGTGTCATGGTGTGGGGAATATTTTCTTGGCACTCTTTGGGCCCCTTGGTACCAATTGAGCATCGTTGCAACGCCACAGCCTACCTGAGTATTGTTGCTGACCATGTCCATCCCTTTATGACCACAATGTACCCAACATCTGATGGCTACTTTCAGCAGGATAATGCGCCATGTCATAAAGCTGGAATCATCTCAGACTGGTTTCTTGAACATGACAATGAGTTCACTGTACTCAAATGGCCTCCACAGTCACCAGATCTCAATCCAATAGAGCATCTTTGGGATGTGGTGGAACGGGAGATTCGCATCATGGATGTGCAGCCGACAAATCTGCGGCAACTGTGTGATGCCATCATGTCAATATGGACCAAAATCTCTGAGGAATGCTTCCAGCACCTTGTTGAATCTATGCCACGAAGAATTGAGGCAGTTCTGAAGGCAAAAGGGGGTCCAACCCATTACTAGCATGGTGTACCTAATAAAGTGGCCGGTGAGTGTACGTTTTATAAAAGTGCAGAAGTACACCTGATAGTGACCAGTTCTCACTCCCTCAGTCTCTATCACTGATTACATTTAACCACTTAATATACCTACAATTCCCCAAATATATTACCTATTCTATCCCTATAACCTTCTTATACTGTCCCTATCACTGTGTCTGCAGACTCTTTTAGCAGACAGAGCCACAGCATCATCCTTCCAGGTTGCAAGTACAATGCACAATGGTGTTCTACTCATTCTCATTTTTGCCCATCAGTATGGAAAGTATAATCCGAAGCGAATTAGAAAAACTTTAGATTCGTTTGGCAGACGCATTTTTGTGATGTTCACCCTTTGCTAAATTTTATTGAAAAAATATTCACCTTTTGTGAGATATAACTTATCCAAGGAGATGAGCAGTTGCTTAAATCAGGTCCTTGTGGATTCCATACTCCATCTGGAGCAATGCATGTATATGTTGCCACACCTAAAACAGAAAAATACAAGTATGGTAAAATGAAATACAAACATTAAAAATAGATAAATCAAAAACGTACAAAAATGGAAATCACAGAGGAGCAACAAAATTAGGGCCCAAGCAACATTGCACAAGTGCATCTGTCTGCAAAGAGTCTTTTGGTATTGTTTCTAGTGCTATTATTTGGGAGAAACAATAGGGAACTATGGGGGACATTACTATTATTTGAGGGGGACATTGCATGGTATTACTTAGATTATTGTATTAGAGCACAACTGGGGCATTACTATTGTAGGTGACACAATGGGGGGCATTACAATTGTATGGGGGGGACAAAATATGGGGGGACAATAATGTGTGGGGAATATGGTAAAGGGAGGTACTCGTGTAGAAAACACACAAGGGGCATTACTACTGTGTGGGCAATGAAAGGGGGCATTATTAATGTTTGGGGCACTATAGATGGGAAGTGTACGTGGGGAAAAGGTGGGGAGAGTGCTGGAGAGCAAGGGGCCAAAGATGTTTGTTCGTTACACTCTGAAGATAATGTAACAGAAGTAAAAAAAAGACTCTGGAGCATACAGCAAACACTAAACCAAAATGGAGTTAATACCGGAAAATCCCAGAATATATGTAAGTAAGGTCTCTCCCTGTAGACTGATGGCACTTCCAACATCCACTATCTACATTCGGAAATATTTAAGCTAATTTGGAGGAAGTATTTTACCACTGTACCAATAGTTTGTGATACAATAATAAGAGATTGGAACAACCAGTCGCACGCATAGTCATGTGTATGGCCTCCTGCCATCTCCTGGGGGTTAAAGATACTCCCAGGTCTTTCCCTCAATTCGATATATGTGCCTTCTTCTGTAGTTCTGTATCTCTCAAAAGTGTCTCATAAATGTTTCTGGTAGTCAGAGGGACTTCCCCTTCCTTTGAATAAAGAACGTTATTTAGCAGTTGCAGGATACAAATGATCTTTAGCGTATGTTTTTTACATACTGAGAGATCCTAATATATTCAAAACTTTGGCTGGTAGGTAGGGCAAACAGAGTTTGAATAGATAAGAAGGGTCTAATAGTAGGGCCATCATATAGATCAGAGATCAATCTGATTCAACGCCTCTTCCAAAAGCTCATAGACACTTCTGTTATCAATATCTCTAATATCTCAAGCAGAAGGGAGACCTTTTTCTCAGGGGTATCTCCTCTATGAGTATTCAGTGCAGTTTTCCATGCTAGGACAGAGGCTCACAATATAGGCGAGTTTGGCAAGGGTTGTTGAGGGTTAACAGTATATACGAGAAGTAGGGACCTGAGAGACTTGCTCAATTGCAGGCCAACTAACTGTGCACTAATATTGAAGTTGTTTAAACACTATTGTTTCATAGTACTTTTGAGGATTGGGGACCCCCAAGCCTCCCCTCCGTCACTGTCCATATAAAATAGATGCTGCCACCCCAGGGCGACCCTTCATCTAAATAAAAGAAAACATCAGATGTTGGAAACGACCTAGTAACCTTTTAGACATACTGTAGGTATAGCTAGTGTTCTAAAATAATATAGGATTCTAGGTAGGATCATCATCTTATAAATAACTATGCGGCCCAACCAGGAGAGTTCCACCTTGGAATATCTATCTACTGTAAATCTGCTAGTAGTGAAGTAAATAGAGGATCATAGTTGCTGGACAGAAGCCTAGACAAGGGAAAGCTCAGCTGGATTCCTAAATAGGTTATGGAGGAGGTGGACCAAGGAAAAGGGAATCACATGTATACTTTGTAAAGAAGGCAAAACTCTCCGTGTTCAGGAGAATAATAAAGCTTGTTGAAAGGCTGCAGAACAGCCAATCAACAAGCATTTAAGCTATGGGTACTTGGAAGCCATAACAATCATGCTTAGTATTGGCATGGCTGTGATTGGCCGGCCCAGCACGTGATCCTGCATGCCAGATCACATGTTGCGCTGCCATTCTGCTCTAACTAGTGTAGGGTCAGGACACTGCTACAGTGAGGGACAGTGTTAGGCTTTTGACGTGGTTGATAACTCTGTGGGTGATCTATAGGCATTTTTTGTGGGTCCAATACACCTCCTTTGCACCAGTGACACAGAAATACAATACTTAATTGGGCTGTTAATTCTGTGGGTGACCTATAGCCAATTTTGGATGCAAAACACCTCCTTTGCATCTGTCACACTGTAATAGAATATTTAATCCGTCTGTTAATTCTGTTGGTGACATAAACCCATTTTTTAGGGGAGCAAAACACCTCCTTTGCATCAGTCACACTGAAATAGAATAGTTAATCAGTCTGTTAATTTTGTGGGTGCCCTCAAAGAATGAGCAGACCATCAATTAAGGGATGTGGCCATGGTCCTGGTGCTGGTGGAGGTTGGTCCTGCTACAGGGAGAGGACGCTACCACTTATGTTTGAGGATGAGGATGTGGGAGGACCACTTCAGCACTGATGAGGATGACGAAATACAGGTGTCAACTGCGGCAGCTTTCTGCAGTGTGCAGACCGGCAAGGAGGGCACGGGTGAGGAGTGGGTGGAGCAGAACAATTGCCCTGCAAACAAATGTGTATAGGGAAATACATAAAAATAAAAAATAATAATCTTGAAACCAGGAGGCGGAGGTCCAAGTGGAGTAGGAAGTTGAGGAGGCTATGGGCGGGGTGGTGTAGGTGGAAGAGTCCGAGGAAGTAGTCAAAACTGTTTTTATGTTGTAGTTTTAGTTGTCTGTTAATTCTGTGTGTGAACTATAGCCATTTTTTTGGGGTGTGGCCTGTATACTTCTCTACTCTGCCAATATAACAAATAATAATCTTGAGAGTGGAGGAAGTGGACAGGCGTTGTAGTTAGAAGAGGCTGAGGAGGTAGCCAACACGTTTTTTTTTTGTTTTTTATTAAATTTTTAAATGTTTTTTATTTGATTTGGGGATATAGGTATAGGTGAAAGAGGTGGAGGAGGTAGCCAACACTGTTTTTGTGTTTTAATTTTTAATTTTTTTTTTTTATTTTATTTGGGGAGGCCCCAAAACATTGGGAAATAGCAAACAGAATAAACATACTGCGTTGGAGTATAACAATGGCTGGGTGCAGCTGGTATACTTCTTTACTCTGCCCGGACAAGTCGTGTGGGATCCATGCCTGTTTCATTTTAATGACTGTGAGCTTGTCCACGTTGTCTGTGGACAGGCCGATGCGCCTGTCCGTGATCACACGCCCTGCTGCGCTAAACACACATTTGGACAATACACTTGCCGCAGGGCAGGCCAGCACCTCCAAGGCATAAAAGGCTAGCTCAGGCCATGAGTCCAATTTGGGGACACAGAAGTTAAATGGGGCAGACCCATCAGTCTGTATGTGCAGACGTGTGCACACATACTCTTCTACTATGTTGCAGAAATGCTGTCTCCTGCTACCTAAGACAATCGCCCGAAAAATAAAAAAAATATGGTTCTCAGAAAATGGCAACACAAAAAATATTTTATTTTGTTCAAAAATGCATCTAATGTGTAAAACTTTCCAAAAATAAAAATGTTAGACATATTGGGTATTGCCGCGTCCGTAACAACCTGCTCTATAAAAATATTACATGAGATGGCCCCCCAGGTGAATGCTGTAAAAAAAAAAAATTTTTAAACTATGCCAAAACAGCCATTTTTTTCCCTCTTGCCTCACAAAAAATGTAATAGCAGGCGATCAAAAAGGCGTATTTAACCCAAAATGGTACCAATCAAACCGTCATCTTGTCCCGCAAAAAATGAGACCCTGAGACAATCGCCAGAAAAATAAAAAAATATGGCTCTCAGAAAATGGCAACACAAAAACAAGATTTTATTCTGTTCAAAAATAAATCTAATGTGTAAAATTTAACAAAAATAAAAATGGTAGACATATTGGGTATCGCCGCGTCCGTAACAACCTGCTCTATAAAAATATCACATGATTTGCCCCCTCAGGTGAATGCTGTAAAAAAAATTAAAAAATACTATGCCAAAACAGCTATTTCACCTTGACAAAGTGTAATACCAAGCGATCAAAAAGTCTTATGTACCCCAAAATGGTACCAATGAAAACGTCACCTCATCCCACAAAAAATGAGCTCCCACATAAGACAATAACTCAAAAAAATAAAAATCAATGGCTCCCGCAACCCAATCCATCAAAATCTGTGCTGCAAAATCCATATGGCGCTCCTTCTGTTCTGAGTCCTGCCATGTACCCCCACAGCAGTTTACCACCACATATGGGGTGTTGCCATATTCAGGAGAAAATGGGGAACAAATTATGGGGTGCTTTTCTCCTGTTACCCCTTGTGAAAATGAAAAATTTGGGGCTAAAGCAACATTTTATTGGAAGAAATGAAACTTCATTTTCACAGCCAAGTGTTTCCAAATTCCGTAACACGCTTAGGGGGTCAAAGTGGCCAGTACCCCCCTTAATATATTCTTTAAAGAATGTAGTTTCCAAAATGGGGTCACTTTTTGAGGGTTTCCACTGTAGGGGTACATCAGGGTCTCTCAATTACAAAATGGTGCCTAAAAATCATTCTAGCAAAATCTGCCTCCAAAATTCGTATGGCGCTCCTTTCCTTCTGACCACTGCCACAAACCCATAGAGACGTTTACCACCACATATGGGGTATTTCTGTAAACTGCAGAATCAGAGCAATGTATATTGAGGTTTAGTTTGCTGTTAACCCTTGCTGTGTTGCAAGAAAAAAATTATTAACATGAATAATCTACCAAAAAAGTGAAATTTTGAAATTTCACCTCCATTTTCCTTTAATTCTTGTGGAACACCTCAAGGTTAAACAAAGTTAACATCATTTTTTTTCTAATTTGAGGGGTGTAGTTTCTAAAATGGGGTCATTTATGTGTGGTTTCCATTATGTAAGCCCCTCAAAATTACTTTATATCTGAATTTGTGCTTAAAAAATGGTTTTGAAAATTTTGTTGAAAATTTGAAAAATGGCTTCTAAACTTCTAAGCCTTCTAACGTCCTAAAAAAGTAAAATGACATTTATAAAATGATGCCAACATAAAGTAGACATATGGGGAATGTAAAACAATAACTATTTTTGGAGGTGTTACTATGTATTTTGAAAGTAGAGAAATTGAAATTTGCAAATTTTTCAAAATTTTTGGTAAATTTGGAATTTTTTTTATAAATAAAAATGAAATATTTTGCCACAAATTTACTGCCAGAATGGCTTGGATAACTAAAAGTGTTCCAAAGTTATTACCACATAAAGTGACACATGTCAGATTTGCAAAAAATGGCCTGGGCAGGAAGGTGAAAACAGGCCCAGGGTTGAAGGGGTTAAAACACTTATATTCTGTTTTTTAAATTGTATACAAGAAAAAAAATGAAGCTAACTATGTGGAGATGCCCTGACCAGAGTTCGGACTAGTATTTAAGGTGTTGCACTTATTCCACCCCCCCCCACCCCTTCCAAAAAAAAATTATTTCTGAAAAACCGGGAAAAAAAATTTAAGAAATATCCTTGCAGGTAGCTGCTTTTGAGGCTTGCAGCAGCAGGCACTCCCAAGCTGATAGCTTTCCATGCCTATCCCTATTCTATACTATACACACAATTACTCTTCTTTGCAATTCTAGCCTTTCCCTTCAATGACCCTGGCAGTAGAACAGAAGCTTGAGTGTGACTTTTGACTGTCCTTGAATCCCTAATATCGTTTTTCTGGCAGACACTGCAAGTCCCATCCACCCTCCCTGCCTGCTGCAGCAGCACTAATTGGCTCATCCAGTCTGTCTACCTGGGAGCCAATCAGGACAAGCCCCCCACTTCCTGTTAGGTTCATGTGAGCACCTTTCTTCTATCTCCCTAGTGCTTCTTCCCACCAACATGTGCAGTAAAATGGTGCTATCCATCATTTTACTGAAGTCGTCCAAAACTAACCTGAAAAAATTCGGGCTCGCCTGCTGTACAAAATTTTGAAAAGTTTGCATCAAACCCAGTTCATTACAAACTGGTTTGCTCTTCTTTACACTGAATCAATTTTCATTTTTAACTCAGAGTAAGAATGCCATACGTTTTGATGGCATATGTCTCCTAATGCACAATGAAGGTGTCTACATGGAGGCTTCTGGTAAAGAGGTATAGCAGCATTCTTGCCCCATAGGGATATCAGCCACAACTTCTCCAAAGCCATTTTCAGACGTTTAGGGAGAGAAATCAAATTCTGAAATTTAATGGCATCTGTTAAGATCCCATGTATCCAAATACTCAATAAACTAAAGTCCAACCAGATGTCTATAAATTTTACTAACAAATTATGGACAAAACCCGCTGAAACCTGCTGACTCCAGGGAAATGATGTTTTCTCTAGTCTAAGCTTTCTATTGCTGGACAGCTCTATAGTGTATAGTGCATTTGAACTACCATAGGGACAGAGTGATATATTTCAGACACTTCTTTTAAACTTGAAATCTAATATTCACAATTTTCATTACACCCAAAGGACAATTACAGGTAAACATTCACATTCATATGTCTTTAGAATTATTTAATTACTAGCTGAAGGACCCGGCTTCGCCCGGGTATATTTAATTTATTTCATTTACTGTTTGTGTGTGTGTGTTGTTAAAAGATATCGAGAGTGACCTCTACAGCAGCCCGCCCCTTTAACAGTGACCTCTACAGCAGCCCGTCCCTTTAACAGTGACCTTTACAGCAGGCCGCCCCTTTAACAGTGACCCCTACAGCAGCCCGCCCCTTTAACAGTGACCTCTACAGCAGCCCACCCCTTTAACAGTGACCTCTACAGCAGCCCGTCCCTTTAACAGTGACCTTTACAACATGCCGCCCCTTTAACAGTTACCTCTACAGCAGCCCGCCCCTTTAACAGTGACCTCTACAGCTGCCCGCCCCTTTAACAGTGACCTCTACAGCTGCCCGCCCCTTTAACAGTGGCCTCTACAGCAGCCAGCTCCTTTAGCAGTGGCCTCTACAGCTGCCTGCCCCTTTAACAGTGACCTCTACAGCAGCCTGCCCCTTTAACAGTGACCTCTACAGCATCCCACCCCTTTAACAGTGACCTCTACAGCAGCCCGCCCCTTTAACAGTGACCTCTACAGCAGCCCGCCCCTTTAACTGTGACCTCCACAGCAGCTAGATTGGCCACTGTCTTCACCCCAGAAAGCCAGACCTCACCGGCCATTCCCCCCAAACGTGAAACAGCACCCCCCGTTCCAATGAAGACACACCACTAAACATGAGGCCACGCCCCCTGACCCCGTGAAGACACAGAGGAGAAGCTGTCTGAGTGTGAGCTACTGAAAGGGTGGACATACATGTGTCTGTCCAGGCACTGCGTCGGACGTAGAACAGGTAGCCAGAAAACTGGACTGTTCAGCCTAAAGCCGGACATCTGGACACCCTAACATCAGCCTGCCCCTAGGGTGGCCAGAGGTCTTGTTTTAGGCTGGACAGTCTGTCGTTCAGACACCCTCTCCTCTGTCATGCGCAGGGCCTGGATGGACACAGGGATGTCCTTTTGAACAGCTCACTCTCAGCAACAGCACTTTGCAGTCTGAGCATGAGCTGCAGGGAGAAAGTCACCCTCCCCCCACCCCTGCAGCTGACAGAAGGTGATTTTTACCTATATTTTTAATCCTGGTCAAATGATGCATGGAAGGGGCGTGGCCTCACTGAGTCAGGGGCGTGACTTAGTGGGATCTGGGGGTGGGGCTTTTAAGTCCTTCTTTTGATGGTGACCTGAATTACAGGTCGATGCCATAGTAATTTAGGAGGAAGGTGGGTAGCAGTGGAAGAAAACATCTTTTATTACTACTGAACGGTAAATATGTGAAATTTACATTATATGAGGTAATGATTGATGATGAGTTAGTCTAAAACATAAGTTATAGTTATGGTAACCGGAATACCCCTTTACCATTGTCATCCACAGTGCTCTGCCTCTTTAATGCAGACCTACAGCAGTTAACTCGCTAGGTTGTCATAGAAACCTGGTGTGTGCCTGTGAGCTTCTATTGGCTGATAAGGGTCATGTGACCAGGCTACTATTGGCTAATGCATTTTTTGAGAAAATCTCAGGAACGGTACATCCTGGAGAGCTGAAAACTGTTCTAAAACCTTCCCGGACACATGATGTACATGTGTGCCAAATTTTGCGATTGTAGCTGCAGCGGTGCGGATTCCTTTAGCGGACACACACACACACACACACACACACATACACTCAGCTTTATATATTAGATCTTAAGAAAGATATAATAAAAGAAGTGAGACTTACCAACTGTACCCAAAGGACATGGCTGTTTTGCTGTTTGTCCTTGTCTAGTTTTAAACCACATGATCTCACGTGCTGCAATAGCCTCACAACTTTCTATGCCAACTGCAGGCAACTGTGATGAAATAGGTGTGGACCGTGTAGTGACTTCAGCAGGAATTTCAGTTGTTGGAGATGTAGGCGTAGATATGTTTCTATGGACCAGTGTTGATACAGATATTGTTTTTCCTGTGCTGCTAGTAGTAATCCGGTAAGTCGTAGAAGAGACGTTTGTACTAACTGCATTATACTGACGAGTTGGATAAAGTTCTAAAAAATATGAAACGACATAATATTAAATATCTCTATTTCTTTCTAAAAAAAATACATTTTATTTTCAAAAAATGATTAGTAAAAGTAAACAGATATCCATTTACATGCTGTCCCATTCAAATGAATGAGACTGATTTTCAGTTGCAAAATCCAAATCCAAAGCATGCGAAGACATCCTTATAGTATAAACATTTCATTTTGAGCCAATTAAACAAATACATAGTTCATCAAAATTTCCCCTCCAAAACTGCATTGTTATATTGGTGGTAGTTGACGCATTATTGCATTGCACTGTTTGTTTTGTAGTACCAAAATTTCATTTTTGAACAATTGTTATTGAACGCTTACTAAATTCATAGAAATTTCACTGATGACACTGCATTGTTATATTGGTGGTAGGTGTATGCATTATTGCACTGCATTGTGTGTTCTATAGTACATTTTCATTTTTGAACCACTGTTATTAAATGCATAATTAAATTTCACTGTTAAAACTGCATCATTGTATAGGTGGTAGAGGAGGGCCAACACATTACTTCCTTACACCATGTGTTCCATGGTACAACAATTTCCTTTTTGAACCAGTGATTAACCACATACATAGTTAATTGAAATTTCACCTCTACCACTGCATCGTTATATTGGTAGTAGGGGGTCCATTGCACCGTGTGTGTAAAAGTATACAAATTTCATTTTTAACCAGTGATATTAAATGCATAATTAGTTCATAGAAATGTCACCACCAACACTGCATAGTTATACTAGTGGTAGGTGGATGCATGATTGCATAGCACTGTGTGTTTTATAGTACAACATTTTCATTTTTGAACCTTTGTTATTAAATGCAAATTACATAGTTCAAATAAATTTCACTGCCAGAACTGTTATTAAACAAGTACATTGTTCAAAGAAATTTTACCTACAACACTGCTTTATTCGTAAAGTAAACTGTCTATAGCAGTGTGCATTTTGTTTGTAGAAGGGGTGGGACATTTAACTGTGCTTCTGTCTTTAAAATACACTTGCAATCTTGCTAGCACCATTCAATAATCTGTGTGTATCAAACCCATGACTTGTGTTTAGGAAACCCATAACTTTTCATTTATAGGCTCATTTATAGTAAATCCATGACTTTTCATTTATAGGCTCCATAATAAAATGTCTGGAAAATGGAGTGCTAAACAAAAGGCTATTGAATAGATCTTCCCTTGCTGACAGTGCCCCATCATGCCACTACTACTGTCTGCTGGCCTGCCATCATGTTTGGTACAGTATGGCAGCTTCTGCTGATGCCACTGTCGCAGCTTCTATTCCCTGCTGCTAATCCCCTACTACCACTTTCATTACCCTTTCTGCCACTACCATTACTGCTACACAGGTACCACTACTATTACTTCCCCTAAACATCCACACACACAACTACTTCCTTGTTTGTTCCATACTTTGCTGCTACTGGAGCCACTACTATTGCAGCCACTATTACCCTACGTTTCCCACATTTACAATGTACTGCTACTGCTCCGAAGTAAAAGGGAGAATTTTTTCAGGTTCATTCAGAACAATATAACCAACTTAATTGTCAAGAGCTATGCGTTCTAAGTATTGAATCAACAAATATATAGTTAGAACGCTAAAAGTATCTGAAAATAATAAATGTTTATTCAAAAACCAAAAGTATATATAAAATAAATAACAACGTATTTGGGGAATCCCTAGAAAAGATCCCTGAAAAATCTGAGTGGGGATGCTGTTAAGACAGCACAATCAAGATTAGTTCACCCTAATTAGTCTATCCTGTTACTGTTGTGAAGCTTAAATAGGAATATCCCTGTGAGTGTAATACCAAATACTCACAACAGTAGCCAACTACCAAGTTGGTAATATATCTCCAAATGTATATGGAGCCAATAACCTGTCTATCGTAGTCTATAGTGAACTATACTCATAGTAGCCCCACTCTCAGAGTGGAGTGATCATACAGTGCAGATACCTATATTGCGTATTGCCAGTTTGGCCATTAATGTCTCAATGCACTGTACTATCCTCAAGACCACATCCACACTGGTTAAATATACTGCAATTAGTGGCCGTAGTGAAAGCACACTCTGCAGTAGCTAAGTCATAAACTGCTAACAGCTATCCGGGCATTCCTGATTCTCACAGGAGCCCGCCAGCTGTAACATAGTAACATAGTAACATAGTTTATAAGGCCGAAAAAAAGACATCTGTCCATCCAGTTCGACCTGTTTTCCTACAAGTTGATCCAGAGGAAGGCAAAAAACCCCTGTGCGGTAGAAGCCAATTTTCCTCACTTTAGGGGAAAAAATTCCTTCCCGACTCCAGTCAGGCAATCAGAATTACTCCCTGGATCAACAACAACCCATATCTAGTAACTATAACCTGTAATATTATTACCCTCCAGAAATACATCCAGGCCCCTCTTGAACTCTTTTACTGAACTTACCATCACCACCTCCTCAGGCAGAGAGTTCCATAGTCTCACTGCTCTTACCGTAAAGAATCCTCTTCTATGTTTGTGTACAAACCTTCTTTCCTCCAGACGCAGAGGATGTCCCCTCGTCATGGTTACTGTCCTTGGGATAAAGAGATCATGGGAGAGATCTCTGTACTGACCCCTGATATATTTATACATAGTTATTAGATCTCCCCTCAGTCATCTTTTTTCTAAAGTGAATAACCCTAATTTTGATAATCTTTCTGGGTACTGTAGTCCACCCATTCCAGTTATGACTTTAGTTGCCCTCCTCTGAACCCTCTCCAGCTCTGCTATGTCTGCCTTGTTCACAGGAGCCCAGAACTGTACACAGTACTCCATGTGTGGTCTGACTAGTGATTTGTAAAGTGGCAGGACTATGTTCTCATCACGGGCATCTATGCCCCTTTTGATGCAACCCATTATCTTATTGGCCTTGGCAGCAGCTGTCTGACACTGGTTTCTGCAGCTTAGTTTGCTGTTCACTAAAATTCCTAGGTCCTTTTCCATGTCAGAGTTACCCATGTTTTACCATTTAGTATCTTAGATTCACGGCTCGACGCGTTTCTGTGTTATGTAAATATCTCATCAGGAGCCTATTTCTATGCAGCAACATAAC
The DNA here is from genome assembly GCA_900303285.1 of Rhinella marina. Classification (NCBI taxonomy): domain Eukaryota; kingdom Metazoa; phylum Chordata; class Amphibia; order Anura; family Bufonidae; genus Rhinella; species Rhinella marina. The sequence goes on from ONZH01012646.1 coordinate 191,230, forward strand.
ATGGGTAATTTCCACGCAGCGCCTAGTGTGGCAGCGTGATCGCAACAGCACAGGGTATCGGCGCTGTGATGGCCGTAAATGGCCGCCTGCGCGCCGGGTTTAAGAAGGGTAAATCCCGCCTCACCGGATAATTGAGGTTGTGCTACAGCCATTGGGAGGAAAGAGAACCTCCCTACGATGTATCAATGGGCTGAGACCGGCACCTTTGTTATACAAGTATACTTCCAGTGAGAAGCGCTACTCAGCGCTATAAATACAATAAGGGGGATCACAAAGGCGGCAAGAATAAGGGATAAAATCAATTAAAGAGCTAGGCTAGGGGAACACAATTGGGATGTCCAAAAAGAGAAGAGAAACAACCTTATTTGTAATCGAAACTGACTCTCTATTAATATTATATTTCATAGTACTCCCTATGTTAACATATATCACGAGTACCGATCTTGCTGCCTATAGCAATATCATCGGATACTTAAATACCAATGAGTCTCCTTATATACGATGATATGAGGCAGCGCTGATCATATTATACATCCCTATTACAAATGTACTGTCTAGGGATGCTCAAAAAGTATTGTAATCACTAAAAAGCACTGCTAAACGTGCACATTGAGGGTGCATTATCCCCAAAGGCATAAGAGAGACAAAGGGATAGAGAGCCCTTATTGGTGATTAATCAATGCTATATATAAAAATAGGGTGGAGATATGCCCTCTATTCACAGATCTGTATCACAAAGCCCAGATCAGGTCTCCAAATTCCCTATATATATCCACCAGGTGGATAGTATGACATAATAGGGATAATCATAGAGAAATAAAGCTGGTCTATGATGTAGACTGCAGTGGACTCATATGAATGATGTGAAAGACAAAGCATCATTGAGTCCCTGTGGTTTGATGGTGTTAAGCCTGAAAATCCAGCGGGCTTCTTTCTGTAAGAGAAGGCGGTCAATGTCCCGCCTCTCTGAGACGCCATCACATGTTCAATGCCTTGAAAGAGTACGCTATTTATACTGCCTCCATGATGCTCCAAAACATGACGAGCAATCGGAGTGTCATTTGCCTTTTTGATATCAGAGATGTGCTCTCCTATTCTCCTCCTGAGTTCTCTTTTGGTTTTTCCCACATACTTGATGTTACAGATACATGTCATCAAGTATATCACACCTGTTGTTTTGCAGTTAATAAATGATCTTATAAAATAAGGGTGCTCCGTATCACAGCCCGAAAAGGACTTCCCTCTTTTTATAGATCTGCAAAACTTACACGAGCCGCAGGGAAATGTCCCCATTAGGGGATTCTTTAACCAGGATTGTGAATTTGGTCTTTGATACAGGCTACGTACCAAACAGTCATGCACATTTTGACTCCGGCGATAAGTATTGGCTGGAGTTTTGGAGATGGTATTGCCTATGTCCGGATCCGAAAGGAGAATATCCCAGTGTTCTGTTAAAATCTGTTGAACTTCGGAGTGTGCCTTATCATATGTCCCGATGATCCTTACAATTTGTGATTGTGTATCTCGGGGTTTGGGACATAAAAGATGTTCCCTGTTCGCACAGATGGAGTGCTGATACGTTTTTTTCAGAACGTGTTGTGGATAACCTCGATGTGTGAATCTACGCCGCAAATCTACAGCTGCAGATCTAAAACCAGCCATCTTCGAACAGTTTCTACAGAGACGTAGGTATTGGCCTTTGGGAATGCCCTTTTTAAGGGCTAATGGGTGACCACTATCCCAGGCCAATAAATTGTTCGTGGCTGTAGGTTTTCTAAAGATATGTGTAGAAATGTGGCCGTCATCATTAATGGTCACCAACAAATCCAAAAAGGCAATCTGTTTTTCATGTATTTCAGAGGTAAAAAGGAGGCCAAGCTGGTTCACATTCAAAGCAGAGACAAACTCCTGAAATTGGATCTTATCCCCCTTCCATAGTAATATCACATCATCGATGTAACGAAGCCAAAGGGGGATAGATGAGGTGAAATGTTCCAGATGTTCGCTAAACACCACCTCCCTCTCCCACCAGCCCAGGTAGAGATTTGCAAAAGTGGGGGCACATGAGCTCCCCATTGCAACTCCCCTGAGCTGGTGGAAGATCTGTCCGTCAAACACAAAGATATTATGTGTTAAAATAAATTGTAACAACTCCATCAAGAACATATTATGACGCCCCAGATGTTCTCCTCGCTGTCGGAGGAAGTCGAGGACCGCTCTACATCCAAGGTCATGAGGGATGGAACTGTAGAGGGCCTCGACATCTAAGCTTGCCAAATATGTGTCTTTGTCTGTCTGAATGTCATGTACCCTATTAAGGACATCTATTGTGTCACGGACGTAAGAGGGAAGCCCCGTCACCTTTTGTATATATATATATATATATATATATATATATATATAATATAGGTATCTGCACTGTATGATCACTCCACTCTGAGTGTGGAGCTACTATGAGTATAGTTCACTATAGACTACGATAGACAGGTTATTGGCTCCATATACATTTGGAGATATATTACCAACTTGGTAGTTGGCTACTGTTGTGAGTATTTGGTATTACACTCACAGGGATATTCCTATTTAAGCTTCACAACAGTAACAGGATAGACTAATTAAGGGTGAACTAATCTTGATTGTTCTGTCTTAACAGCATCCCCACTCAGATTTTTCAGGGATCTTTTCTAGGGATTCCCCAAATACGTTGTTATTTATTTTATATATACTTTTGGTTTTTGAATAAACATTTATTATTTTCAGATACTTTTAGCGTTCTAACTATTCATTCAGAACAAACCACTCTTTCTTCTGACAATTAACACTTGTGTATGTATAAATACAAGCACGCATTCTTCCCATTAACACATAATTTTTAAGATTCATGGGAACTGATGTAGTTAAACCATCTTGCCACAAGTGCGATTGGAATCAACAGATCCTTCAACGGGAAGCTAGGTGGATTTTCTATTTAAAAACATCGGCTCCCAACGACTCTAATGAGCAATTGAATTTCAGTTGCTTCATTTAAGGGAGTCCATTTGCCTTACACATATATATTAAACATATATTATGATCACAATTTATGTATAGTAGTTGGGTTATATTTTGTGCCTAACAGCACCAATTATTCATAAATAGCTATGTGTCTATTAAATGCTCCAGGCTATCTGCGCTTTAACAGCAATATAATTCTAGTTGACTTGCAGCCATGAATGCCTTTTATAATTTTTTATAAATGCCTTTTAATTTTATACCTGCATCAACTGTCCTCTGTAATCTGACTGTGCTGACAGCGTGTCAGGCTGTTGCTTAGCAGCCGGAGACACTGTCATGCGGCTGTCACTGTAATTCCCACCCCCTCTAACAGCCTATTGGCTGGCTACACATGATCACTGCCAGCCGGGTGCTCCCTCCCATGTGAGACTTCTGGTGGACACTGCCTATGTGAACTGGCTTTACTCAGGCTCTTCCATTTATCCAGTTAGGGGCTACTATTTATGTATGTATCATAAAGCCATTTTGTGTAACTAATTACCCTAGTATCTATAGGTACCACTTATCCCCTGAAAATTCCTAACCAGCGGGATGAAACATGCCATGTTGGGAATGGTGTAAGGGACAACTATAGGAATATGGCTGTTTGAGGTTAAGGCTCCTGACGGGGTCTTCCTTATCGGGGCAGGTGATCTGTATTTGATAGGCAGGGTGGTATAAAGTCCCTTCCCAATTCTTGCAGGGCATAATGTGGTGAGTAATACCACTTGTCATTAGCTTCACATCATGAACTATAACCCCGTCCTGGATCTAGTGTGATGAATCCAAACATACATTGGCACCCATATCTTACCAAGAATGAGAAATACTGTCACAACCAAAATTGGTAAGATTGATTGGTTAATTTATTTGCGTTCTGATTCCTGTGGGTTAGGATGCCCTCGCCCACATATTTTACCTGCAGTAATGAAAGTTACATTTTAGCTTTTTTCCTGCCCCCTTGGTTAGTATAGTTTTGCAATTTTAGTGTTGGTGGGGTATTCTGCACCATGACATTTTTGGCGTAGAAACCTTGTTTGGACAATAAAAATTTGTGGGTGCTTTTTCTCCAGTTAAATGTGAAAATTAAAAACAATTTTGGAAACAATTCTATTACATTTTATGAAACACCTGTGGTGTTAAAATACTCATTAAACTCCGGATAAATTACTCTATACTTCATACTTATTTGTAGAGATTATATGATAATCTTCAAGCTTGTTTGCATACCCCTGGTTTACTTTCTAGATCTTTTATGTTGAATGAAAGAACCCACTAGGGCTAAATGCTTTCCAGCTTGAAACGGTCTTAAACCCACCTACAAAAGGATCACATTATCATATTACACATCAATACAAGTACATGGGGATGGAAGGGGAGGGGGAGTGAGCAGGAGCTGTGTGAGACACACACAAAGAGACTGCTCAGCTAAGTAGGATGTCTATATCTCAGCCCAAGTGCTTTATTTAAAACCATACAGTTCAGTACCTCTCTGTAATGTCCTTGTCATGTTCCAGCGGGTGTGAACCCACTGTGCCATGTGTCCTACCTCCTCTAAGGGCATTGTCTAAGTGAACCCCTCGATCTTCACAGTGCCCCTGATGGTGGGGATAGACTTTCCTGAGGGGAACACCAGGTACACAGGAACAAAAGCAGTGATAACAGCAACCTAGCAGGACACAAGGACCTTGACGCGGAGGCATCTGGGAAGGGGGCTGAGCCACTTATATACATGCAGGAGGGCTAGGATTGGTCAGCGAGGTCACATAATCTAACCCATAAAGCACAGGAAGTGACGTGCGCCAGCCCTTAAGGAAGTGCTGCAGAGAACAAGCAGCAAACATGCTGTGGTCAGGACTGAATGGAAACTGTGGAGTGGATCCCAGAACAGTACCTACATGGACAGAGGCCAGGACTGTAGCGGTGAATGGGAAAGCACTGGTAGCAGATAACTGCCGAACATGGCACCCGGGACTGCATCGGTAAGCAGGGGAACAGTACAACTGCAAAAAAAGGGGGTCGGTCAGCACATCCAATGTGAAGGTGCACGCTGCCATGGCTAGAAACACAAAGAAAAAAAAACACAATGCAGCAGCACTCTGCAAATACAAATAACGTACAATATTGCCATAGTGATAGAAAACATTCTGGTATTAGTGCTACACTTATTTTGCAAAATTGAGATTCTTGGCAAATACATTTTGTACAAAATTATTTGGGCCCGTCTGCCAAAAGTAGGGGAACAGTGGCGCAACAGTAGCCGCTGTTAAAGTCCTCCAAAATCCTGGGGCTGCTTCTGAGTAAGAGGTTAGGAAGCAGATTTTCCTCTACTTTGTGTGTGCAGTAGATGGGAGCTAGTCTTCACCCAACGTCTCTGGGAGAACTGCAAACTAGACATTCAACATGCAAAGGGGAAAATTGCTAAAAATGCAAGATACAAGTCATATAAAACGGCCAGAAATAGTGTTATTCCTCATGTACACACTGTAGTACTATTTCATGCAAATTTGGTTGAAAGGTTAGGTATGCTTTAACTCTGATAGAGATTTACCAAATATATTTCAGTGTTTATCAGAATTCAGTATTTTTTTAAGGCTTTAACCCCTTACCGACTGCCATACGGATGTTTACATTGGCGGTTAGGACCTTAAAGATGGTGCCCACTCCTGAGCAGGGCTCCATAGAAATACAGTAAAATCCTGATAGATGAGAAAAGCAATCCAATGATTGCTAGTTAAAAAGTGTAAAAATAAAAAAAAAATGTCTTTAGAAATAAAACAAATAAATAAAAATTCAAATTATCTCCCCTTTGCCCAAAACAAATACATAGTAACATAGTTTGTAAGGCCGAAAAAAGACATCTGTCCATCCAGTTCAGCCTGTTTACCTACAAGTTGATCCAGAGGAAGGCAAAAAACACCTGTGAGGTAGAAGCCAATTTTCCTCACTTTAGGGGGAAAAATTCCTTCCCGACTCCAGTCAGGCAATCAGAATAACTCCCTGGATCAACGACCCATCTCTAGTAACTATAACCTGTAATATTGTTACACTCCAGAAATACATCCAGGCCCCTCTTGAACTCTTTTAGTGAACTTACCATCACCACCTCTTCAGGCAGAGAGTTCCATAGTCTCACTGCTCTTACCGTAAAGAATCCTCTTCTATGTTTATGTACAAATCTTCTTTCCTCCAGACGCAGAGGATGTCCCCTCGTCACAGTCACAGTCCTCGGGATAAATAGATGATGGGAGAGATCTCTGTACTGACCTCTGATATATTTATACATAGTTATTAGATCTCCCCTCAGTCGTCTTTTTTCTAAAGTGAATAACCCTAATTTTGATAATCTTTCTGGGTACTGTAGTCCACCCATTCCAGTTATGACTTTAGTTGCCCTCCTCTGAACCCTCTCCAGCTCTGCTATGTCTGCTTTGTTCACAGGAGCCCAGAACTGTACACAGTACTCCATGTGTGGTCTGACTAGTGATTTGTAAAGTGACAGGACTATGTTCTCATCACGGGCATCTATGCCTCTTTTGATGCAACCCATTATCTTATTGGCCTTGGCAGCAGCTGTATGACACTGGTTTCTGCAGCTTAGTTTGCTGTTCACTAAAATTCCTAGGTCCTTTTCCATGTCAGAGTTACCCAATGCTTTACTATTTAGTATGTACTGGTGACTTGCATTATTCCTTCCCATATGCATAACCTTACATTTGTCAGTGTTAAACCTCATCTGCCACTTTTCTGCCCAAGCCTCCAGTCTATCCAGATCCTGCTGTAGCAGTGCACTGTCCTCCTCTGTGTTAATTACTTTACACAGTTTAGTGTCATCTGCAAAAATTGATATTTTACTGTACAAGCTTTCTACAAGATCATTAATAAATATATTGAAGAGAATAGGACCCAATACTGACCCCTGTCCCCTGTGGTACCCCACTAGTTACAGTGACCCAATCTGAGTATGTACCGTTAATAACCACCCATACACATCATAGGTATCCTGGCATGCAAAAATGCCGGTACTATTAGAATGAAAAAATATATAATTCCATACGGAAAACGTCGAAAAAAAAAAAAGGCCAATTCGTCGTTTTTCGATCGTTTCTCCACCCACAAAAAATTAAATATAAAGTGATCAAAAAGTTGTACACACCCCAAAATGGTATCACTGAAAAGTACAGATCAACCCGCAAAAAATGAGTCTTCACACAGCTCCACAGACATAAATAAAAAAAAGTTATAGGGGTCATAAAACGGAGACTAAAAGAAAAAAAATGATTTTTTTCCAAGGGTTTTATTTTTTCAATATAAAAACGCAAAAAAATATCATACATATGTGGTATTGCCTGATTCATACTGACCTGGAGAATGAAAGAAACTGGTCAGTTTTATGGTATAGGGAACGCCGTAAAAGCAAAACCTCAAAAACTGTTGTGGAATTGTGTTCTTTTCCCAATTTCACGCCATTTAGAATTTTTTTTCCCACTCCCCACCACATTGTATGCAATAGTAAATAGTGCCATTAGAAAGGGAATCTTGTCCCGCAAAAAACAAGCCATCATTCAGCTATGTGAATAGAAGAATAAAAAAAGTTATGGCTTTGGGAGGGATGGTCATGAAAACGGAAAATCGCCTGGTCATGAAAGGGTTAATGTAAGCAAATCCAAATTTGAACTTTTATATTGGGATGGGGAGGAGATAATATACCAACATGGATGGCAATAGATTATTTAGAATATTTATATCTTTTATAAAACTTTTTTCGCTTGTTTTTGCACCCCTAGGGGACTTTAACAAGACACTGTCTGATTGCTTATCACATAAACTGCAACGATTTACCATACCCAAGTCAACCAAAATACCAGTGCATGCTCCCGTCATCTCTCCTACTGCAGCATCCTCCTGTGTGGCCTCCCATCTAACACTTTCGCTCCCCTCCAATCTATTTTCAACTCCACTGGCCGGTTAATCCACCTCTCCCCTTGTTTTTTCTCTGACTCCCCCCTCTGCAATCTCTTCACTGACTCCCGATTGTCCAGTGAATTCAGTTTAAAATACATATCAGGCCATCCACAACCTGTCCCCTCCTTATATCGGTGACCTGTTTTCTCGATATTCTCAGATCCTCACAGGACCTTCTCCTCTGTTCTCCTCTCATCTGTTCCACACTAAGTTGACTACATGATTTCCCATGTGCATCTCCCCTACTCTGGAACTCTCTACCCCAACAGGTCAGACTCCCTCAATACCTAAAGCTTCAACAGGCACCTGAAAACCCAACTTTTCAGGAAAGACTACCATTAGCAATAGCATGCTGTCACCACATGAGCAGCCCATACTCTCATCTACTGTGTTCTCCCCTTATAGATGGTAAGCTCTTGCGGGCAGGCTCCTCTACCCTTCTGTACCAGTTTGTTAATAGTTTGTTTATTAAATTTTTATATTTGTGTAACCTCATCTGGATGTACAGCGTCATGGAATTAATGGCGCTTTAAAATAAATAATAAATAATAATGGCAGTCTATGGGGGAAATACTACATTCCAATCAAGGCCTGCCACAGGCAAGGCTCTATAGGAACTTTGCTATGACAGGCCTCGGAATCAAACAGCTCCCGTGATCTCATCACAACTGACAACAGCATCCAAGGAGTTAAATGTATACTACAGATTGTCTGCTGTGTAAAACAGCAGGCACCTGGCATCTACAGCGTCTACTAAGCGCCTCTCTCTTTAAAGACATGACATCTGCCATATAAGTACAGCTGATGTCGGGAAGAGGTAAAAGTAGAGAAATTCACATTTTGAAAATTGCAAATGTTTAAACATTCTTTGCAAATTTCCTTTTTTTTTTTCAAAAAAACACAAAATATATTAAACAAAAATGACTAATAACATAAATTACGTGAAGTGCAATGTGTTAAAGAACAGTTTCAGAATCACGTGGGTAAAAGTAGTCCAAAGTTATTAATTCAGATTGAAAAATGGGGCTGTGGGTTTGGTTTAAAATGGTTTTGGCTGGAAGGAGTTAAAATAAATCACCTCCACTTCTCCGTCTCTCCTCAGACCCCAACCTTGTTGTTTGGAATGCTGCATTATGACTTACAGTATTTCTCATATTGGTCAAACCTTCCATGATGCTGAATCTTTTCCAAAAATCAGTGGTAAAGGAACCGAAGAGAAAGGGTCTGGTAATTATGTTAGAAAGTTAACTATCTTGGACACACAAATCTTTCCATGTCTGCAGTCTGTCTTTAGTAAATGCTGTGCTAGTGCTGCGCTCAGCATTCTAAGCAAATTTGATGTCTATCCATTACTGCAACCATCCGAACCCTCATCCCGCAGAAAGAGACAGAATCTGCAGTATCTCTCTATCCACCTTCATATTTTTAGTGACTGTGATCTCTAAACATCAGTCTGCAGAAAGATACCACTTTCAACTAGTATGATATGAAGCAAAGTTTCGCATATTTCCATGTACTAATTCATGCAAAAAAAGCTTTGTGTGAATTAACCCTATTGTCACAGTTATTCTGCTGGATCTGTAGATAAACTAAAGATATAGTTTTAACCCATTAAATCCTGGAGGATTTTTCATTTTCCGTTTTTTTATTTTTAACTGACGGCCTATAACTAGCCATAACTTTTTTTTAATTTCTGTTCACTTAGCTGTATGAGGGCTTGTTTTGTGCAAGACTTTCTAATTGTACTTTCCAGTGGCACCATTTACTATTGCATACAATGTAGCGGGAAGCTGGAAAAAAATCCCAAATAGGCCAAATAGGGTGGAATTGGAAAAAACAAATGCAACTCCGCAACGGTTTTATGGGATTTGCTTTTATGGTGTTCCCTGTGCAGTAAAACTGACCTGTTCATTCTCCAGATCAGTGTGATTACAGCGATATCATATTTGTATAGTTTTCTTGTCTTTTAATACCTAAAAAATTTAAACCATGAAAGAAAATCGCTATATTGTAACCCCCATAACCTTTTTAATTTTACGTCTACGCTTTGTGAGGGTTCATTTTTTGTTGGGAAATCTGTATTTTTCAAATACACTGTTTGATATTTTATATTTTAACAGTACAGGCGTTTTTAGACACGGTGATGTCAACGATGTTTATGCTTTAAAAATAAAAAGTACAGTTCACCCCACAAAAACAAGCCCCTACATGGCTACATTGACATAAAAATTAAAAAAAAGTTATGGCCAGAAAAAAAACAACAGCTCACTGTCTTCTTTCATACTTCTCATTGGCTGAAAATAGTCCTCAAAATGTTAAGAATATTGGGGTTGACAGGATGCTGGCAGCCATTTTAAATAATTCCTGGAGAACACCTTTAATGGGACTGAGCTGCAGGGGCCTGAAGTTACAGGCCAAGGAAGTGGCAGCAGTGCTTGCCCAAGTGAAGTGGTTCCCTCCACAGACTGGCAGGCATGTCAGGAATTGAATTCTTGAGGATAGGTCATTAATCACAAAAAAACCCTTTATTGCACTTTCAGACACTCTCTTGGTCCAAGTGTAATAGGCCAACTGCTTTGTAGCATGCACAGAGCACTAGCACCACTCTTACATATTATTATTATTAGTCCCTCACTCTAGAGCAGGGATCGGGGATCATCTCATGTGGCTCCCTGCGAGAACACATAATGAAAATGCTAATGACTGTTTCCATTATGGAAGCAGTCATTAGCATGAAGGAGGCACAGGAACTGGCTGTCTTCACCTTCTCTGGTCTTCTTCCGGCCCCACTCTGTGTCCTGACACGTACAGTGTCAGGACGTAGTGCACATAAACGTGCACTATGACCTGACGCTGTGCGCTGTCGGTTCAAAGTTCAGCGTGGCGGGAAGAAGACCGGGGAGGGTAAGTGAATCTGCCAAATGGCAGCGCTGTCTGGAGCTGGAGAAGTAAGTTTATTTATTTTTTTAAATAATGGAAATGGAAAGGCTAATGGAAAGTAGGGAGGGTATGATGGGGGTCTGATCTAAGGCTTGGGAGGGTCTGATGAGGATCTCATCTTAGGCTGGGGTATGATCTGAGGCTGGGGGGGTCTGATCTGAGGGGTCTGGTGGGGGTCTGATCTGAAGGGTCAGGTGGAGGTCTGATCTGAGGCTTGGGCGTCTGATGGGGGCTTATTTGAGGCTAGGAAGGGTCTGATCTGGGGCTGGGAGGTTTGATGGGAGTCTGAATTGAGGCTGATGTAGGCTGGGAGGTCTGATAGGAGGCTGATGGAGGTGGGGGTGCAGATCTGAGGCTGAGAAATAGACAAAGGCATGGACAGTTGTGAAAGAAGAGGCAGGGACAGTGGCAGGGACAGTGAAAGCTGGGTGAACCACTCTGTGGACCCCACTGAGTTTAGCTTGGCTGCCATTACTGCCAAATAAAGAACTAAATACATAACATTCTGAACCTAAAAATTAGACTGCTATGTGTGGTCGAAACGGCGCCTGTACTATGTGTAATATATAGCGCAGGCACCATTTTGTGCTGCAAAAATGCAGTGCACTTAGATTTTTAATTAAACTGCAATTTATATCACTTACTCCTATATGTTAGACCAAATATATATATATATATATATATATATATATATATATATATATATATATATATATCTTTTGGCACCAGGAGAGGTATAGAGTGGACTCTCATTGCATTCAGTGGTAGCCATCTGGCACCAGGTCAGGAATAGAGTGGGCTCAGCATGCATGTTGGTACCTGAAATTACTGAATTAAATGGAGGCCATCTTGTAATCAAAAATGATAAAAGCAGAGTGGACCCAGCATGCTTGTGGAACCTGCCCTCCCCGAATTTTATGGTGGCTGCAAGGCACATAACAGGTAGCATTTAGTGTTAGGTTTCCATCTTACAGAGATCGCCTTGATGTTTGGCAGACGGGCCCAAATAATTTTGTACAAAATATATTTGCCAAGAATCTCAAATTTACTAAATAAGCGTAGCATTAGCACCAGAATATTTACTATTACTATTGCATTTTTGTACTTTATTTGGTTTGCAGAGCGCTGTTGCATTGTATGTATTTTTTTTCCTTAGACCAAATATAGAAGTAAAATTTTTAAGTTGAGAATTTTGTATGGCCCGCGAATGATGTTACAAATATCCAAATGGCCCTTGGCAGCAAAAAGGTTCCCCACCCCTGCTCTACAGCAACACCATGCCTCATAACAGAGTTCCTACATTAATGTCAAGCCCTGCGTAGGCCCACACTGACATCAGACTCCCTGCAGGATTCTGTGCTACCATCACTTACCACAGTCCACCGAAAATCAGCAACACAAAGGTAAGACAGGCATAAATCAAAACAGAGGACACACACAAGAATAAAGCAATAAAAAATGGGTAGAATCACAAGAATACTTTGGGGGAAAATCTTATAATAATCTTCCTGAGAACATAGGCATTGATATTCTCCTTAGCTCTTCCATTTTCAGATGACCTACAGTATGGCTGAATGTTGGGTTTTAACTAGGGGATGGAGCTTCAAAAAGAGCAGGGGAGAAGGGGTTCTTACAGCCTGACATAGAACTGTGATATTATTATTCTAATATTATTATTCTGATTCTTTGTTAAACATTTTCTATATAAACTTTGTAAAACAAATACATAAAAAACTGACTTACCTCGAGGTGAGGGTCTTTCAACATTGGAATCAATATGATTAGAGGGAACATTGTAAGAAATGTGACCTGAATGAAAAAGAAAAAATATTTAAACAATCATAGCACATATGCAATTTTACAGTTGAACAGAGCACTTTCCATACATAGCGTCTGAAAAGTAGCACAGTACCTAAGACCAAGACCTAATTACAGTAAGAACCTGAAAATGTAATTGTCATCTTCAGTTTGTACAGCACTTCGTACTGATGGCCTATCCTCAGGATAGTTTACACTTTTCGAACAATGAGGTTCTTAGGCTGGGTTCCCCATGAAGCCCAGAGCGGGGGCTTCGCTCTCACATGAGAGCCGCACTCCTGCTCTAACAGCCCGGACCGGCAGTGCCGATCTGGACTGTTTAACCCCTTGCATGCTGCGGGCAATGGCGCCTGCCGAATGTAAAGCGGTGACATTTGCGGGGTGCCGACGTGTGTGTAGGTTGGCTGGGACCTGGCATAGGCCCCAGGCCTGCCTTGAGTGCTCACGAGCAAGCTGCACCAGAGAGGCCAATGTCAGTATAGCACTAGCATTAAACTGCAATGCAATATAGCAGGGATCAGCAACCTTCGTCACACCAGCTGCTGTGAAACTACAACTCATAGCATGCAAACTTACTCGGCTCCCACAGAGGTGAAAGGAGGATTCTGAGAGTGGTAGTTTTAGAACAGTTGGAGTGCCGGAGGTTGCTGATCCCTGCACTATAGGAAAAGTGCATTGTATTTTAAAAGTAATCAAAAGATTGCCCTTGTGAGACTATTAAGTGGTTAAAAAATAAAAATATTTATTAAACAAACAAATTTCCAATAAAAAATGTTTTTTTCTCCATAGAGAATATGGTTTTCAACTAAAAAAGTAGCAAAAATAAAATCTTCCGCACATTTTTGGTATCGCTGCGTCTGTAACGACTTGCACTACACAAATATCATGTAAATTATCCCCTACGGTGAACACTGTTATAAAAAAAAAAAAAAAAAAGTCAGAATTGCTAATTTATTCTTAGTCATCACCGGAAAAAAACGTAATAACAAGCAATCAAAAAGTGTTATTTACCCCAAAATGATACCAACAATCAAGCCCTCATGCAACTCCATAGAAAGAAAAATAGGAAAGTTATGGGTCTTGGGATGTGGCAGTACAAAAAGATTTTCTTCTTTTTAGAAAAAGGGGTTTTATTGCACAAAAGTAGTAAAATATATTTAAAAAAAAAACTATATGTATTTGGTATCGCTATATTCGTAATGACCCAGAGAATAAAGATATTATGGTATTTATACCGAAAAATTAGCGCCCCCGTGGATAGGACATCAATATCAGATCGGTGGTGGACCGACTGATGGCAACCCCGCTGAGCAATTGTTTAAAGAGAACACAGTGATCATACAAGTGCTGCCTTCTCTTCTTTGATTACCTCCTCGCTGTCACAATTGCAGCAGCGAGCAATTGTAATTACAGCTCCGCCGTCCCATTTACTTCAATAGGACGGCTCCGTGCTATTTACTTGATTTGAAATTCACTATTTCATCTCCGTCTAATGTCATACAATTTTTGGCTTTAGGTTTATGGGCTGATTCTGTTAAACATAACATATATACTATTATATTACTATATTACTATATATCTATTTACCATAAACCTAACCTTCATCTAGCAAATACTACAGTTGATAGCAATACTATTTGTCATCCAGTTAAAGCAATTCCTTATGGAGAATTTGTTAGAGCTAAAAGGATCTACTCTAATGAAAATATTTTTAATAAGCAATGTAAAAATATTAGTAATAGACTGAGAGTCAGAAGACATAAACAGAATGTAGTGGATAGTGCTTTCAAATGTGTATATGTTAAAACATGAAAATCTTACTTGTTCAGAGAAACAATGGGGGAGATTTATCAAACTGGTTTAATGGAAAACTGTCTTTGCTGTTCACAGCAACCAATGAGATTTCCTTTCTCACAGCTTCTTCAAAATAAATAAGGTGAAATCTGTTTGGTTGCTATGGGCAACTATGCCAATATTCCTTTATACCTTATCTCTTAATAATATAAAAATGAATTTCTGTCTGTCTGTCTGTCTGTTCTCTATGCGCGACCAAACTACTGGACCGATTTTCACCAAATTCGGCACACAGGTACATCAGGTGTCCGGGAAGGTTTTAGACCAGGTCTCATCTCTCTAGGACGTACCGTTCCCGAGATATTCCCAAAATATGATCTCCATTAGCCAACATTACAACTGGGAACTTTGGTTTTAAACTCCAACTGCCATTCCCTGCAAAGCCACACACAGGGAGGGCAGGTTTCCATAACAACCAGGTAATTATCAGCAGCTGAGGATCTCATCCATTTCTATTTACTGACACTGTTAAAGGTATTCCGGTTACCATAAATATAACTTATGTTTTTTTCTATTACTACAGTTCAGTAGTAATAAAAGATGTTTTCCTCCACTGCTGCCTATTGCGTGGGCTCATAAATAAGCATGGTATTGACCTTTAATTCAGGCCACCCTAAAAGAAGTACTTAAAACCCCCGCCCCAGGTCTCACTAAGCCACACCCCCAACTCTGTCAGGCCACACCCCCTTTCACTCCGCAGCCAACAGAGATTGAAAAAATAAAGGTAAAAATCAACTTCTGTCAGCTGCAGGGATGGGTAGGAGGTTGACTTTCTTTCTGCAACAACACACACAAACATTAAATAAAATAGATTAAATCCACCCATGCGAAGCGTCTTGCTAATCCACGCTCCCGACTCTGTCAGGTCACGCCCCCTCCCACTCCGCAGCCAATGGGGATTGAAAAAATGAAGGTAAAAATAAACTTCTGTTTGCTGCAGGGGTGGGAGGGTGAATTTCTCTCTGCAACGACACACAAAAATTTTAGATGAAATAGACTAATTATAGACTACAACCGTTCGAAGCCTTTTGCTAAGCCACGCCCCGTCTCTGTCAGGCCACGCCCCCTCTCACTCCGCAGCCATTCTGCAACGACACACAGAAACATTAAATGAAATAGATTAAATCACCTATGTGAAGCGCTTTGTTAAGCCACGCCCCCAACTGTGTCAGGTCACGCCCCCTCCTACTCCGCAGCCAACAGGGATTGAAAAAATGAAGGGAAAAATAAACTTCTGTCAGCTGCAGGGGTGGGAGGGTGAATTTCTCTCTGCAATGACACACAAAAATCGTAGATGAAATTGACTAATTTTAGACTACGACCATTCAGTACTAATAAAAGATGTTTTTTTCCACTGCTACCCATTGCGGGTCCCCATAAATTACCATGTCATCGACCTGTAATTCATGCCACTCTGACCCCCGCCCCAGATCTCGCGAAACCACGCTCCGACTCTGTCAGGCCACGCCCCCTCCCACTCCGCAGCCAACGGGGATTGAAAAATGAAGGTAAAAATCAACTTCTGTCAGCTGCAGGGGCGGGAGGGAGGTTGGATTTCTTTCTGCAACAACATACAGAAACATTAAATGAAATAGATTAAATATACCCGTGCAAAGCAATGTTTTCTTCCACTGTTACCCATGGCGTGTCCTCATAAATTACCATGGCATCGACCTGTAATTCTGGCCACCATCAAAAGAAGGACTTAAAACCCTGCCCTAGGTCTTTCAATGTCACGCCCCCGACTCAGTCAGGCCATGACCCCTCCCACTCCGCAGCCAATGGAGATTGAACAATTGAAGGTAAAAATCAACATCTGTCAGCTGCAGGGATGGGAGGGAGGATGACTTTCTCTCTGCCACGACACACAGAAACATTAAATGAAATAGATTAAATATACCCGCGCAAAGCAATGTTTTTTTCCACTGCTACCCATTGTGTTTCTTCAAATTACCATGGCATTAACCTATAATTCAGCCACCCTGAAATGAAGGACTTAACCCCCCCCCGTGTCCCATTAAACCACACCCCCTCCCACTCCGCAGCCAATAGGGATTGAAAAAATGAAGGTAAAAATCACCTCCTGTCAGCTGCATTGACTTTCTCTGCAACGACACACAGAAACATTAAATGAAATAGATGAAATATACCCAGGCGAAGCCGGGTCTTTCTGCTAGTTCCTTTATAGTTTTGATCAATCTTTCCCAATAAATATAGACAATAAAAAAGCAAATTTGATCTCGACCTTTCCCACTCCTTACAGCAAGCAATTTTCAAATATGCCGTAATTTTCTCCCCATAAGATGCATCCCCCCCCCCCCAAAAGTGAGAGGAAAATGTCTCTGCGTCTTACGGGGTGAATACTAATGAGTGCTTACATTATGGAAGAGCTCATTAGTACCAGAGGACCGGGAAGTGGTGAAGTCTCTGTACTCACTGCTTTCTGGTCCTCTGCTGTTGGCTGTGCTGTGGCTGCGCGCAACGTAAGGGCGCTCTATGACCTCAAGCTGTGCGCACCGGTTCACAGCACAGCCGACGGCAGGCAGAAGAGGATTACGCTGTAGGTGAGAAGCGGTGGCGTACGGAGCAGGAGAGGTAACTTCTCTGTGGCATGGGGGCTGATGAGAGGCATGGGGTCTGATGAGAGGCATGGGGCTATTATCTGAGGTCTGATTGGGGATCATTCACATGGGGTCTGAACTGAGGTCTGATTGGGGGTCTGATCTGAGGTCTTATTAACAATGGGGGTCTGATAGGGGCTGTGAGCTGAGGTCTAATGAAAAATATTTATTTCTTATTGTCCTCCTCTAAAATCTAGTTGTGTCTTATGGGCCGGTGCGTCTTATATGTCGAAAAATTTGGTAAAGAGAATCATTCATAAGTATCTTCCAGTTTTGTTTTTTGATCATAATTGTTATTGAATAAATACAAAAATTACATAAACAAAAAGGAATAAAGGTAATGTACAGATTTACTTGCAGTACTCAGAAAAAGCTCAAGGAAAGGTACAATCTCAATTATAAAAAGAAAAGCTAGAATATACAAAAACACATTCAAAGTACCTGTATGACATGACATACTGCAAATACCTGTCATACAAAAGGTTAGCAGTCAGTACTTCACTATAATTCAGTAGAAATTTTATTACAAATCCACCAGAGGTCTGATTTCACATAAATTGCATTGCAACATTTCAGGTTTACACGAATACCTTTTATCAAGTAGACCCGTGCCTACATCCAGGGGTGCACCTAGCGTTTCTGCTGCCTGAGGCGAAAACTGAAAAGGTGCCCCCCCCCCCCATTGGCAATTTCTTAACATAACCCCTTTGCCACAATGAAAGTGCCTATTGCCCATGGCCCTTCCGCTGCCCCTGTCTTTCCCCTACCTGGTGCACACCTTGCCTTAATGGTGGTGCACCCTTGTCTACATCACAAATATGGCGGCAGCTTGAATTTATGCGCAATCAGAACTCAGATTTGTAATAAAAATTTCTACTGAATTGCAGTGACGTACTGAGCGCTGTATCTATACTTATTTATCCATATACAGTGGCATGCAAAAGTTTGGGCACCCCTGGTCAAAATTACTGTAACTCTGAACAGTTTTGCAAGTTGAAGATAAAATGATCTCCAAAAGGTATAAAGTTAAAGATGAAAAACACTTTTTAATATATTATGCAATATTAGTGTATTATTTTGGTTTTATACAATTTTAGAGTGAAAAAAGGAAAGGAGTGCCTTGTAAACGTATGAGAATCCATGGAGATTTGAGTGCTCAAATAACTTAGACCAAGCTCTTAGACATTAAATAGCCTGTTAGGGTTAAGGCTAGGACTACAATAAATTGTGCGACAAAAAGGTACAACTATATTGTGACATGTGGCATTCGTGTTGCACATCTTTTATAATGATAGTTAATGGGGTTGCACTGCGACATAATACATACTGAGACTGCGACGAGACAGTCGCACAAAAGTCCAACTTGGATGGATTTTTTTGCAACTGTCATGTTGTAGCATGTTGCAGTGCGACACCACTGACTATCAAAAAAATATTTAAAAATGTTGCACGGCTTTTCTGTGACACATGTCGTCATGTAGCCCTAGCCTAAGGCTTTTTCACAATGAGCATTAGGAAAGGCCAGGTGATACAAATGTCAAAACGTTATAAACCCCCAGACTCCTCTGACCATGTCCCAGAAAACAGCAGCCATGGGTAGTTAACAAAATGGCAGTTAACAGTAACGGTTAAGGTCAAGAGAAAGTTTGGGAGACCAAGAAAAATATCAGACAGCTACCTGTAGGATTGCCAAAAAGGCAAATCAGAACCCCTGCTTGACTGCAAAAGACCTTCAGGAAAATTTTAGAGACTCTGGAGTCGTGGTACATTGTTCTACTGTACAGCGACACCTGCAAAAATATGGCCTTCATGGAAAAGTAATCAGAAGAAAACTTCTCCTGAGTCCTGAACCAGTAAATTCAGCCTCAGAAGTCTGCAAAAGAACATCTCAAGCATGATGCATTTTGGAAACAAGTCCCGTGGAGCAATGAGGTTAAAATAAAACTCTTTGGCCACAATGAGCAAAGGCATGTTTGGAGAAAAAAGGGCACATAATTTCATGAAAAGAACACCTCTCCAACCATAAATCATAGGGATCGATCAATCATACAAGTTGTGTTGCAGCAAATGGCATGGGGAAAATTTCATGGGTAGAGGGAAGAATGGATTCAACAAAACACCAGCAAATCCTGAAAGCAAACAACGCAACTCTAAAAAAGCTGAAGTTGATCTGAACATCATTCACAATCTGTGGATAGACCTCAAAAGAGCAATGCATGCAAGACGACCTAGGAATCTCACATAATTGGAAGATAAAAATACCTCAAACAAGAATTGAAAGTCTCCTGGCTGGCTATAAAAGCGTTTACAAGCTGCGATAGTTGCCAAAGGGGGTGCTACTAGGTATTTACCAAGCAGGGTGCCCAAAGTTTTGCTTTTTGTTATTTTAAAAATGTAACAGATGAAAATAAAAAATGGTTTTGTCTTAAAATAAAAAAGGAATGTGTCATCTTTAACCTCATGCTTTTTGGAGATCATTTTATTTTCAACTTGCTTAACTGTTCACAGTAACAGTAATTTTGACCAGGGTTGCCCAGTCACATTATTACGACCATTTCCTACTTTCGGTGTCAGCAGCATTTAGGTTATAAAACAAGTAGAGATGAGCGAACGTGCTCGTAACGAGCACTGTACCGCTTGGCTCCCCTGTGCTCGCATGGGCGCAGGCAGCCGCTTCCGTCCTCCTCAGGAGGACGGAAGCGGCTGTCTGCGCCCATGCGAGCTCAGGGGAGCCGAGCGGTACAGTGCTCGTTACGAGCACGTTTGTTCATCTCTAAAAACAAGTAATGTGTTGTGAGCTGACTTGGTCTGTATATAAAGTGTGCAATAGCCTGTCTGGACCGCACTGGAATGTTGTCGACCACATGTCTAAACTGTAAAATGCAGAAAAATCACTTAAAGGAGTTATCTGGTAATTAATATTGGTGACCTATCCTCTGGATAGCAAATTGTCCACAAAAGATCCACAGCACTCCAAGCAATTCTCAAAGCACGTGTTGTTTTATTCAGGCATCTGAATACAGTGCAATGTTTCGGCTCAGCAGAGCCTTTCTTTTTCTAACCATTTGCCTACTTCATCTTTTTCTAACTATCCTCTGGATAGGTCATCAATATCAGATCGGTGTGTGTCCGATACCCGGGACCCCTGTCGATAAGCTGATAGAAAAGGTTGTCGCTCCATAAACACTGTAGCCTTTTCCTAAGCCATGTGACTGTACACTGGTCACATGGCCTAGTTTCAGCTTAGCCCCTGAGTTGCAATACCAAGCACAGCCACTGTAATATTAAAAGATAAGGCAGGGTTCACATTGGCATTATAGAATTCCGTTATAGGTTTCGTTATACCAGAGTTATAATGGAATATAACGGAATTACAGGATGGAATGCAAAACGGAAGCCTTTAAGAGGCATTCTGTTTTGCTCCGTCCTAATACACCCCCAACATCTCAGCCTCACTCTCTACCCAATGTTTTATGGTATCATGTTAACATCAACTCCTGATCTGATCTAATATATTAGCTTTATGGTATGTAAGAATGCATGGACACCTCAGACCGCCTAACTCCACAGGGAGATACAGAACATTAGCTGCTACCTGTGCTCTTTGATGTTTCCAAACATACTGCAGAATCACTTTCTGAATCTTAATAAAAGTGGAGAGAGGCATAGGGACAGGTAAGTTTTTTATCTTCACTGCCACTATTCTACGCAACCACAAGATAGGGTAATTAGAAAAAGACTTTAGGTCTTTTTGAAGTTGGGCGATCAAGAAATTAGAATTGGTAGCTGTGAGTTTCTCAGGTGGGTAGGTGATAGTAATGCCCAAGTATGTGATGCCCTCCTCCACACACTGGAAGGGGAATCTTTTCTTTAAGAGTGCCTTCACATGCTGCAGATTTTTTTGCTGAATTTTGTGTGACTGAAAATCAGTTCCATACAGCAGAAATCCATGTGCTTGCCTCTCCCATTCAAATGAATGGAAGTGATTTTCAGTTGCAGAAAATTCTGAAACAAAAACCATCAGTGAAGGCACCCTAAATCTTCTTGTACAAAGGGAGAGACACCCATACCCATAACCAAGCACTTGATGGTGTTAATATTATAGTAGCTACAGTAGCTCTACTGAAATGGTGAATAATATGGACAACATACTGTAGGACAACAAGACAACATAGACAACAATGAGGCTTAGCTCAGTCTAAGAAGGTATTAATAGTGGATTGTTCTGGGTGAGAAACTAGAACAAAACTATAAACTAGAACAAAACACTGAGAAGTTATTGGCTATACTCTGGCAATAAAACAGATAAGATCCATTGGACAGAAAGAAAAAAAAAGTTATAGTTAGGCTTCATTCACACGACTGAATTTTGTTTCCGTTCCGTTCTGATTTTTTTGCGGACCGTATGCGGAACCATTCATTTCAATGAGTCCGCAAAAAAAACGGAAGGTACTCCATATGCATTCCGTTTCCATATGTCCGTATTTCCGTTCTGCAAAAAAGATATAATATGTCCTATTCTTGTCCGTTTTGCTGACAAGGATAGGCATTGTTATAATGGATCAGCAAAAAAAACGGAAACACGGATGCCATACGGAACGTCATCCGTTTTTTTTTTTTTTGCAGATCCGCAAATTGCGGACCACAAAACACATACGGACGTGTGAATGAAGCCTTACAGTGGGGGAAAAAAAGTATTTAGTCAGCCACCAATTGTGCAAGTTCTCCCACTTAAAAAGATGAGAGGCCTGTAATTGACATCAGTAGTAGACCTCAACTATGAGAGACAAAATGAGAAAACATATCCAGAAAATCACATTGTCTGATTTTTAAAGAATTTATTTGCAAATTATGGTGGAAAATAAGTATTTGGTCAATAACAAAAGTTCATCTCAATACTTTGTTATATATCCTTTGTTGGCAATGACAGAGGTCATACGTTTTCTGTAAGTCTTCACAAGGTTGGCACACACTGTTGCTGGTATGTTGGCCCATTCCTCCATGCAGATCTCCTCTAGAGCAGGGATGTTTTGGGGCTGTCGCTGGGCAACACGGATTTTCAACTCCCTCCAAATGTTTTCTATGGGGTTGAGATCTGGAGACTGGCTAAATCAGACAATGTGATTTTCTGGATTTGTTTTCTCATTTTGTCTCTCATAGTTGAGGTCTACCTATGATGACAATTACAGGCCTCTCATCTTTTTAAGTGGGAGAACTTGCACAATTGGTGGCTGACTAAATACTTTTTTCCCCACTGTATATAGTTATGTTTTATATAGTTAATGTTT
The DNA here is from genome assembly GCA_900303285.1 of Rhinella marina. Classification (NCBI taxonomy): domain Eukaryota; kingdom Metazoa; phylum Chordata; class Amphibia; order Anura; family Bufonidae; genus Rhinella; species Rhinella marina. The sequence continues at coordinate 213,749 of ONZH01012646.1, forward strand.
GGGGACTGCAAAGTGCTGTCCCAAATGTATGGAACGGCTGGGCTACGGCCATGTGCATGAGCCTTAGGCTACTTGCACACTTGCGTTTGCAGGATCAGTTTGTGAGATCCGTCCAGGCTCTCACAAACGGATCCGTCATAATATAACCGTCTGCATGTGTACTGAACGGATCCGTTTGTATTATCTTTTACATAGCACAGACGGATCCGTCTTGAACTCCATTGAAAGTCAATGGAGGACGGATCCGTTTTCTATTGTGTCAGACAAAATGGATCCGTCCCCATTGACTTACATTGTGAGACATGACGGATCCGTTTGCATCAGCAAGCAGTGTTTTAGTGTCCGCCTCCAAAACGGAATTTTGACTGAACTGAAGCAAACTGAAGCAAAACTGATGCATTTTGAACGGATCCTTTTCCATTCAGAATTCATTAGGACAAAACTGATCAGTTCAGGACCGTTTGTGAGAGCCTGTGACGGATCTCACAAACGGATCCTGCAAATGCAAGTGTGAAAGTAGCCTTACAGACACACATGAGGCTCCTGTGATGTTCAGAAGTACTGTAGTGTAAAAGCAGTTTTATCAGGCTCACAATCTCAGCTAGCTCTGACATGACCCTACATCCTCAGTCGTCTTTGGAGTCTCTGTTACCAGGGATGGCTCTTTGACAAAAGAAAGTGGACTGCGGGGGCTATGAGTTTACAGCTTTGTTTCAGGTGGATGCAGGCATATTTTTCAAGGAAACAATTTAGAAATTTGCCAAGTACACCATTCTCTATTAAATAAAATGAAATTTTGTTAAAGTACAGTGACTCTTTACAAGTGTAACTGTCATAATTTTTTTAATTGCTAGCTTATTAGAGTTACGCATGTATACCTGAGTTAGGCCTCATGCACACGACCGTATGAAAAAAACGGATCCGCAAAAAATACAGATGACATCCGTGTGCATTCCTTATTTTGCAGAACGGAACAGCTGGCCCCTAATATAACAGTACTATCCTTGTCCGTAATGCGGACAATAATAGGACATGTTCTATTTTTTTGCAGAACGGAAATACGAGCATACGGAAACGGAATGCACACGAGTACCTTCCGTTTTTTTTGCGGACCCTTTGAAATGAATGGTTCCGCATACGGTCAACAAAAAAAATGGAACGGACACGGAAAGAAAATGATCCCTTAGTCTAATGATTGTCAAAAGTTCTGTAATTACTTTATAATAACAGCTTTCATTAATGTCTCCTTTCCCTTTCCACTGCTCCCTTAAAAGACTGTTACTATGACAGGAAGACGGAGGGGCAGTCCTTCACACTGCATGCCTGATTGGCTGGCAGGAAGCTTCTGGCTACAGCAAGTGTCTATGTAAAGTGAGAGAAGGCAGTTTTGGCATCAAAGAACTGGCAGAGGAGCCATCTTGAGAAGATTCTCATATTTTAGAGGTTACAACAGCCTTAACCAGTGGTATGTGAAGAAACCAAATATTGCTTTATGCATAATGCTCCACCAGCAGTAACATACACTGTATGTATGCTAAAATAGATTTTTTTGTTGAAAACATGACAGTTACACTTTAAGACAATGGGCCCATATGGTAGCATTAAAGGCACACCACAGAGTTGTATCAGACGTACTGGAATTGGACATTGAACTGAAAGTATTCCTGCAAACAAGACATCTTAAAAACCATAATGTCGCTGCAGTAACAAACTTTGCAGGTTTGATATAGCTCCTCTTCGCCAGCTTCCGGTAGTACTTAAAAGTACCAGCGTGCGGAGACTAACAAGCCCCCCAGTCTTCACCAGAGCCCGCTGCAAGGCAGGATGGATTTGGCTGCCGGGGGCTTGCAGGTCGCTTAACCTTACCGGGAAGCGGTTAGCTGAGATAGGTGCAAGGCAAGTAGTGCAGAATCTAGCCAAAGTCAGGATACACAGGAGTCAAGGCAGATGAGGACAAAACGCTGGAGTACTTGGAATGGTCCTGATATTTTGGCACCAGTTGGCAGTTGGCAAAGAGGCTTATATAGGCCATCCCATTAGATCAGGTCATGTGACCTATGGGGGAAGTTCCAGCAATTACCTGTAATGCTATTGACTGAACACCAGAGGGAGTTTCAGTGTGCAACCTGCATTCTGACCACTGGAGGCCGCCAGAGTGCCGGAAATGTCGGTGCTGGCAGACACGCTCTCACTGCTGGGATCGACATGAGGGCTGCTGTGGAGATTGCCGGGGGCAACGGCTTGGGACCCGAGGCGAGTATAACGGCGCTTTGTGCTGAATCGGGACAGTACCCCCCTTTTTAGGGGTGGACTCCGAACACCCCAAATTCACTTTCTGAGGAAATTTTTAAAAAACCTTCTTAGAAGTTGGGGAGCGTGTAAGTCCTCCTTCTTCACCCAAGTGCGCTCCTCTGGACCATACCCCTTCCAGTTGACGAGAAAGTAGAGAGTTTCCCTAGACATTTTGGAGTCTAGAATTTCTTCTACCTCGTATTCTTCTTGATGCTCCACCATAACTGGGTTGGGAGGCGTGGCGGATGAGGAGAACCTATTGAGGACCACTGGCTTCAAGAGTGATGCATGAAAAACGTTGGAGATACGCAAGGATGGTGGCAGGGAAAGTCGATACGTCACGGGATTGATGACTTGGGATATGGAGTAAGGACCGATGAAACGGGGAGCAAACTTCATCCTCGGTACTCTGAGTCTGATGAAACGGGTAGACAACCAGACCTTATCTCCAGGAGACCATGAGGGAACCGCGCGTCTCTTTTTATCTCCACGAGCCTTGTACTGGGCTGACGTTTTCCGCAAACTTGCTTGGACCTCAGACCAGATAGTGGTGAATTTCTGAACTTCAGCATTAGCGGCGGGCACATCAGAGGAAGGCAGGATTGGTAGAGCTGGTAACCCAGGATGTTTGCCATAGTTAATAAAGAATGGAGATTTAGCGGAAGACTCATGGAACAGATTGTTGTGTGCGAACTCGGCCCACGGCAGAAATTCTATCCAATTATCCTGTGTGGGGGAAAGATACAACCTGAGGAACTTCTCCAGATCTTGGTTTACTCTCTCGGTTTGTCCATTGGACTGCGGATGATGGGCTGAGGAGAAGTTCAGTTTGATTTTCATCAGCTTACTTAGGGCTCGCCAGAATCAAGATGTGAATTGTGTTCCTCTGTCAGATACAATCTCCTTTGGACACCCATGTAAACGGAATATATCTCGGATGAAGATGGAGGCTAACGTAGCCGCCGAGGGCAATCCTATCAACGGAGTAAAGTGTGCCATCTTAGAGAATCGGTCCACCGCGACCCAGATGGTGTTATAACCCTTAGACGGTGGAAGATCTGTAATAAAGTCCATGGAATCGGAGTTCCTTGGGAGGTGGTTGCTAGCAGTATGCTCCTGGGGTCAATAATGTGCCCTGGGTTGGTTTGCGACTCCTTGTCCACTGCGTCAAATGATCTAGAAATTGCGTCGGCCTTGACGTTTTTTGAGATACCATCGGGCTTGGCGAGGGTTCAGGCGTCGGGCTTAGTGAAGATAAAGAAGGTTTTTATGGTTGGTGTACACCGTTACCAGGTGTATAGCTCCTTCCAAACGATGTCTCCACTCATCCAATGCTAGTTTAATAGCGAGAAGCTCTTTATCTCCGATACCATAGTTCTTCTCTGCCGTAGAGAATTTTTTTGAAAAATATCCGCAAGGATGTGTTTTCCCAGAAGGCCCCTGTTGAGAGAGCACGGCCCCCACGGCAAAAGAAGATGTGTCCACCTCCAGGAAGAAGGGTAGGGCTGTATTAGGCTGGCAGAGAATAGGAGCCGAAAGAAAGGCCTGTTTAATCAGCATGAAGGCTTCATTAGCCTCTGGAGACCACTGTCGGGGGGGTCACCCGATTTTCGGGTAAGAGCAGTGATGGGGGAAATGATGGATAAGAATCCCTTAATGAATCGCCGGTAATAGTTAGCGAATCCCACAAACTTCTGAATCGCCTTTAATCCCGTGGGTTTTGGCCAGTTCAGAATAGCTTGGACTTTGCTTGGGTCCATCTTGAGGCCTATGCCTGAAAGAATGTACCCCAGGAAAGGCACAGAGGGTTGCTGGAAGATACATTTTTCCAACTTGCAGTAGAGCCGGTTATTTCTCAATCGAGTCAGAACTTGGCGAACATGACTGCTCAGACAGAGAGCGAGAGAAGATCAAAATGTCATCTAGATAGACAACCACGTAACAGTAAAGTACGTCCTGGAAGATTTCATTAATGAAACTCTGGAAGACTGCAGGTGCATTACTGAGGCCAAATGGCATGACCAAATACTCGTAATGACCATCGTGGGTGTTGAAGGCTGTCTTCCATTCGTCCCCTGGTTTAATACGAATGAGGTTGTAGGCACCTCGTAAATCCAGTTTAGTAAAAAGAGTAGCACAGCGGATTCTATCAAATAGCTCGGAAATCAGAGGTAGCGGGTATTTATTTTTTATGGTGATCTCATTCAGCCCACGATAGTCTATGCAAGGTCGGAGACCTCCATCCTTCTTTTCAACAAAGAAGAATCCTGCGCCCGCCGAGGAGGAAGATGGTCGGATGAACCCCCACTGGAGATTGTCCTCTATGTATTCGGACATGGCCCATGTTTCGGGTAATGACAGGGTATAGGTCCTTCCCCGTGGAGGTGTTTTTCCCGGAAGCAAATCGATGGCACAATCCCAGGGACGATGGGGTGGTAGCTTCTCCGCCTGCGACTTGCTGAACACATCCGCGAAAGAGCGATAGGGTTGAGGAATAACTTCTTTTTGGGGAAGCAGAGAGTGACCGGTTTAGGTGGTGTCACCTTTTTCAGACATGATGACAAGCATTGAGGACTCCAAGAGAGTATTTCTCCCGTGGACCAGTTGTGGTGGGGCGCATGCTTATGTAACCACGGTAACCCCAGAATGAGAGGACTGAGGACTGGGGACCACTAGAAATTCGATATGCTCCTGGTGCGACTCGCATCACCAGGGGTTTGGTTTGGTACCGGATGGACCCTTCTGGTACCCGATTCCCGTCAATGCCCACCAAAGATACAGGACAAGAGAGAGGAATAAGAGACATTCCCCATCTGGCTGCGAGAGAGCTGGAGATGAAATTCCCGGATGCTCCAGAATCTAAGAAGGCACGGGTAGATAGTGTCCCTAAAGGAGTAATCAGGGACACCCAGATGGTGGGCCAAATTGTTTTAGATTTCTTCATAGGAGAGAGACACAACGGACCTAGGACAACCTCTCCTGTCTTGCCTAGGTTCTGGAGTTTCCCGGTTTGTTAGGGCAAGATCCCACTCGGTGACCAGAACCTGCACAAAACAGACACAAGCGGTTCTCTCTTTCCTCTGGCGAGAGTCTGGCTCGTCCCAATTGCATGGGTTCTTCCGGGGACACCACAGGAGCCTGGAATTTGGGAGCCAGCTTGAAGGGAGACCGCTTGGACCCCCGTTTCTCAATGGCACGCTCTCGGAACCTAATGTCCACTTTGTTACAGAGGGAGATGAGGTCATCCAGAGAAGATGGTAGTTCCCGGGAGCATAATTCATCCTTAATTGGGTCGGACAACCCCTCCCAGAACACGGACACAAGAGCCTCCTCGTTCCACCTTAGTTCGGAGGCCAAGGTCCGAAATTGGACCACGTATTGAGCCATGGTTTGAGATTCCTGGCGAAGGCGTAGCAAGGACGTTGCTGCTGAAGACACCCGACCTGGTTCATCGAAGATCCTCCGGAAGGTCTCCAGGAAAGCCTGACAGTTATGTAGGATTGGGGCATTTTGTTCCCATAGCGGAGAGGCCCATGCCAGAGCCTGTCCCGTCAGTAAGGAAATAATAAAAGCTACCTTAGCCTTTTCTGGAGCAAAGTTTCCTGGGAGTAGTTCAAAATGAATAGAACACTGGTTCAGGAACCCGCAACAGTTCTTGTGGTTCCTGTCGTACTTTGAGGGAAGCGGAACCCGGAGTTGATGAGGGGTGGCCACCACACTTACGGAAGGTAACTGAAGTGAGTCCAGGCGTGCGGAAAGGGATTGTAAGCACTGGAGCAGCTGTTGTTGGTTTGACTCCTGCTTATTAACCCGTTCCACCACTTGCTGCAGGAGGTCAGAAGTAGTCGGCGCACAAGCGGACTCCATGGTTTGTAGGCCAGAGTATTCTGTCACTGCAGTAACAAACTTTGCAGGTTTGATATAGCTCCTCTTCGCCAGCTTCCGGTAGTACTTAAAAGTACCAGCGTGCGGAGACTAACAAGCCCCCCCGGTCTTCACCAGAGCCCGCTGCAAGGCAGGATGGATTTGGCTGCCAGGGCTTGCAGGTCGCTTAACCTTACTGGGAAGCGGTTAGCTGGGATAGGTGCAAGGCAAGTAGTGCAGAATCTAGCCGAAGTCAGGATACACAAGAGTCAAGGCAGATGAGGACAAAACGCTGGAGTACTTGGAATGGACCTGACACTCTGGCATCAGTTGGTGCTCAGAAAGAGGCTTATATAGGCCATCCCATTAGATCAGGTCATGTGACCTATGGGGGAAGTTCCAGCAATTACCTGTAATGCTATTGACTGGACACCAGAGGGAGTTGCAGTGTGCAACCTGCATTCTGACCACTGGAGGCCGCCAGAGTGCCGGAAATGTCGGTGCTGGCAGAGACACTCTCACTGCTGGGATCAACATGAGGGCTGCTGTGGAGATTGTCGGGGGCAACGGCTTGGGACCCGAGGCGAGTATAACGGCGCTTTGCGCTGAATCGGGACGCATAATGACTCAGAAGGATGGAGGCCATTGGCAGATATGGTGACAATGAAATATATACAGAATTCTTTTCATGCCACAGAGCTACTGTATGTGCATAAATAAGTCCAGTATATTGCTAATGAGGTCTCATTAACCCCTTCACGAGCCATTTTTCACCTTGATGATCAGGCCAAATTATGGAAACACTTTTACTTATCCAAGCCATTCTGAGAGTGTTGACAGTGGTGAATTTGAGTCAGTATAAATCACCTTAATTTATTTAAAAAAAAATCCTAAATTTACAGAAAAGTAGGAAAACATTTTAATTTTCAAAATCTGAATTTCTCTGCTTTTAAGGCAGATAGTGATTCCTCACAAAATAGTTATTACTTTACATTTCCCATGTCTACTTTATGTTGGCATCATTTTGTAGATGTAGTTTTATTTTTTTAGGACGTTAGAAGGCTTAGAATTTTAGAAGCAATTCTTAACATTTTAAGACATTTTCCAAAACCATTTTTTTAAGGACCAGTTCAGTTCTGAAGCCACTTTGTGGGACTTACATAGTGGAAACCCCTCTGAATTAACACAATTTAGAAACTACACCCTTCTAGGTTTTCGAAACTGATTTTACAAACTTAACCTTTTATGTATTCCACAAGAATTAAAAGAAAATGGAGATGACATTTCTAAATTTTGGCAGATTTTCCATTTTAATCCATTTTTCCTGTAACACATCAAGGGTTAACAGCCAAACAAAACTCAAAAACTATTACCCTTATTCTGCGATTTACAAAAACACATGTGGTCGTAAACTGCTGTATGGGTGCATGGCAGGGTGCAGAAGGAAAGGTGCGCCAGATGGTTTTTGGAGGGCAAATTTTGAAGGACTTGTTTTTAGACACCATGCCCCATTTGAAGCCCCCCTGATGCACCCCTACAGTAGAAACAACCAAAAAGTGCCCGTATTTTGGAAACTAAGGGATAAGTTGACAGTTTTATTGATACTATTTTGGGTTCCAAATTATTTTTGATCGCTTTATATTCCGCTTTTTGTTAGGCCAGGTAACCAAAAATGCCTGTTCTGGCACAGTTTTTATTTTTTGTTTTTTACAGTGTTCATCTGACAGGTTAGATCATGTGCTATTTTTATAGAGCTGGTTGTTACGGATGCGGCGATACCTAATATGTCTACTTTTTAATATTTATTTCACTTTAACACACTAAAAGCATTTTTGTTGCACAAAAATGATGTTTTAGTGTCTACATAGTCTGAGATACATAGTTTTTTTATTTATTGGGCGATTGTCTCATATAGGGGCTCATTTTTTGCGGGATGAGATGACAGTTAGATTGGTACTATTTTGGGGTACATATGACTTTTTGATTGCTTAGTATTACACTTTTTGTGATGTAAGGTGACAAAAAAAATGGCTTTTCTGGCACAGTTTTTATTCATTTTTTTAGGCCATTTATCTTTTGGGGGAAAAGTGTGATATTTTTATAGAGCAGGTCATTACAGACCCAGGGATACCTAATATGTCTATTTTTTTAAAATATATTTTGGTTTTACACAATAAAAGCATTTTAGAAAAAAAACATGTTATTGTGTCTCCATTTTCTGAAAGCCATATTTTTTTGGGTGACTGTCTCATGTAGGGGCTCATCTTTTGCGGGATGAGGTGACAGTTTGATTAGTACTATTTTGGGGTACATACGACTTTTTTGATCACTTTTAATACCTTTTTTTTTTGGAAGTGAGGTGGGCAAAATTTTAATTCCATCATAGTTTTTCTCCTTTTTTTTATGGTGTTCACCGTGCGGGGAAAGTAACATGATCCTTTTATAGATCAGGTTGTTATGGATGCGGCGATACCAAACATGTGTAGTGTATTTTATTTTTTTTAATTTTTAATCAATTATAAATGTGCAGATATGGATTTTGTTCACTTTTTTACTTTATTTTTTTTTACTTTTTGCACTTTCTTTTTTTACACTTTTTTGAACCAGTGTACTGCAGTGTATTATAGATTCCTCAGACCCACTGGATCTGCTAGAACCAAGTGACCACATTTTGTAAACTACACTACCCAAGGAATTTTTAAGGGGTGTAGCGAGCACTTAACCGAAAAGGCGTTTCATAGAATTTACTGTATAATACTTGTGTGTGAAAACGAAAAATTCTTTTTTTTTTTTTACAAGAAAATGGGGCGTTAGTCCCAACTTTCTTTTTCACAGAAGATAACAGGAGACTATCCCCCCACAATTTGCTACTCACTTTCTCCTGGATACAGTAACACCCCAATTGTGGTCATAAACTATCATTTGCAGATACGCCAGGGCTCAGAAGGGAAGGAGCGGCATCTGGATTTTATAACATAGAATTTTATGTTATGGTTTTTAAGAGCGATAAGGTTTTTTATTTTTTGTTGACTGAGCTGTGTGGGGGCTTAATTTGTGCAGGACAAGCTGTAGTTTTTATTGGCACCATTGTGGGGTACATTTGGCTTTCTGGTTGGTTTTTATCTAATTTTTTGTTAGGTGAAGTCACAAAAAAAGCTATTTGGTGTAATTTTTCTATTTTTTTACACCGTTCACTTGATGGGGTAGATCATATTATATTTTTATACATCCGGTCATTATGGATGCAACAATACCAAATATGTATAGAGTTTTGTTTTTTTTCCGTTTTACACAATAAAAACACTTTTAGAAAAAAAAAAATCATGTGTCTTCATTTTCCTGGCTATGGTCTTGTGTGAGGGCTTGCTTTTTGCAGAACGAGGTGACGTTTTTATTGCTACCATATTGGGGTACATATGACTTTTTGATTTATTGTTATTATGTTTTTGGTGAGGTGAATAAAAAAAGCTGTTTTAGCATAATCATTATTTTTTTACACCGTTTAGATCATGTGATATTTTTGTAGAGCCAGTTGTTATGGACGTGGCAATACCAAATACTGTATGTCTATTTTTTATTTATTTTTTTACGTTTTACACAATAAGAGCATTTAAAAAAAAAAAAAACATGTTTTTGTGTTGCAATTTTCTTAGAGCAATATATTTTTTTATTTTACTGGCTCCTTGTGTGAGGGTACATTTTTTGCTGGATGAGGCGACGTTTTTATTGCTACCATTTTGGGGTACATACGACTTTTTGATTGATTAACGTTATGTTTTTTAGGAGGTGAGCTAACTAAAAAATCTGCGTTGCCACAATGTTTATTTAGTTTTTTTAATGGCGATCACCTGATGGGGTAGATAATGTGATATTATTATAGAGCCGGTCATTGCAGACGCGGTGATACCAAATATGTCTATTTTATTTATTTTTTTCTATTTTTTACAGGATGTATTTTTTACTTTATTTTTACTTTATTTATTTTTTTTATTTTACACTTTGTGTTCCCAACAAGGTCATACAAGACTTTTGGGGGGCATTTAACTCCTGCAACTGGAGCTGACATAGCAACCCCAGTTACAGTGGAAATACACCCCCAAAGAGGCTGTACAGCATAATACATCGCTGTACAGCCTCAATAAAGGGCTGATCGCGGTCTATGGAAGACCCGACAGCTCCTGCACTCCCCTGGCCCTGGCGATCATGTGACCACTGGGGCCAGGACAGGAAGTGCACATGGATCCCTGAGCTGTATACACAGCGCTCGTTCAGCTGTGTATACAGCGATATAGAAGGCAGGGACACCCAGGAATGGTCCCTGCCTTCTCTCTGGGGTGTCCGGCTGTCACTGACAGCAGGCCCCCCGCTGTGCAGTCTCTGAATGGACGTCAGATTAGGCAGGGGCATTATATATGGTGGGGCAACTAGGGGAATATATATATACATATATATATAGATATTATATATATATATATATATATATATATATATATATATATGTTATATTGTAACAACTCGGGGTCACTTAGCTCTCCAGGATCGCAGTCTTCTCAGTTTAGACGGTTGGCACACCTAAAGAAGCCACTCCAACACTGCAGATTTGGGTGCAAACTGGCCACAACCAACTTTGTTGTTGCTTTTACAGGAGTCAAAACATAAACCATGAACATAAATGCTAGGCCGTTTGACCACTAACTACACAGTAGTTTTCCCCTCTCTATCTGAATCTGGGTCTACCACCCAGCTCCCCAAAACACAGATTAGTGCTTACCCTACACGGGATCAGAGGAGCCTGGCTCCCACAGGCCTTGGCGTAGCCTGCTTCCTCCCCAGGCTGGGAGCCCTGCTGAAATAGTTCAGCTCACATTTACCTGAGCTGCTAATTACCTCTCATTACCAGCCTAGCTGGTGCAGACTGAGGGAAACCCCTATTTTCCCAGCCTTTCTTGTTCTCACCCAGCTTCCTCTGGCCGTCAGATGGCCCTGACAAATATATATATATCTACACACAGAGGTCGCAAAAACGCCTTTACAAGCGTCATAGACAAAAAGATTAAAAACTTTCTTGCGTATTTCAACACATTAGACTTTCTTCCAGCATGCTGTATCATAGCATGTTTGTTCAGTTCCTGCCACCTGCACCATTAATCCAGCTGGATAAATAGGGTTGTCACTGTTGTTACCGCATGACGTGGCAGCCTGTAGCCTTAAATGCATTACAAAGCCCAGCAAGCCCTCAGAACTATTGATGTAATGCAGACATTGAATGGATATTGTATGGGGGAGAAGTGTAATAGAATGTTCCATTACATTATAGTTTAGTCCTTACAGATAAAGATATTGAATGGTCTCCTGTGTAAATCCAGTCACTGATTGTACAGTGTTATGATGAATGAAAAATATATACTAATTTTTAGATTTTCACTACAGCATTATGTATTCTGTACTGCCATCTCTTTTGGGAAATGTGAGAATGTCACTGCATTATATGTACAAGTGATGTCTCCTAGAGGGACTTAAAAAAATAGTTATAGATTAATAAATTTAATTTAAAAAAATTGTGTTAAAGTAGCAAAAAAACCCTCACACACCACACTGTTTTTGCCAGAACCCATATAATAAAGTTAACTTTATTTAAACCACCGTTAACAAAAACGCAATAATACAGAATTGTTTTTTCCTATTCACCCCAACCTATAAAAAAAATAACAAATTTTAATCAAGAAGTCCCACGAACTCCCCCCCACCACCACCACAATTGTCCAAATGAAATCTACTTTTCCACCCCCAGAAATCAAGCCCTCATACTGTGAGATCTGGTCAAAAAGGGATGATTCCTGGCTCTTGGAATGCTATTGTGTAAAAGTGGAAAAAAACCCCATAAAACTACACATATTTGGTATTACCGTAAGTAGAATAACGGAAACATGTTAGTAATATTACACAGTGAACGTTGTAAATTTAAAGTGCAAAAAGCAGTGGAACTGCTTTTTTTCTTCATTACTATCCCAAAAAGGATACTAAAAGTTAATAAGTTTTGTCCCCAAAAATGTCACTAAAAAGTACAGTTCACCCAACAAAAAAAGCCCTCGAATGGCTAAATCGACAGAAAAATACATTATGGCCAGAGAGAAAAAACTGCTCACTGTCTTATTTCGTACTCCTCATTGGCTGAAAATACTCCTCAAAAATTCTCAGAGGAGTATAATTACTCCTCCAGAAAAAATGTAGTGCAACCTTTCTATACACACATACATACTGAGGGCACTGCAGGAATTGGTGAATTAACTCAGAAACCCAATGAAATCGTATACTTGTAGCCTAAACCTCCTTTTTCTGGTCATTTTCCATCTGTGTGTGCATCCATTTTCTGGCCATCTATCCGTTTTTAGTAGACATTTTGCATCTATTTCTAACAGGCCATTAAAAATGGATGTAGTAGTGCCCCCAGTATACATAATACCCCCATAGCGCCGCATTATATATAATAGTCTCCACATAATGCTTCAGTATATATAATGCCCCATCACCCACACCAACAGTAGTGCTGATTCCTATTTTAAAAATAAAATGCTCACCTCATCCATTTGCACGTGAGGGAACATATTTCCGCACTGGAGACAACAGAACTTGCGTCCTAGAGTCATGACATCACACCATGCTGCCGCCAGTATGGAGCAAGTATTTCCTCACGTCGAAGTGGTCTAGGTGATTAATTTTTTTTATTTTATCCCCTGAAAGGTCTTTTCTTAAAGGGGTTCTGCAGTTTTTTCAAACTGATGATCTATCCGCTGGATAGATCATCAGCATCTGATCGGCGGGGGTCCGACACCCAGGACCCCTGCCGATCAGCTGTTTGAGAAGGCAGGGGCGCTGCAGGAGCGCCGCGGCCTTCTCTGTGTTTTCCTCAGGCCTAGTGACGTCACGACTAGTATCACTGGCCTGGGCGCGGCTAAGCTCCATTCATGTGAACGGAGCTTAGCCTCGCCCAGGCCAGTGATAGTAGTCGTGACGTCACTGGGCCTGCGGTAAACACAGAGAAGGCTGCGGTGCTCCTGCAGTGCCGCTGCCTTCTCAAACAGCTGATCGGCAGGGGTCCCGGATGTCGGACCCCCGCCGATCAGATGCTGATGATCTATCCAGAGGATAGATCATCAGTTTGAAAAAACTGCAGAACCCCTTTAACCTAGTGTAACCGTTTTAACAGCCATTAGAATGGTGGAATCCTGTCTAAAAGGCCATCAAAAACAGGCCCACTGATTTCAGAGGGGTCCTTCTGGCCGTGTAAACAGTCAAAAATAGGACATGTTCTATTTTTTTATGGCCACTATTCATTGCCCATTAAAAAAATGACCATGTGGATAGCCCCATAGACTAATTTTGTCTGAACACAGCTGTTTTTCACTGTCATGTGATTGCAACCTTAATAACTTCTCTAAGAGTTAACTGGTAAAAGTTTTTTTTTATTTAAGATGATATTGTGAGTTTTACAGGTATTTTGCCCATTAAAGGGAGCCTGTCAGCACTTCTGACCATACTAAACTGCTGATAGCATCAGGTGCTTGGGGAGAGTAGTGCCACAACACCTTTTGTGAAGCTTTTCTCATCAGGAGACTTATGCATATTAACTTTTCTATTTTGCCCAGGGCAGAGCTTTACCATGAAGTGCTTTCCATAATGTAGTAGCCAACCAGGAGACAACTCCAGCTGTCAGTCAGAGCAAAGGGGAGGGGCTGAGAAGCAGCTGGAGTGGAGTGTCTGCATCTCCATTCAACTCTATGAGACTGCCAGAGATATACGCAGATATGCAGTTGCTGCAATTTTCTTGTGAGGTGAGCATAGAGAGAGATGTGACAAGACAATGCACTAGGGACAGTGTTGCTGCAAACTGTTAACAGAGTGTAGGACAATATTGGACAGGAAGAGTGCAGGGAGACTGAAGGGAGAGTGCAAGGAGAGTGGAGGGAGAGAGTAGGAGAGTGCTGAACTACAGACTGGTACAATTTATCATCATGTACATAACTGTGCAGTGCACCAAGTCATAGCTAATCCATTCTGTTAGCTGTAGAGTTACTGTGCCATCAGAATTAAAGGCAGGTCTAATTTATCGGCATGTACATAAGTGTGCAGTGCACCAATATTCATAGTTAATCCATTCTGCTAGCTGTAGAGATTATGTGTGTCACTATTACAGACCTCTAAGGCAGAACAGTTAAGTGCTTTTCCCTCAGCTCGAGCTGGACTCAGGGAAAACTGTTAGGTGGTTAAGGGACTTATTCTGGTGCCACCACAACTCCACTGTATATATCCTACAGTCTCCTCTCTATGTTTTAGAGACGGCAGATCTGAAGGTACCATGTATAACACTTGGCGGATGTGTCCTGTTGTCAGCTCTTCTTGGAATACAGTTTGTTCCTTAATTTCTCAGTGACCCAAGAAATTAACGTTTTGCCTTTTAGGAGATAACTTTCTAGGCTGACCTATTCTAAATACAAACTATCAATTTATACCCATATTGCAATCAAGTGGTGATCTGCTTCTCTCAGTTTCCAAGCTGTTCTGGATAAGGTCAATTGAATAGTTGTCTCCAAAAAACTGACAACAACCTTAACTCTCTTCAGTCTATGATACCATTATACTTTGCTATATCAACCTCCTAACAGCAACTACATGGCAAATACAAATATATGTATCCAATAATCTGTAAAATATACTGGCTCATGTTCCTTTGACTATTCTGCCACCAATGTATGTGAGAGAAGTTTTCATGAGTGGAAGTGGCAATCTCTTGTACAAGCAATGGTAGTGTCAAGCTCTGGTGTGGAGAGTATAGCCACATCAAGCGTAAGAGGGAAGGGAAAAGGACCAAACAAGGGTCCTGACTGACTACCAGTATGAACAGGCCTCAGCGGTAGGAGAGTTCATACACAGGAACCTAATAACACCTGACCCTATAGAACCATGCAACTAGTGACAGGGGAAGGAGTCAACCCGTTCCTCCAAAAGGACGGACTAACAGGAGACTCCAGCAGGCAAAACCACAACAGGGAAAAGTAGGATAAACACAATAGGGAAAATGACACTTATCTTAATGCAGATATTGCAGCAACTGGATCTCAGCCGAGAACCACACCACACATAACAAAGTCAGCAGAAAGTATAAACCGTAAGGGATACTGGGAGAGGAAGGTATAAATGGGGGAAAGACAATCAACACACCCACAACAGCTGAGGGGAAGGGGTGTGGTAAACAGCAACCAAACCCAGAGGAAAAGCATGTCAAATTATGTCACTTTTGAAAGTCTAGCCGATCGCCTGCAACCTGATGCAGGCACGTTCGTGACATTACCCCCCCACCCTTTTACGGGTGACCTCCGGGCACCCAGGCCCAACTTTATCAGGATGAGATCTGTTAAAGGCTTTCACCAAACGACTGGCATTCACGTCAGATGCCGGTACCCATGTCCTCTCCTCAGGTCCATAACTCTTCCAGTAAACAAGATATTGAAGAGTCCCATGGAGAACTCGAGAATGAATGATCTTTACGATCTGGAATTCCAAATTACCATCCACCAAGACAGGTGCAGGTGGCAAGGGAGATGGCTCCAGAGGTTCAACATATCTTTTCAACAAAGATCTGTGAAACACATTATGGATTTTAAGATCCTGAGGAAGTTCAAGACGAAATGCTACAGGATTAATAATGGCCATGATCTTATATGGGCCAATAAATCTTGGACCCAACTTCCAAGAAGGAACTCTCAACTTAATGTTCCTAGTTGACAACCACACAGAATCACCCACACTTAGGTTCGGACCATTCATACGTTTCCTGTCAGCCACATGTTTGTACTTGTTACCCATATTTATCAAGTTATTTTGAATTTTCCGCCATACATGACCATGATGACGAAAAACGTTCTTCCTCAGGAATACCAGAAGTATCAGAACCAGAAAATGTGCCAAACTTCGGGTGAAAGCCATATGCACCAAAAAATGGTGACTTACCAGTGGAGTCCTGTCTGCGATTATTTATGGCAAACTCAGCCAGAGACAAAAACGAGGACCACTCCTCCTGATTCTCAGAGACAACACATCTCAAGTAAGTCTCCAGACTGATTGGTACGCTCAGTCTGTCCATTCGTCTGGGGATGAAAGGCAGAGGAAAAAGACAGTTGTACCCCAAGCCGAGTACAGAATGCCTTCCAGAATCTGGACACAAACGTAGTCCCACGATCAGAGACCACGTCAGTGAGAATGCCATGAAGTTTCACAATGTTGTCAACAAATACTTGTGCCAGTTTTAGCATTGGGGAGTCCGGGTAATGCAATAAAGTGCGCCATTTTACTAAAACGATCTACAACCACCAGAATAACTGTCTTACCAGACGAATCAGGCAGATCAGTGAGGAAGTCCATGGATAAGTGTGTCCATGGTCTGGACGGGATGAGTAATGGAAGTAGGGGTCCAGAAAGTCGAGTATGTGTCACCTTAGCGTGTGCGCAGACACTACAGGCTGACACATAGTCCTCAACACACTTACGCAGCCTCGGACACCAGAATCTACGAGAGATGAGGACGACAGTGGATTTACTCCCAGGGTGTCCTGCAAGCACCGAAGAATGATGTTCCTCAAACACCTTATGACGCAAATCAGAAGGAACAAACAACTTCCCAGGGGGGCAAGACTCTGGTGCATCTCCCTGGGCCTCAAACACCTTAGCCTCAAGATCAGGGTAAAGAGCGGATATCACCACTCCTTCGGACAGTATAGAACTCGGATCCTCAAAATCACCACCTCCGAGAAAACTATGTGACAAGGCATCCGCCTTGACATTCTTAATCCCAGGACGATACGTGACAATGAAATTGAATCTAGTGAAGAACAAAGACCATCTGGCCTGCCTCGGGTTAAGTCGTTTAGCCGACTCCAGGTAAGCCAGATTTTTGTGATCAGTGAATACAGTGATTGGGTGAATCGCCCCTTCCAACCAATGACGCCATTCCTCAAAAGCCAACTTAATGGCCAGTAACTCTCTGTTACCCACATCAGAATTTCTCTCCGCACCAGTTTTTTCGATAAAAAGGCAAATGGGCGGCATTTACCAGGTGACGGGCCCTGTGATAAAACTGCTCCTACCCCCACCTCAGATACATCAACCTCCACAATGAAAGGTTGTGAGACATCAGGCTGCACCAATATAAGAGCAGAAGAGAAGCACTCCTTCACAGCGGAGAAGGCTTGCAACGCTGCATCAGACCACACTGAGACATCCGTCCCTTTCTTAGTCATGTCAGTTAAGGGTTTAACTATTGTCGAATAGTTCTTAATAAACTTTCGGTAATAGTTGGTGAACCCCAAAAATCACATAAGAGCCTTCAGATTTTCAGGTCGGTCCCAGTCCAGAACAGCACAGACTTTCTCTGGGACAGTCATTAACAAAATGCTGGAAGACAGCAGGAGCATTGGTCAACCCAAAAGGCATGATCAGGTTCTCAAAGTGACCCTCAGGAGTGTTAAAAGCCGTCTTCCATTCATCCCCTTCCTTGATCCTGACCAGATTATATGCCCCTCTTAAGTCCAACTTGAAGAACACCTTGGCATCCACAATCTGGTTAAACAAGTCAGGAATCAAAGGAAGGGGGTACGGATCACGGACAGTAATCCGATTGAGTTCACGGAAATCCAGACATGGTCTAAGGGTTCCGTCCTTTTTCTTTACAAAGAAAAACCCAGCCTCCACTGGAGATTTGGAAGGTCTAATGTGTCCTTTAGCCAAACGCTCAGCAATATATTCCTTCATGGCCGTTCTCTCAGGTCCAGAAAGGTTATACAGCCTAGATTTGGGCAATTTAGCTCCAGGGATAAGATTGATAGGAAAATCGTATTTCCGGTGAGGGGGTAAATCCTGACATCCACCTTCAGAAAATACATCAGAGAAATCCGATATAAAAGAGGGAAGTGTCTTAGTAGTTAAAGCGTAAAAGGAGGTATTAAGGCAATTGTCAACGCAATAATCATCCCAATCCACAATCTGTATAGTATTCCAGTCAATGGTCGGATTATGTTTGCTTAACCACGGTAAACCCAGAACCACAGGAGCAGGAAGACCTTCCAACACAAAACATGAAATAAGCTCCTGATGATCCCACTCTTAATTTGATATCATGCACCATCTGAGACAAACACTTCTGAGAAAGAGGTGCAGAATCAATGGCAAACACAGAAATCCTCTTATCCAAAGAACTCGGCGATAATCCATGCATACGGACAAACTGAGCATCAATCAAGTTCACCCCTGCCCCGCTGTCAATAAACACCTCAATTCTCACAACCTTTGACTCTAGCGCCACCTCGGCAGTCAGGAGAAAACGGGTACTACAGGATGAAGACATGCACATTTTCAGTCTCCCTAGCCACCCCACCAAGAGTAAGATGAGAATTCAACGCCCCCTTTTCTTTTCTCTCTTTTAGAGACTGGAAGCATGGACGTACATTGATAAAGTGTCCTTTCTGACCACAGAAAAAAACACACACTCTTTTTATTACCAAGATGTTTACGGGTGGAAACAGGAGTGGCTCCCCCTAACTGCATCGGTTCATCCCCAGACATCAACCTAGGGGAATATTCACCCAAAGTGTCACAGGAAGAAAGTACACTATGTGATTAATATGTCCTGAGAGCGGGGGCCCCTAGATCGCTCTCTCAGGCGCCTATCCATGCGTACAGCAAGAGATATGGCAGCTTCCAAAGACACAGGGGTTTCATGAAAGGCCAAAGCATCCTTCAGCCGTTCTGATAAACCTTGAAAGAATTGGCTACGTAGAGCCGGATCGTTCCATTCAGTATTGGTCGTCCACCTTCGGAACTCAGAGCAATAGATCTCAACCGAGCGCTCACCCTGACGAAGGTCACATATCTGGGTCTCGGCCAGTGAGATACGATCCGGGTCATCATAGATAATCCACAAAGCCTTGAAAAATTCATCTACTGACCGGAGAGACTGCGATCCGTTCGGCAGAGAAAAGGCCCATGACTGCGCATCCTATTTAAGCAGCGAGATGACCACACCAACCTTCTGCTCCTCATTACCAGAAGAATGTGGACGCAGTCTCAAATACAATTTGCACGCCTCCCTGAATAGAATAAAATTATCACGTTCCCCAGAAAATCTGTCCGGGAGGGTGATCTTAGGCTCCAAACAGGCCTGACACCCAGCACCCCCAGAACCACCAGCCTGTGGTCTCTGAATCTGGTTGCGGATATCAACTACCTCCAAGCAGAGTCCCTGCAGCCGTTCAGTAAGCGCAGTAATAGCATCAATGTCTGCACAAAAATGACATTCATTTTTGTTCGGCGGGTTAAAATGTCACGCTCTGGTATGGAGGGTATAGCCACACCAAGCGTAAGAGGGAAGGGAAAAGGACCAAACAAGGGAAACGGTCACCTCCTGCAGGAATCCCTGAAACTAGGCCCTGACTGACTACCAGTATGAACAGGCCTTAGTGGTAGTAGAGTTCATACACAGGAACCTAATAACACCTGACCCTAGAGAACCCTGCCACTAGTGACAGGGGAAGGAGTCAACCCGTTCCTCCAAAAGGACGGACTAACAGGAGACTCCAGAAGGCAAAACCACAACAGGGAAAAGTAGGATAAACACAATAGGGAAAATGACACTTATCTTAATGCAGATATTGCAGCAACTGGATCTCAGCCGAGAACCACACCACACAAAACAAAGTCAGCAGAAAGTATAAACCGCAAGGGATACTGGAAGAGGAAGGGATAAATAGGGGAAAGACAATCACCACACACGCAACAGCTGAGGGGAAGGGGTGTGGTAAACAGCAACCAAACCAAGAGGAAAACATGTCAAATTATGTCACTTTTGAAAGTCTAGCCGATCGCCTGCAACCTGATGATAGTGATAGGTAGATAGTGAACTTGCTATAATCACTCCCCGAATGACACAAGTTGCACATAGAATTGCAGTGAGGGAGATGCAATTGATATGTATTTAGGTAATTTATTGAATGTACCTTGGGAAGTGATGATAGAAAGGAAAATCTTCTCTCGAACTCTGCAATACATGTCATACAAAGAGAAAAAGACTGAAGCACACAGGATATGAGCTCACAGAAGAGGAGACATTACAAGATTAATCAAATGGCAATTACAGGATAACCTACATAAAACAAATATAACAATGGCCAAAGGATGGCAGCAAAGTACACTAAGTATGGTGAATAACAAATATAAGAAAATGTTATGAAATGAATACTAGTTGTTAAACCATGAGCTGGGAAAACACACCTTGTCTACTGATAAGGCTTCTACTGACTCTTTTGGCTTTCACACTGGCTTGTTCTACTCTCCTGTTTCTCATTGGCATCTGACTGACCTGCTTCCTGTGAGCTTGCGCCACTTTTCTGCCACCTTATTCTACAGATATAACTTGGGTCCCTAGCGTCCAATCTAACTGGCTTTGCAGCAGGCTCTGATGAAAACCTAGAGGTGAAAGAAGATAGGTAGCAAATTTAGAAGCTTGCTGGCAACATTACCGGATGGTGATCCTGCATTTTTTCTCACCTCTGTAATGATAACATAAAAATAGACCCAAAATCAATTTTTTTATATGAAAAAAAAGGAATAGACTGACACAGCTGATCCAAAATCTGGCAGGGAAGCTTCAATATAGGGAGGTTGCACTTGCCCAAAATACAACTAAAGCACCTGCTCCTATAAACTTGTCAGATGAGCCTTTGATAAATCTTCAAAATAGGTTCACTGATGATTGAAAATGACCTTCTAGGAGAGTTGCAAGTTATATCTCTGTTCTATTTGAGGCCACTCACATCTGGTGCTAAGGAGCAATGGGTAGTTCTCATCATGTCTTTTCTGCAGGGTGCTCCACAAGCCTGGGCCTTCTATCTGCATTCCAATGCTGCGGAACTATTGTCTGTAGAGACATTTTTTACATCCATTCACCCTTTTATATGACAAACCAAATTGTACAGCGACAGAAATAAATGTCCTTTCTCTTCATCAGAGGGGTCACCCTGAAGATGAATATTGTTCAGAATTCCAGTGGAATGAGACAGCTCTCTGTTGCCATGATTCTGGTTAACTATCCAAATGTTACATCTTTGAAGGAGGCCATAACTTTGGCTATTAGACTTGAGTGACACCTAAGAAAGTACAAGAAGTGTCCTGTCTTGCCAGCCATATTGCCTAAACCAAAGATCTGCCCACTATCATCCAAAGAGCCCATGCAGTTTGGATCCGCCATGTCTACTCAGGGGTGGTGGGAATTGCGCCAGAGAACTCCAGGGCAAGTCCTGGGAAGACCAGCTAGGTGGCCATGTATTCCCTATTATTTCTAAGAAAGTACTCTTCCCATCTGTTACCCTGTCCTGATGTTTATTTGGCTTGGGATGACTGCAAGTCAACGCTAGCGGATTTTTGTCAAGCTGTTCAGATCTTTGCTGTTTGCCTGCGGTTTGGGACACCTACACATTACACGTACAGGCACTTTTATGACATCCCTTTTTAAATCCACAGGCATTAAAGGGGTTACTCAAGAGTCAGTCAGACCTCGCACGTGTACCCAACATCCGTCGATGGGGGTACACATGACTGCTGCAGCAAATCATAGTTCACAGTGGTGACCTGCTCCTCTTGCATCACTAAAACTGGTCACTTGTCACAAGGAGAGAAGGTCACTGCTGCAGTCTGTGATTGGATGCAGTAGTCAATGTTCCCTCATTGACAGATGTTGATTTCAGCACTGCACGCAAAGGAAGAGCTGGCCTGGGAGCATCAGACACCGAACCAAGTGGGTTCTCCACCACGAGTCGGCCACTCTGGGAGGTCTGTCTGACTCTTGGATAACCACTTTAATATGGAGATAGCGCCCCCTTTCAGCCAAAACGGCTTCCACTCTTCTGAGAATGCGTTCAACAAGATTTTAGAGTGTATATGTGGGAAATGTTGCCCATTTATCCAGAAGAGCATTTGTGAGGTCAGACATTGATGTTGGATGGGAGGGCCTGGCTCGATGTGGTTGAAGTCAGGGTACTGTGCAGGCCAGTTAAGTTCTACCACACCAAACTCACCCAAACATATCTTTATGAACCTGTGCTGAGTGCAATGAGGCACAGTCATGTTGCAACAGAAAATGGCATTCCCCTAACTGTTCACACGAAGTTGGAAGCATACAATTGTCCATTGTTATGCTGAAGCATTAATATTTCCCTTCACTGGAACTAAGGAGCCTAGGAAAACCTATAAAAAACCAAACCCTTAGCATTATCCCTCCTACAGTTGGCAAAATGCAGTCAGTCAATGGCATTCGCCAAACCCAAACTCATTCGTCAGAATTCCAGCTCAAAAAGCTTGATTTTTCACTAGAAAGAACATATTTCCTCTGCTGCAGAGTCCTGTGGCAGTAAGCTTTACATCACTCCATCTGATGCTTGGCATTGTGTTTGGAGATGGGTTGATGGGATGCATGGGTTCATAAAAGCAGCAGCCAGCAGGCATCACACAGTGGTGGAGAAAAAATGCAATACTCAGCAGTGTGCGGATTTTTCACAAAGTCACTGGGAGATGTTAGCGTGGCGCTATGCAGGATATGTAGGCAGAAGGTGAGGCACACTCATTTAAGGTGAGGCACACTCATTTAATCTTACAGCCTCATGCATCTCCCACGGGCCCGCACGCCCTCTTCAGCAGTAAGGGTTCATCAACCCTAACAGAAGTAAGATGTCATTTCTTCCCATCGACTTTAATGTCGTCTACTGCTCCTGATGCTACTCCTCCTCACTTGTTTCAATCACCAGGGCGATTACAAAAAGACAACACTATGCATGCACTCATCCAGTGGTGCAGAAGCTGAAGTGCAATTGGCCAAATTGTTGGTACTACACTCCATCCCTTTCCATGTAGTTGACTCTGCACATTTCTGAAAACTTGTGCCCAGCCAAGATGGAGAGTCCCAAGACGACATTACGTTCCCAAAAAAGCTGTACCAGCCCTGCACATGTATGTTGAGCAGAAGGTGGGACAGTCCTTGGGCCTCTCAGTGTCTGGTAGAGTTGATGCTAGCAATGACATATGGATTTATAACTATGATCAAGGACAATATATATCGTTCCCAGCCCATTGAGTAAATGTCGTTCCTGGCCAGGCGCACCAGCAACTTGGTCAGGTAATGGCAATGCCGTCTCCATGTTGTAATAATGGGATTTCTGCTTCAATGTCCTCCTCTATGTATAAATTCCATCAATAAAGAAATTGAATGCTGGCTCTCTTCTCCAACTGGAGATAGGAACCATGGTTACATTTTGTCTGTGCTGCGTCAGGGAGGGCTAACCCATGCATTTTTTTAAGAGTGTCTTTTTATTAAATTTTTAAAAAGTACAACAACCTCCAATGTGCAACCATTAGACAGACATCACACCATCAGGAGTACATTAAGTGAACTCCGCAGGAGCAAATCTGTATCGTGTTACAGAATAATAAGAGTACATATAACGTCTTTCCACGGAGACAGCATCAGAGTTCCCGACATAACAATCAAAGAATACATCAATCACATTCAGACCTGCACACATCAACATTCAATCCACCACCCACACAGGACCAGAGAAGAACATGCAGCCCATTCAAGGCATTGCCGTATGAGCGTTGAGCCATGGATCCCACGTCATGAACCTCTGTCCAGTATTTCTGAATAATTGGACATTGCCACACCATATGGAAGAAACCACCCCTATCATGTCCACACTGTGTGTATTGGGGACTAGGTAATTTACGCATCTGGAACAATCTGTTGGGCGTATAGTATACCCTGTGCAGCAATTTTAATTGTATAAGTTGGTCTCTTGCACTAACGACTGTAGATCTCCAAAGTATAGCTAAGTTCCCTCATATGAGAGGTCTCCAAATCTACTAGATCCTGCTTCCACCTAGTAAAGGATCTATTTAGCGGTGAGTCTTGTTCAGCCATTAGAGTCGTATATAACGTAGATACCGGTTTGGGCAGTTGAACCCTTCTCACCACTGCCTCAATAGGTCCACACCCCATGCATGGTGCAAGTCTTCAATATTGTTGTCACCCGAACTGTAAGGGCTGATAAAAATGTCCCGAAAAGTGTGTATGCACTTCAGCCACTCTTACTGTACAAAGCAAGCCCTCCTTGAGCTGCCAAGACAAAATGCTCTTCCCCAACATCGCCTGATATGCAACGTCTCCACCTATTAGAACTAAATGCTCCATATGTTAGACCGCCTGTACAAGCAGAAGAGGGTGGTCAACAGTTTCAGAATGCAGCAGACGGAGAGGTCTACTCCGTAACGTAACTTCCACATTAGCCAGTAGCAGCTCATGTGTGACAAATGCTGATTGCTCAGGCCCTTTGAGGAGGTCGCTTTATTTGTCAGTTGGAAGAGCTACAGGATGAATGATGTAATTCCACTTCTTCATGTCATGGAGGGGATGCTGAAATATCTGATTGGCGAGGGGACAGAAGAAGTGGTGTCTACATCTCACGTCCACCTGAGCCCTGGCAGAGCAGGAGGATGAGGACATAAATGCCCAGGAATTTTATACACAAGTTGTTTATCTGCCCAAGCGATAGGAGATAAACAGGAGGTGCATGAGGAGCTGGAGTCCAATGACGAAGACAATGCAGATGACCCTGACAGACCATGGCAGTATGTATTTGAGATGGAGGCAGGAGGGCCCTCCAAGTCCCTTGCGCAAATGGTCAGATGCATGCTTTCTTGTTTGCATAGTGACAGCCAAATTGTCAAGATTCGGTAGAGGGATGACTACTGGCTATCCACATTGTTAGATCCTTACTACCGGTCAAAATAGGGGCATTTTTTAGACCTTCTGAGATGGATGCAAAAATGGAGTACTATAGAGGCATGCTGTGTAGTCAATTGATTGCTGCCTACATGCTCCACTGCCCGTCCCCAGGAAGGTCTAACTGGGGAACCCTCTACTCTCCCACTCCACTGCCATGACTGGTGAGGGGCAGGAGCAGCATTAGCTCCATATGCAGCAATTTCAGTCTAGAGTCTCTGATGAGTAGTTTTCTTCACCACCCTTCTGAAGAAATCACCCAGCAGAAGGACATGCAGCAGAACCTCAACCAGCAGGTGGCATACTTGGACTGCACCCTGTAATCACTAATCCAAGATCAGAGTGGGTGTTCAGTGTGGAATGGGGCAAATGTTGAGAGACTAACCTTTATAAAGGTGAATCAGGTGTGGATCAACCAGGATTTCCAGATACCGAGGCAACAGAATAGATCATTCTGACATTAACGATCATATTGTGGTGTGCTGCCACACTGGAATATTCTGCAAAAGGGGCTGTTACTTCTGGCCATGTGTTGCTACCACCATTCAGATGTTGCCACCTGTCTGATGCCACCCGCCTGCTGCCTCTACTGCCATTCCTACAATGGGGCTTCTTGGTTAGCTGATACGTACATGTAAATTTTATGGGAATAAAAGGATAAGGAACAAGAAAAAACAATGTGGATAAATAGAACTATAAAGAAAGAAATAAAAGACAAAAAGAAAGCATTTAAATTACTAAAACAGGAGGGTAGCGAGGAAGCATTGAAAAACTATAAGGAAAATAATAGAATATGTAAAAGACAAAAGCAGCCAAACTACAGACAGAGAGATTATTCACCATAGAGAGTAAAACTAACCCTAAAATGTTCTTCAATTATATAAATAGTAAAAAGTATAAGTATACAGAGTAATGAGGGGGGAGTTGCAGAGAGCGATGAGGAGATGTCACGCTCCCGTGTGGAGGGAACAGCCACACCGAGCGTACGAGGGAAGGGAACAGACAAAACCAGGGAACCGGTCACCTCCTGCAGGGAACCCTGAAACTAGGCCCTGGCTGACTACCAGTATGAACAAGCCTGGGTGTAGGAAAGTTCATACACAGGAACCTAATAATAAATGCACCCTAGAAAACCCTGCAGTCTAGTGACACAAGAGAGTAAACCCGTTCCTCCAAGAGTAAGGAGGAACAGGAGACTCCAAAAGGAAAACAACAAAAGGGAAAGAAGACACTTATCTAAAGCAGATAACGCAGCAACCGGATCTCAGCTGAGATCCACACCACACTCAACTAGGTAGGTAGAACGTATAAACCGCAAGGGATACTGGGAGAGGAAGGGGTAAATAGGAGAAAGCTAATTACCACAATGGCAACAGCTGAGGGGAAGGGGTGTGGTAAACAGCAACCAAGGGAAAAGCATGTCAAATCATGTCACTTTAGAAAGCCGTGCAGAACGTCTGATACCAGACGTAAGCCCACTCGTGACATTACCCCCCCCTTTTACGGGTGACCTCCGGGCACCCAGGACCAACTTTATCAGGATGACACCTGTGAAAGGCTTTCACCAAACGACTGGCATTCACGTCAGATGCCGGTACCCATGACCTCTCCTCAGGACCATAACCCTTCCAATGAACCAGATATTGAAGAGTCCCACGGAGAACTCGAGAATCAATGATCTTGACAATCTGGAATTCAAAATTACCATCCACCAAGACAGGCGCAGGTGGCAAGGGAGATGGCTCCAGAGGTTCAACTTATCTCTTCAACAAAGATCTGTGAAATACATTATGGATTTTCAGGGCCTGAGGAAGTTCAAGACGAAATGCTACAGGATTAATAATGGCCATGATCTTATATGGGCCAATAAATCTTGGACCCAACTTCCAAGAAGGAACTTTCAACTTAATATTCCTAGTAGACAGCCACACAGAATCACCCACATTTAGGTCCGGACCATTCATGCGTCTCCTGTCAGCCACACGTTTGTACTTGTTACCCATATTTATCAAGTTATTTTGAATTTTTCGCCATATGGAAGACAATGATGACGAAAAACGTTCTTCCTCAGGAATACCAGAAGTATCAGAACCAGAAAATGTGCCAAACTGTGGGTGAAAGCCATATGCACCAAAAAATGGTGACTTACCAGTGGAGTCCTGTCTGCGATTATTTATGGCAAACTCAGCCAGAGACAAAAACGAGGACCACTCCTCCTGGTTCTCAGAGACAAAACATCTCAAGTAAGTCTCCAGACTCTGATTGGTACGCTCAGTCTGTCCATTCGTCTGGGGATGAAAGGCAGAGGAAAAAGACAGTTGTACCCCGAGCCGAGTACAGAACGCCCTCCAGAATCTGGACACAAACTGAGTCCCACGACCAGAGACCACATCAGTGGGAATGCCATGAAGTTTCACAATGTTGTCAACAAACACTTGTGCAAGAGTTTTAGCATTAGGGAGTCCGGGTAATGCAATAAAGTGCGCCATTTTACTAAAACGATCTACAACCACCAGAATAACTGTCTTACCAGACGACTCAGGCAGATCAGTGATGAAGTCCATGGATAGGTGAGTCCATGGTCTGGACGGGATGGGTAATGGAAGTAGGGGTCCAGAGGGACGAGTATGTGTCACCTTAGAGCGTGCACAGATTCTACAGACTGACACATAGTCCTCAACACACTTACGCAGCCCCGGCCACCAGAATCTACGAGAGATGAAGTCGACAGTGGATTTACTCCCAGGGTGTCCCGCAAGCACAGAAGAATGATGCTCCTCAAACACCTTATGACGCAAATCAGAAGGAACAAACAACTTCCCGGGAGGGCAAGACTCCGGCGCATCTCCCTGGGCCTCAAACACTTTAGCCTCAAGATCAGGGTAAAGAGCGGATATCACCACTCCTTCAGACAGTATAGGGCTCGGATCTTCAAAATCACCACCTCCGGGAAAACTACGTGACAAGACATCTGCCTTCACATTCTTAACCCCAGGACGATATGTGACAATGAAATTGAATCTGGTGAACAAAGACCATCTGGCCTGCCTCGGATTAAGTCGTCTAGCCGACTCCAGGTAAGCCAGATTTTTGTGATCAGTGAATACGGTGATTGGGTGAATCGCCCCTTCCAACCAATGACGCCATTCCTCAAAAGCCAACTTAATGGCCAGTAACTCTCTGTTACCCACATCAGAATTTCTCTCCGCCGCAGAGAGTTTTTTCGAAAAAAAAGCACATGGGCGCCATTTACCAGGTGACGGGCCCTGTGATAAAACAGCTCCTACCCCCACATCGGATGCGTCAACCTCCACAATGAAAGGTTGTGACACATCTGGCTGCACCAATATAGGGGCAGAAGAGAAGCACTCCTTCGCAGCGGAGAAGGCTTGCAACGCTGCATCAGACCACACTGAGACATCCGTCCCTTTCTTAGTCATGTCAGTTAAGGGTTTAACAATTGTCGAATAGTTCTTAATAAATTTTCGGTAATAGTTGGTGAACCCCAAAAATCGCATAAGAGCCTTCAGATTTTCAGGTCGGTCCCAGTTCAGAACAGCACCGACTTTCTCTGGATCCATACGAAAACCTGAAGATGAAAGCAGTATCCTAAGAATTGCACCTCGTGTACAGCAAAAGCACATTTCTCTAATTTTGCATACAACTTGTTATCTCTTAAGATTTGTAACACCTGCCTCACGTGATCCTGATGTGTCACAATATCTGGAGAATAGATTAGTATGTCATCCAAATACACGACTACAAACCTCCCCACAAGATGAGTAAAAACGTCATTAACAAAATGCTGGAAGACAGCAGGAGCATTGGTCAACCCAAAAGGCATGACCAGGTTCTCAAAGTGGCCCTCAGGAGTGTTAAAGGCCGTCTTCCATTCATCCCCTTCTTTGATCCTGACCAGATTATATGCCCCCCTTAAGTCCAACTCGGAGAACACCTTGGTATCCACAATCTGGTTAAACAAGTCAGGAATCAAAGGAAGGGGGTACAGATCACGGACAGTAATCCTATTGAGTTCACGGAAATCCAGACATGGCCTAAGGGTTCCGTCCTTTTTTTTTTTTTTAACAAAAAAGAACCCTGCTGCCACTGGAGATTTGGAAGGCCTAATATGTCCTTTAGCCAAACTCTCAGCAATATATTCCTTCATGGCCGTTCCCTCAGTTCCAGAAAGGTTATAAAGCCTAGATTTGGGCAATTTTGCTCCAGGGATAAGATTGATAGGACAATCGTATTCCCGGTGAGGGGGTAAATCCTGACATCCACCTTCAGAAAATACATCAGAAAAATCTGATATAAAAGAAGGAAGAGTCTTAGTGGTTAAAGCAGAAAAAGATGTATTAAGGCAATTGTCAACACAATAATCGCCCCAATCCACAATATGTCTAGTATGCCAGTCAATGGACGGATTATGTTTGCTTAACCACGGTAAACCCAGAACCACAGGAGCAGGAAGACCTTCCAACACAAAACATGAAATAAGCTCCTGATGAAATTCACCCACTCTTAATTTGATATCATGCACCATCTGAGACAAACACTTCTGGGATAGAGGTGCAGAATCAATGGCAAACACAGAAATCCTCTTATCCAAAGAACTCGGCGACAATCCATGCATACGGACAAACTGAGCATCAATCAAGTTCACCCCTGCCCCGCTGTCAGTAAACACCTCAATTCTCACGACCTTTGACTCTAGCGCCACCTCGGCAGTCAGGAGAAAACGGGTACTACAGGATGAAGACAAATGCACATTTTCAGTCTCCCTAGCCACCCCACCAAGAGTAAGATGAGAATTCAACGCCCCCTTTTCTTTTCTCTCTTTTAGAGATTGGAAGCATGGACTTACATTGATAAAGTGTCCTTTCTGACCACAAAAAAAACACACACCCTTTTTATTACCAAGATGTTTACGGGTGGAAACAGGAGTGGCTCCCCCTAACTGCACCCAAAGTGTCACAGGAAGACAGTACACTATGTGATAGTACGTCCTGAGAGCGGGGGCCCCTAGATCGCTCTCTCAGGCGCCTATCCATGCGCACAGCAAGAGACATAGTGGCTTCCAAAGACACAGGGGTTTCCTGAAAGGCCAAAGCGTCCTTCAGCCTTTCAGATAAACCTTGACAGAATTGGCTACGTAAAGCCGGATCGTTCCATTCAGTATTGGTCGCCCACCTCCGAAACTCAGAGCAATAAATCTCAACAGGCCGCTCACCCTGACAAAGGTCACGTAACTGGGTCTCAGCCAGGGAGATACGATCCGGGTCATCATAGATAATCCCTAAAGCCTTGAAAAACTCATCTACTGACCGGAGAGACTGCGATCCGGTTGGCAGAGAAAAGGCCCATGACTGCGCATCCCCTTTAAGCAGCGAGATGACCACACCAACCTTCTGCTCCTCATTACCAGAAGAATGTGGACGCAGTCTGAAATACAATTTGCACGCCTCCCTAAATAGAACAAAATTATCACGTTCCCCAGAAAATCTATCCGGGAGGGGGACCTTAGGCTCCAAACAGGTCTGACACTCAGCACCCCCAGAACCAACAGCCTGTGGTTTCTGAATCTGGTTGCGGATGTCAGCCACCTCCAAGCAAAGTCCTTGCAGCCGTTCAGCCAGTGCAGCAATAGCATCCATGTCAGCATAAAAATGACATAAATTTTTGTTAGTTGGCGGTTTATAATGTCACGCTCCCGTGTGGAGGGAACAGCCACACCGAGCGTACGAGGGAAGTGAACAGACAAAACCAGGGAACCGGTCACCTCCTGCAGGGAACCCTGAAACTAGGCCCTTGCTGACTACCAGTATGAACAAGTCTGGGTAGTAGGAAAGTTCATACACAGGAACCTAATAATAAATGCACCCTAGAAAACCCTGCAGTCTAGTGACACAAGAGAGTAAACCCGTTCCTCCAAGAGTAACAGGAGACTCCAAAAGGAAAACACCAAAAGGGAAAGAAGACACTTATCTAAAGCAGATAACGCAGCAACCGGATCTCAGCCGAGATCCACACCACACACTACTAAGTAGGCAGAAAGTATAAACCGCAAGGGATAGTGGGAGAGGAAGGGGTAAATAGGAGAAAGATAATTACCACAGCCACAACAGCTGAGGGGAAGAGGTGTGGTAAACAGCAACCAAGGGAAAAGCATTTCAAATCATGTCACTTTAGAAAGACGTGCAGAATGTCTGATACCAGACGCAAGCCCACTCGTGACAGGAGAAAGCAAAGCTATTAAATATTTTTTTCTCCACTGTATCCACTGAGAAAAATAAACTGTCAGATGATATGCAGAATATAAAAGTAAATTCCCCATTAAAAGTGCCCTGTCTGACTGTGCGGCGTGTTAAAAAGATTAAAATAGACAAATCGCCAGGACCGGATGCATACACCTCT
>ONZH01012647.1:0-78985 GCA_900303285.1 Rhinella marina
CACAAAATGTTTAACAGGTCTCACTCTTGGCCCTCACAAATTTTAACAGGTCTCACCTCTTGGGCCTCCACAAAATGTTTAAGAGGTCTCACCTCTTGGGCCTCCACAAAATGTTTAACAGGTCTCACCTCTTGGGCTTCCTCACAAAAATGTTTAACAGGTCTCACCTCTTGGGCCTCCACAAAATGTTTAACAGGTCTCACCTCTGGGCTCCACAATCACCTCTTGGGCTTCTCCTCACAAAAATGTTTAACAGGTCTCACCTCTTGGGCCTCCACAAATGTTTAACAGGTCTCACCTCTTGGGCCTCCACACAGGTCTCAATTTTTTTAACGAGGTCTCACCTCTTGGGCCTCCACAAAATTTTTTAAGAGGTCTCACCTCTTGGGCCTCCACATAATTTTTTAAGAGGTTTCACCTCTTGGTCCTGCACAAAATGTTTAAGAGGTCTCACCTCTTGGGCCTCCACATAATTTTTAACACGTCTCACCTCTTGGGCGTCCACATAATTTTTAACACGTCTCACCTCTTGGGCCTCCACAAAATGTTTAAGAGGTCTCACCTCTTGGGCCTCCACATAATTTTTAAACCGGTCTCACCTCTTGGGCCTGCACAAAATGTTTAAGAGGTCTCACCTCTTGGGCCTCCACAAAATGTTTAACAGGTCTCACCTCTTGGGCCTCCACAAAATGTTTAACAGGTCTCACCTCTTGGGCTTCCACAAAATGTTTAACAGGTCTCACCTCTTGGGCTTCCACAAAATGTTTAACAGGTCTCACCTCTTGGGCTTCCACAAAATGTTTAACAGGTCTCACCTCTTGGGCTTCCACAAAATGTTTAACAGGTCTCACCTCTTGGGCTTCCACAAAATGTTTAACAGGTCTCACCTCTTGGGCCTCCACAAAATGTTTAACAGGTCTCACCTCTTGGGCCTCCACAAAATGTTTAACAGGTCTCACCTCTTGGGCCTCCACAAAATGTTTAACAGGTCTCACCTCTTGGGCTTCCACAAAATGTTTAACAGGTCTCACCTCTTGGGCCTCCACGAAATGTTTAACAGGTCTCACCTCTTGGGCCTCCACAAAATGTTTAAGAGGTGTCACCTCTTGGGCCTCCACATAATTTTTAATACGTCTCACCTCTTGGGCCTCCACAAAATGTTTAACAGGTCTCACCTCTTGGGCCTCCACATAATTTTTAATACGTCTCACCTCTTGGGCCTCCACAAAATGTTTAACAGGTCTCACCTCTTGGGCCTCCACAAAATGTTTAAGAGGTGTCACCTCTTGGGCCTCCACATAATTTTTAATACGTCTCACCTCTTGGGCCTCCACAAAATGTTTAACAGCTCTCACCTCTTGGGCCTCCACATAATTTTTAAGAGGTGTCACCTCTTGGGCCTCCACAAAATGTTTAAGAGGTCTCACCTCTTGGGCCTCCACATAATTTTTAACCGGTCTCACCTCTTGGGCCTCCACAAAATTTTTAACAGGTCTCACCTCTTGGGCCTCCACAAAATGTTTAAGAGGTGTCACCTCTTGGGCCTCCACATAATTTTTAATACGTCTCACCTCTTGGGCCTCCACAAAATGTTTAACAGGTCACACCTCTTGGGCCTCCACATAATTTTTAAGAGGTCTCACCTCTTGGGCCTGCACAAAATGTTTAAGAGGTGTCACCTCTTGGGCCTCCACATAATTTTTAAGAGGTGTCACCTCTTGGGCCTCCACAAAATCTTTAAGAGGTCTCACCTCTTGGGCCTCCACATAATTTTTAAGAGGTGTCACCTCTTGGGCCTCCACAAAATCTTTAAGAGGTCTCACCTCTTGGGCCTCCACATAATTTTTAAGAGGTCTCACCTCTTGGGCCTCCACATAATTTTTAAGAGGTCTCACCTCTTGGGCCTCCACATAATTTTTAAGAGGTCTCACCTCTTTAGCCTCCACACAATTTTTAAGACGTCTCACCTCTTGGGCCTCCACAAAATTTTCCATGAGCCTCTGGCCAGCCCACGGCCTCTTCCTGCCTTTTGCGGTCCTACGCATCCCTCAACATCCCCACTGCTTTACCTGCTAGACATGACACTGGGCCAGGTCGGGTCACTGACATCTCAAGCGCCAACAATTTGGGCATTTTAAGGCTTCTGCATGTGTTTGAGTTGTTTTTACATTTTAAAGAAGACATGTCTGACCACATTTCACACACACACACAATGACAATTAGGGGTGGGGTCTATTTGCTTTCCCCCTTGCCTATGCCATCTGTGGTTGTCATAGGCAACGTGATTTTAAGGGGTGCAGAATTTTATCTTCTTTTTTGTCTAGTTTGGCTTGGGGTCCATGGCAATGTAGAGGAAAGAAGGTTTCCTTGTATGGTCTCACTTTACAGAGAGGTTACATTGTCTTTGGAGTGTATTGTTGAGAGGCTGTGATAGTGGCGTAATAGTGCGACTTGGGCGCGTTATATGCACCCAGACATGCTTCCCCTGCTGTCCCAGTTGCATTCCAGCAGTGTTGGCATCCTTTTCTGAGGTTTCAGGGTGGACTTGGTGACCTCCAAGTGGTCGAATTGAGATTTCCAAGTGGCGAGCATTTTTTTCCCATAGACTTTAATGGGATTCGATATTTGGTCGAATAGTCGAATTTCGCGGTCTATTCGAA
The DNA here is from genome assembly GCA_900303285.1 of Rhinella marina. Classification (NCBI taxonomy): domain Eukaryota; kingdom Metazoa; phylum Chordata; class Amphibia; order Anura; family Bufonidae; genus Rhinella; species Rhinella marina. Next base: position 2,661 of record ONZH01012647.1, read on the forward strand.
TCGAATTTCGAACTTTCGAATATTTCACTACTCGCTCATCTCTAATAATAACCCAAGATCATGGTGACAGATTCCTTTAAAGATATCAGAAAGACATACTGTACATAAAACAGTTGAGATACAAACCAGAGCTAACAGCTCCTCAGGTAGTGCCTTCATTATAACCAAGGTATATGTGCCAATTACTGCATTCATAGAGCTTGACTTACCACGGAAAATGTTCATACTTTATGTTATTCAATAAAGACTATACATCTTATTATATGTCACACTTTCTTTATTGTATTCCTATTTTAACAGCTTTTGTTAGAAAGAACATACAGCACTTTAACCTCTATGGCCATGGATTAACATGCCTGCAACAGAGATGACCTTGATATCTTAATTACAACTCCCTGGCTATTTTTACTGTAATATTATGCATGGGATCAATATAGTGAACTACTGTAGTACTAGCAACGTAGCATTGTTATTCTATGGAACATAATTTCTCCTTGACTAATAACAACATGCTGAGAAGTTATTCTTCCCATACCATTATAGGAAAAGGAGAGGGAAGTGGAATGATTATGGAGCAAAAAATATCCTGTGCAAGCAGGAATGTAAGCCAGTGAAGCTCATGAAAACCTTGACATGTTTGCCTGTACAATAATGCTATAAGAAGTTTACATATTGCAGAAAACATATTGTTTATTGCAAGATTAACCCTTTCAGTACCAAGCCACTTTTCACCTAAAATCTCAGGCCGATTTTTGCAAATCTGACATGTGTCACTTTATGTGGTAATAACTTTGGAACGCTTTTACTTATCCAGGCCATTCTGTTTTCTCGTCACATATTGTGCTTCACGACAGTAGTAAATTTGTGGCAAAATATTTCATTTTTATTTCTTTTAAAATACATAGTAATACCTCCAAAAATAGTTATTATTTTACATTCCCCATATGTATACTTTATGTAGGCATCATTTTATAAATGTAATTTTACTTTTTTTGGACGTGAGAAACTTTAGAAGTTTAGAAGCCATTTTTCAAATTTTCATCAAAATTTCCAAAACCATTTTTTTGAGCACCAATTCAGTTATAAAGTGATTTTGGAAAGGCTTACCTAATGGAAAACACTAATAAATGACCCCATTTTAGAAACTACACCCCTCAAATTATAAAAAACGGATGGTACAAACTTCATTAACCCTTGAGGTGTTCCACAAGAATTAAAGGAAAATGGAGGTGAAATTTCAAAATTAAAATTTTTTGGTAGATTATTCACGTTAATAATTTTTTTTCTTGCAACACAGCAAGGGTTAACAGCAAACTAAACTTCAATATACATTACTCTGATTCTGCAGTTTGCAGAAATACCCCATATGTGGTGGTAAAAGTCTCTATGGGTTTGTGGCAGTGGTCAGAAGGAAAGGAGTGCCATATGGATTTTGGAGGCAGATTTTGCTAGAATGGTTTTTAGGCACCATTTTGTAATTGAGAGACCCTGACGTACCCCTATAGTGGAAACCCTCAAAAAGTGACCCCGTTTTGGAAACTACACCCTTTAAAGAATATATTAAGGGGGGTACTGGCCACTTTGACCCCCTTTTACGGAATTTACAGAATTTGGAAACACTTGGCTGTGAAAATGAAAAGTTTCATTTCTTCCAATAAAATGTTGCTTTAGCCCCATATTTTCATTTTCACAGGGGTAACAGGAGAAAAGCACCCCATAATTTGTTACCCATTTTCTCCTGAATACGGCAACACCCCATGTGTGGTGGTAAACTGCTGTGGGGGCACATGGCAGGACTTAGAACAGAAGGAGTGCCATATGGATTTTGCAGCACAGATTTTGATGGATTGGTTTGCGGGAGCCATTGATTTTTATTTTTTTGAGTTATTGTCTTAAGTGGGGGCTCATTTTTTTCCGGGATGAAGTGATGTTTTCATTGGTACCATTTTGGGGTGCATAAGACTTTTTGATCGCCTGCTATTACACTTTTTGTGAGTCAAGGTGAAAAAAAATAGCTGTTTTGACATTGTTGTTTTTTTTTTTTTTTTTACAGCATTCACCCGAAAGGGCAAATCATGTGATATTTCTATAGAGCAGGTTGTTACGGACGCGGTGAAACCCAATATGTCTAACATTTTCATTTTTGTTAAGTTTTACACATTAGATACATTTTTGAACAGAATAAAATCTTTTTTTTTTGTGTTGCCATTTTCTGAGAGCCATATTTTTTAAATTTGTTTGGCGATTTGTCTCAGTTAGGGTCTAATTTTTTGCGAGACAAGATGATGGTTTGATTGGTACCATTTTGGGGTAAATACGCCTTTTTGATCGCCTGCTATTACACTTTTTGTGAGGCAAGAGGGAAAAAAATGGCTGTTTTGGCATACTTTTTTAAATTTTTTTTTACAGCATTCACCTGGGAGGCCATATCATGTAATATTTTTATAGAGCAGGTTGTTACGGACGCGGTGATACCCAATATGTCTAACATTTTTATTTTTGTTAAGTTTTACACATTAGATGCATTTTGTGTTGCCATTTTCTGAGAGCCATATTGTTTTTTATTTTATTGGCGATTGTCTCAGGTAGGGTCTCATTTTTTGCGGGACGAGATGACGGTTTGATTGGTACCATTTTGGGATTAATAATTAATTTTTGATTGCTTGGTATTACACTTTTTGTGAGGCAAGGTGATCAGATTTTTGCATTGTTTTTATTTTTTATTTTTTACGGTGTTTACCTACGGGGTGGGTCATGTGATATTTTTATAGAGTCAGTCGATACGGACGCGGCGATACCTAATATGCCTGCTTTTCTTTTTTTTTCCTTATTTTTTACAATTTTTTTTAACTTTATTTTGGGAAAATTACGCTTTTTCTTTTTTTTTACTTGAAACTTTTTTTTTTTTGTTAAACTTTATTTTTTTACTTCTTTTTTTTACTTTATTTTTTTGTCCCAGTCTGGGACTTCAACTTTTGGGGGTCTGATCCCCCGCATCGGGCTGCCTTCCCTGCCATCGGGTCCCCGTCACAGCAGCGCGGGGACCTGATGGGCTCTTGCTCCCAGCGCCGACATCACACATGCCGCGGTCAGCGCTGACCGCGGCAGTGTGAGGGTTAATGCACTGGCATCGGTGTTTTCACCGATGCTGGTGCATACAGCAGGGGTCCGGCTATTGGCCACTGCCGGACCACTGCAGCTGATCGGGCAAGCGCAGCTCCTGCGCCCGCCCGATCAGAGCGCCGTAGCAGTACGGCGCTGGGACTTGTGTCCCGGCTTCCAGCGCCGTACATGTACGGCGCTGAGAGTCTACGGCTTAAGAATGGATGTACTTGAATAATAACAGCACATCATATTTATGGCGTACACTAAGTTTAATTTTATTCCTATGGAATCTTTTAGAAGATACACATTTCTCATGTAACATACAGTGCCTTGCGAAAGTATTCGGCCCCCTGGAACTTTTCAACCTTTTGCCACATTTCAGACTTCAAACAAAAAAATATAACATTTTAAATTTTTGGTGAAGAATCAACAACAAGTGGGTCACAATTGTGAAGTGGAACAAAATTTATTGGATCATTTAAACTTTTTTGTAATAATAAAACTGAAAAGTTGGGCGTTCAAAATTATTCGGCTGCAAGTCGCTTGGGGTATGTCTCTATCAGTTTTGCACATCTAGAGACTGAAATTGTTGCCCATTCTTCCTTGCAAAACAGCTCGAGCTCTTTGAGGTTTGGAGAGCTTTGTAAACAGCAGTTTTTTAGCTCTTTCCACATATTCTCAATTGGATTCAGGTCTGGACTTTGACTTGGCCATTCTAAGACCTGGATACGTTTATTTTTGAACCATTCCATTGTAGATTTTGCTTTATGTTTGGGATCATTGTCTTGTTGAAAGATAAATCTCCGTCCTAGTCTCAGGTCTTTTGCAGTCTCCAACAGGTTTTCATCCAGAATGGTCCTGTATTTGGCTCCTTCCATCTTCCCATCAATTTTAACCATCTTCCCTGCCCCTAATGATGAAAAGCAGGCCCAAACCATGATGCTGCCACCACCATGTTTGACAGTGGGGATGGTGTGTTCGAGTGATGAGCGGTGTTGCTTTTATGCCAAACATATCGTTTTGCATTGTTTCCAAAAAGTTGGATTTTGGTTTCATCTGACCAGAGCACCTGTAAACGAGACTTTTTATGGATATCTTTGAGAAATGGCTTTCTTCTTGCAACTCTTCCATAAAGGCCAGATTTGTGAAGTGTTCGACTGATTATTGTCTTATGGACAGACTCTCCCACCTCAGCTGTATATCTCTGCAGTTCATCCAGAGTGATCATGGGCCTCTTGGCTGCATCTCTGATCAGTCTTCTCCTTGTTTGAGATGAAAGTTTAGAGGGACGGCCGGGTCTTGGTAGATTTGCAGTGGTCTGATACTCCTTCCATTTCAAAATGATCGCTTGCACAGTGCTCCTTGGGATGTTTAAAGCTTAGGAAATCTTTTGATATCCAAATCCGACTTTAAACTTCTCCACAACAGTATCACTTTTCCGGATACTCCTGCCGGGACAGCAGGGGTAAGGACTTCTGGCTGCAGAGGGTTAAGGCAAGGTTGCACCCTGGGAAGAACCGCCAGCTTCCCAGGCTGATGCTAACTTCATTTTCCAGGGTAGTTGGTACTGGATCACCGTGGACTAGAAAGTAAACGATGATGTCGTCAGCTGACCCAGCTGAAAGGACTGTGATGGCGGTGGTGGCAATTCAGGGATCAGAGGCTCCGGCTGTGGCTTCTCCCTGAAACGGAAGGTGCCGTCTGGTGACTCTTATAGGCAGCGCACGCGTGCTGCGCCTGCTGGTTGCTCCGGCCAAACTTCTGGTGGTGATGTAGGTACCAGGGGCTTAGACAATAAGGTAACCCTGGTAGCAAAGGGGCCTTTCTGGGATGCCATGGGGGTATATTCCACCTGATCCCTCACGTATAGGCTGTGACAGGGTTGGGGCAGTTACGGCTGTTTCACAGACCTACGGCCCACAAAGTACTCCTTGCCGTCCTCGTCGTCCGCAAGGAAGCCATAGGACGGTTCCCTTATGAAATTCCAGTGTAGGGTCTCCGGGCCTTGGATGGTCCAGTACTTGGATGACCCAGTCCTCCACCACATTCTTGTAGTCCCATAGGGTATGGGCGTGGGCCGTCACTGATGCAGTCACAATGGGATTCTGTCGCATGGAAGGTGATGTTCTCCTCCTGTGCAGCGGAGTGGATGCCCCAGCCGCCTCCGCCGCACCAGCCGGCACGGCAAACATCGAGTCAGGAGCTGGTGGGATTATCTTGGCCAATTGTAACACTGTGATCTCCTCTGAACGGGACGGTGGGTCGGGGTACCAAACACCATCTCTCCCCACTTTGGTCGCAGTTGCTTCGCCATGCTGTGGTATCTTGTTCACCGCTGGCTTAAACTGGAGAGGAGGGCGGAGTAATGAGGGAGGAGTCTTCACTCCCTATACGTGCAAATAGTTAGTTTCCAGTGAGCCAGGCTGGTTTTTCCTGCTTCTGAGGGGGGCGTATCTTGACTTTCCCGCTCTTGAAGGGGCGTATCGTCATTTTCCCGCTTCTGGGGGCCGGGTGGGGGGGCAAGAAGAATGCATTCGCAGCGTACATAGCGTTAGCATTCAAAATTTTAAGAACATTTACAAATAATACGGAGTGAATCTGAATAAATCCGGATTTGCTTCGAAGTAGGAAAAATGGAGGATTCAATACGAATCTACGAAGGGGCGAATAGATTCGCTCATCTCTACTCAGGAGCCTGTATGCACAGATTTTTTGCCCATCACATTAAGCACATCTTGAGCCACGTAAGGATTTAAAATGTTTCCAAAAAGAAAAAAAAGTGAATCATCATCCAAGAGAAGCACTGGTGCTCACCTTGTTAGACTGAGCTATGACAGGCACAACTCTTGTGCTTGCTTATCACTAAAATTCATCTAAGCTTATTCTCAGCTGCCAATGCTTCATTAGGTTGCATTACTACAACCTATTATTAGGTTGTATTATTAGGTTGTATTAAGATACAAAATATGTAAAAAGGAAAAACAAAAACAATGATAACTGGGCACTCTTGGCAAGAACCAGAGAAGATTTGAGGTATCTTGAACAAAATTACATTTGTTAATCATAGACCAACGGCTAGTGAAGACATTGTATTCAACATCTTCTCTCATGCTAGTCTGTAGTGCTAAAAATCCTGTTTTTTTTTTTAAATGTTTAAAAACAATGACAACAACATCTAGCTCCAAACGTTGCCATTCCCTTCCTGGGTGTCCTTGTTTCAGTCCCACAGCATAATACTCGTAAACATCTTTGTATCATGTTAGTAGATAAAAAAAATAAAAACGTAAGGTCCTCAGTGGTTAATACCTTTAGTGGCTAACTGAAAAGATGCACAAATGCCAAATATTCTGGACTACTGTATTTAGGATTAGCAATATCTGAAGAGTCACATATCTGTACACAAAACAACCTAGAAACAATGCGGTAAATAAGACATGTAAAAGAGAACCATTGATATGAGGGTAAACAGGCATAGCAACTCACAGATAAGGAGTTTAAACATTTTATTGTCCTTATCCATGGTTATCTGATTCTACTCTTTTATTAAATTAAGCAGAATTACATAAATTTATGTAACTACAGATGAGCCAACTGATTCTAAGCAAAATGAATTTTTGAACAATTTTCCCAAAAAATTCAGTTTCCAACAAAGTTTTTTGGATTTGTCCCCCATGATCTGATCAGAATGGTGTTAATTTGCATATCAGAAAACAGGGAGGATGAGAAGGTAAAGAAGGAGGATCACATGACTGTGTCCCCATAATACCTTGGTCTGCCTAAGTAATGTCACTGGTTGTACCTTACGCACTATATAAGATCCCAATCAGGATCTGTTATTTTTTATGGGCTTGTACATTGAAGGGATAGCGTGTCTTTTAAACGGGTTTTCCACAATCCTAATACTGATGACTAGTGATGATCGAGCACCCCGATGTTTGGGTGCTTGGGTGCTCTGACCGAACACTAGGTGGTGCTCGAGTGCTCGGCCGAGCACCCAAGTATAATGGAAGTCAATGGGAGAAGACCGGGCACCCCCTGCTCTGCAGAGGGGAGGGTGTCTGGTCCATAGGGAAACGTCAAAAAATGGTGGAAACACCACAGAAATGGTTAGGGAACAGCATGGGGAGGATGTCTGGATGCATCTTGGACACCGAAGTCGCTGCTTTTAAAGATGATGTCTGACTATTACGCCACTTTTGCTGAATGACAAAAATACCCTCCCAAAACCCAAGATAACATCGATTTTACAGGAAATATTGTTAGGAAACATAGATTTACTTGTATGTTAAACGCAAGTGCTGCCAAAAATTACACGGATGGGGCACTCCCATACAACCGGTATATCATATAAAGGAGGGCCTTATTCACATTGTGGTATAATTGTGGGACTCTGACACTCATAAATCCTATGTACTAAGTGAAAGGGCTGCCAAAAATTACAAGGAACAGGCACTCCAATACACCCTTTATTACACATAAAGGAGGGCATCAGAGACACCTGTGAAAAATTATCATTGATGGCCTGCTGCTGACACCCCAAAACAATAGGGGTGACATGCTGCTGCTGCGCAGACCGTCCAAAAAATTAAGGGTGACACGCTACTGCCGAGCAGACCGTAAAAAAAATTTAAGGGTGACACGCTGCTGCCGAGCTGACCAAAAAAAAATGGACTTTGGTCTTTTTGGAACAGAAACAATCTTTCTACCTACCCAAATCCTATCCCTATAGTTTAATTCCCTCCTTGGGCAAATTAAACTGCAGCAGCAAATGAGGTACTGTGGCCTAAATTAACAGTATTAAATACAGATGTCAGCTACATAGACTTTTGAGCGGTTATAATACGCTGTGCACCTGGCGTTACTGACAGGGCACACTTGGGTTCTTTTTGCCACCAAAAAGAAAAATAAAATCAAAAGGATTTAACAATGGACTTTTGTGTCTTTTGAACAATGATACTAACCCTGCCTATAGAAATTCTATTCCTACACAAGTCCCTCCTTGCGCAAATGTTATACAGCAAGACACAAAAGAAGTACTGCGGGCTTAACAGCAGAAATTATAGCAAAGTATGCGAGGTATATAGTATACAGAGAGTATCCTACAGCATGTAGCAGCAGCACATGTGGCATTAATGGCAGGCCACCTAGTGCTATTTTCACCACCTTTAAACACCCCAAAAATAATAAAATATTGCTTTGTACCAGATATAATAGCCCTTAAAAGGGCTTTTGGGTCTTTTTTGAGCGATTTCTATCACTGTCTAGCGTTCTTCTCTCCCTACACTATCTGTCCCTCCTTGCAGCAGCTCTCCTTGACTCGGTCTGAGCCGGTCACATTTCACCAGGTGCTATATAGCACCCGATGACGCGTTCCCGGCCAGCCAATCAGTGTAATGCCAGTAGCTAACATGGCTACTGGCATTACACTGAATGCCATACCTCCCCGCACGCTAATTGGCTAATTAGCGTGCGGGGAGGTGACTCGAGCATGGCGCTCGAGCACACGCGGTATTCGGCCAAATACCGCGTGGTCCCGAGCACTGCCATGTTCGGCCGAATAGTGTATTCGGCCGAACATGTTCGCTCAACACTACTGCTGACCTATCCTCTCCCGGTCTTCTAAACCATTTGCCTGTGTTTGGTGTCCCGTGGCAGCATATTGTCATGGAATTTATTATTGACCTGCCTTTCTGCTCTGGGTATGGAGTAATTTAGGTGGTGGGTGATCGGTTCTAGAGGATAGCTCACTTCATGCCCCTCCAGGTCTTCCATCTTCCTGTCAACTGGCCAAGTTGTTTGGTGAACACATTTTCAAGTAACATGAGTTGCTCTTAATCATCGTGTCAGATGAAGGGGTGCAGTTAACTTCTAAATTTTGGGGAGCTGTCTGCATTCTGTTTTAAACTATAGTGTTCCAATGCATACCATATTCAATCCAATGGCCAATACAATAACCATTCCAGTGAAGCCCTTTCTTCATAGAATATGGTTGTCAATTAACTGTCTCTCGTCCTGTGACTTCCTCCTCTGGAGTTCCTGCAGTTGAATATAATCTCTATAACCTCAATAATTTCTCCCAGACATGGCATCAAACCAAGACTGCTACAGGCATCTGCTAGTATGAAGAAGTCTACTGATCTCAAGAGCAGGACTTCGCTTCAGTATGGATTTCTAACAAGAAAAATGATTAGACTCAAGCAGGGGCGTAGCTAAAGGCTCATGGGCCCTGGTGCAAGAGTTCAGCTTGGGCCCCCCCCCTTCCTCCAGCGCTGGTTCACCTAGCTTTTCTGCCGGCCAAGTCAAAAATTGAAACCCCCTTCCATGCCAAATTCTCACCCTAACCTAACCTCCTAACATTACGTGTATCACTACAGAACATACAGGGTAAGGCTACATTCACACGACCCATTCACTTAAATGAACACTGTGTGCTGTCCGCATCTGTATGTCCATTCCTATTTTTGTCCGTTTTGGGGACAAGGATAGGAATTGTTACAGTGGATCTGCAAAAAAAACGGATGCCATACGGAACATCATCCTTTTTTTGCGGATCCGCAATTTGCAGACTGCAAAACACAATGTTCCTGTGAATGTAGCCTAATACAGCGCCTCATACCTCGTACATCCAATGACGTCTCCTCGGATGTAGATCTTCTCTTTCCTCATCTTCTCCTTTCAGACCAGGCGCCATTTTTCAGCCATTTCTCATCTCTGCAGTTAGACAGAAAAAAATCTTAGTTTACTACTTTTCCATCATCCTCCCGTCTTCTGGACAAATCATCCTACCACCCCCAGTACTGTGCCACTAGTACCACACAGAGAGTGCCCTTCAATAATTATTGGAACACAGTGTCCTAAAATAACTGCGCCCAGCAAATAGTGCCCCTGACAGTAATAGTGTGAACATAACGTCCCCCAGAAATAACTGCGCTGATACTGTGCCAGGGTGCCCCCAAAGTCCCAACTAATAATTCTCTGCCAGAGTGCACTTGTTAGTAATAGTGCCCCCAACAGTACTAATGTCCCCACTGTGCCCCAGAAGTAATAATGCTTTCAATGTGCCAGTAAGAAATGCCCCATGTGCCAGAAAAATGCCCCCAAGTGCCAGTAAGAAATGCCTCCCATTGCCCCCATGTGCCAGTAAGAAATGTCCCCAATGCCCCCATGTGCCAGTAAAAATGGCCCCAGTGCCAGTAAAAATGCCCTCGTGTCCCATGTGCCAGTAAAAATGCCCCCAGGGCCAGTAAAATGCTCCCAGTGCCCCCATGTGCAAGTAAAAATGCCCCCAGTGCCAGTAAAATGCTCCCAGTGCCCCCATGTGCAAGTAAAAAATGCCCCCAGTGCCCCCATGTGCCAGTAAAAATGCCCCCAGTGCCCCCATGTGCCAGTAAGAATGCCCCCAGTGCCAGTAAAAATGCCCCCAGTGCCCCCATGTGCCAGTAAAATGCCCCAAGTGCCCCCATGTGCCAGTAAAAGTGCCCCCAGTACCAGTAAAAATGCCCCCAGTGCCAGTAATATGCCCCAGTGCCCCCATGTGCCAGTAAAAATGCCCCCAGTGCCAGTAATATGCCCCCAGTGCCCCCATGTGCCAGTAAAAATTCCCCCATGTGCCAGTAAAAATGCCCCCAGTGCCCCATGTGCCAGTAAAATGCCCCCAGTGCCCCTATGTGCCAGTAAAAGTGCCCCCAGTACCAATAAAAATGCCCCAAGTGCCAGTAATTTGCACCCAGTGCCCCCATGTGCCAGTAAAAATGCCCCCATATGCCAGTAAAAATGCCCCCAGTGCCAGTGACATGCCCCCATGTGCCAGTAAAAATGCCCCCAGTGCCCCCATGTGCCAGTAAAAATGCCCCATGTGACAGTAAAAGTGCCCCCATGTGCTAGTAAAAATGCCCCCATGTCCCCCAATAGAGCTCCGGTCCGTGCTACAATAAAAAAATAAACACTAATACTTACCTCCATGGAGCTGTCAGCGATGCGATGCAGGCCTCTTCCGGCCTGTGTCCCGCGCTGTACGGCTCAGGCGGCGCGATGACGTCATCGCGCCGCCTGAGCCGGCCTCTGATAGGCTGCAGGCCCAGTGCCTGCAGCCTATCAGAGGAACGGGCAGGGGAGACGCCTCTCCCTCCCCTGCCCCGCAGTAGAATACAGGCATCTGTATCGCCGTCCTGAGGACGGCGATACAGATGACTATGGAGATGAGCGCTTCCACAATGGAAGCGCTCATCTCCCTCTGCCCCACCGCCGCCCGCAACTGTCCGCAGGGCCGCACCGCACCCGGCTAATTGGCGGTGCGGCCCTGCAAGTGGCAAGGGGGGCCCTCGGGGCCCCCCTGGCTTAGGGGCCCGGTCGCAACTGCGACCGCTGCGACCCCTATAGCTACGCCACTGGACTCAAGGTACCCTCGTACAAGTTGGCAACGTGCTTCACTGGTCTGAGGAGCTGAAACAGTAAAATCTGGGCTGTTGCAAGTTATGTCTTTCAGTTTCTTTATGTATATCAAATTAATTTCATGTCTCCCTACTCAAACCTGAAGTGGACAATTGCTATTCCAAAGGTTCTTTTGCTGCCCCCCCCCCTTCTGTCAGTATTGAAGATGTGTTTGAATTCAAGAATATTATGGATATAAGGAAAATCAGAGGGAATACTTTCTTCTTGGTTGATTGAAAGAGTTATGGTCCAGAAGAGAGATCTTGAGAGCTGGCTGAGAACATTAATGCTCAAGTTCTGCTAAAATAATTCCTGTAACAATCCAGACCAAAGAAGAGAGGGCAGTAGGGGAGGCGTATTGTTACATCGGTAGCTCGTACCCATTGCCGCCTTGATGTGTCTATTAGTACCATTGATGTGTCTATTAGTACCATTACTTGTTGAACAACTACTACTCCCATTTTTGCCTTCTGCTGCCACAGCAGCTTTTCCTTTAACAATATGCTACTGACTTAATTTCCTTGCCTGAACAATTAGATTACTAGCATGCTTGTTTCTTGCTAAGGTGTTTTCTTCTCTGTTGTCTGCCTGTGCACCAACCGTATCTGTTTATCATTGTGATCATCTTCTGCCAGCCCTGACCTCAGACCAGTTTCTGGTGTTTGCAGGTATTCTCCCTGCCCCAACCTCAACCTATTATTGACTATGAGTTTTATCTGATCCTCCAATCTGGTGTGTCTGACTTCTGTAAGTCAGCTGTCAAAAAATTTCCAACAGGTTTTTGGGAAAAAATGCACAATTGTGCAATGTCTGTGGTAAAGTATACCTGCCAGTGATTCTGGAAAGTACATTTATTTGTACACTTATAAACTGTTAAAAATGTGCAGCACTCCTTCAGCAAAATATCAATTTCTAGGGATGTTGGAAAATATAGTTATTTGTAAACGTATGTAACAGCGGCTGCTATGCGTCGATGTTCCCCTGCTTACCGCCGTGGCCCCCGGCTATGTTCAGCAGTGATCTGCTACCAGTGCTTCCCCATTCACCTCTGCAGTCCTGGGTTCTGTCCATGTAGGTACTGTTCTGGGATCCGCTCAACAGTTTCCATTTAGCCATAGCCACAGCATGCTTGCTGTTGTTCCCTGCATCACTTCCTTAAGGTCCGGTGTGCGTCACTTCCTGTGCTTTATGGGTTAGATCATGTGACCTCTCTGACCAATCCTAGCCCTCCTGCATGTATATAAGTGGCTCAGCCCCCTTCCCAGATGCCTCAGCGTCTAGTTCCTTGTGTCCTGCTAGGTTGCTGCTATCATTGCTTGTGTTCCTGTGTACCTGACTCGTGCTTGTGTTTCTGGACTCCGCTACCTGCTTGATCCCTGCCTGCTTGCCTTGACTCTCCTGTTGCCGACCCGGATTGTCTGACCTGTACCTGTGTCACCTGCCCTGACCCATTGTTTGTTTGACTTCGCCTTTGCCTCATCCTTCGATCCTGCATCCTTCTGGTTATGACTCAACCTGCTAACTACGCCTGTACTTTTGGTACCTTGCTCAGGTACTTCCTGGTCCGCCTGGACCAGCTGCCTCGTGTGTCAATCCTCCTCAAGAGGTAGCGACCTGGTGTTCCCCTCGGGAAAGTCTATCCCCACCATCGAGGGGTTCACTTGGACAGCGCCCTTAGAGGAGGTAGGAAAAGAGGCACAGTGGGTTCACACTCACTGAAACGTGACAACCTATTAACTGTATAACATTTGCAAAATGTTTTTTGGGGAAAAATTGTGCAACATCTGTGGCAAAATATACATTGCTGGTGATGCTGAAAAATACAGTATGCTTATTTGTACACTTATTAAATGTAGGACATTTGCAATGAGATTGTGGGAAAAAAGGCGTAATTTCTGTGGAAAAATGTATGCTGGCAAAGATGGTGGAAAATACGTTTATTGTACCCTTATTAATGGTAGACAGTTTTTAGGAAAAAAATCTAGAAACTGCAAATAAAAAAAATGAGTACTACTATCTATTTAACCCCTTCCCGACCGGCGCCGTACATGTACGGCGCTCGGGCGGTGCGGGGACATGACGCTCGCTCGCGGGTGCGGCGGGCGTCATGGCCGACAAGTCTCTGCTGTTTCTAACAGCAGAGACTTGCCGCTTCTTACCTCCGTCAGCGGCGTCTTCCAGGGCCTTCTGATGCCGTGATCACACGTGATCACGGCATCAGGATGCGTCTGAACCCGGAAGCCTACGCTTCCGGGTGGTGTACAGACGCTCCGATTGGCCAATCGGGGTGTCTGTACAGTCATGGCCAAAAGTTTTGAGAATGACACAAATATTATATTTTCACATGATCTGCTGCCCTCTGGTTTTTATGTGTGTTTGTCAGATGTTTTTATCACATACAGAAATATAATTGCAATCATATTATGAGTAACAAAAGCTTATATTGACAGTTAGAATGAGTTAATGCAGCAAGTCAATATTTGCAGTGTTGACCCTTCTTCTTCAGGACCTCTGCAATTCTCCCTGGCATGCTCTCAATCAACTTCTGGACCAAATCCTGACTGATAGCAGTCCATTCTTGCACAATCAATGCTTGCATTTTGTCAGAATTTGTAGGTTTTTGTTTGTCCACCTGTCTCTTGATGATTGACCACAAGTTCTCAATGGGATTAAGATCTGGGGAGTTTCCAGGCTATGGACCCAAAATCTCTATGTTTTGTTCCCTGAGCCATTTAGTTATCACCTTTGCTTTATGGCAAGGTGCTCCATCATGCTGGAAAAGGCATTGTTGATCGCCAAACTGCTCTTGGACGGTTGGGAGAAGTTGCTCTCGGAGGACATTCTGGTACCATTCTTTATTCATGGCTGTGTTTTTAGGCAAGACCGTGAGAGAGACGATTCCCTTGGCTGAGAAGCAACCCCACACATGAATGGTTTCAGGATGCTTTACAGTTGGCATGAGACAAGACTGGTGGTAGCGCTCACCTCGTCTTCTCCGAATAAGCTGTTTTCCAGATGTCCCAAACAATCAAAAAGGGGATTCATCAGAGAAAATGACTTTACCCCAGTCCTCAGCAGTCCACTCCCTGTACCTTTTGCAGAATATCAGTCTGTCCCTGATGTTTTTTCTGGAGAGAAGTGGTTTCTTTGCTGCCCTCCTTGAGACCAGGTCTTGCTCCAAGAGTCTCCGCCTCACAGTGCGTGCAGATGCACTCACACCTGCCTGCTGCCATTCCTGAGCAAGCTCTGCACTGCTGGTAGCCCGATCCCGCAGCTGAAACACTTTTAAGAGACGGTCCTGGCGCTTGCTGGTCTTTCTTGGGCGCCCTGGAGCCTTTTTGGCAACAATGGAACCTCTCTCCTTGAAGTTCTTGATTATGCGATAGATTGTTGACTGAGGTGCAATCTTTCTAGCTGCGATACTCTTCCCTGTTAGGCCATTTTTGTGCAGTGCAATGATGACTGCACGTGTTTCTTTAGAGATAACCATGGTTAACAGAAGAGAAACAATGATGCCAAGCACCAGCCTCCTTTTAAAGTGTCCAGTGGTGTCATTCTTACTTAATCATGACAGATTGATCTCCAGCCCTGTCCTCATCAACACCCACACCTGTGTTAATGGAGCAATCACTGAAACGATGTTAGCTGGTCCTTTGAAGGCAGGGCTGCAATGATGTTGAAATGTGTTTTGGGGGATAAAGTTCATTTTCTAGGCAAATATTGACTTTGCAAGTAATTGCTGTTAAGCTGATCACTCTTTATAACATTCTGGAGTATATGCAAATTGCCATTATAAAAACTGAAGCAGTAGACTTTGTAAAAATCAATATTTGTATCATTCTCAAAACTTTTGGCCATGACTGTACACCAAATGAAAACTGTAATCCTCGCTGGTGAGGATTACAGTTTTCAAACTGCAATTCTTATTCTGGCCACTAGATGGCAGGCCAGGATAAGAAATGAGCAATTCATAGATTTAACTGCATCTAGTAAATCCATGATTGCTCATAAAGAAAAAAAAAAAAACACTATATATCAGCTCATTATTGAGCTTTAAAATAATAAAAAAAATTTTTAAAAATGTTAAAAAATATATAAAAAATAAAAAAGATTTAAAAGTTCAAATCACCCCCCTTTCCGTATAAGTAAAAAATAAATACCTAAATAACAATAAATATAGACATCATGGGTATCACCGTGACCAAAAATGCCCATACTTTTAAAATATAAAAAAAAAATTTCAATACGGCGAAATGTGTGGCGGAAAAAAGCGCCCAAATGGCGATTCGCCGTTTTTTGTCGCTTTTTTTTCTAAAAAAAATTAAATAAAAAGTGATCAAAAAGTCATACACACCCCAGAATGGTATCAATAAAAACTTCAGACCGCCTCGCAAAAAATGAGCCCCCATACAGCTCTGTACACATAAATACCAAAAAGTTATAGGGGTCAAGATATAACATCTAAACGCAGGAAAAACGATACATATTAGGTATTGCCGGATTCGTACTGACCAGTAGAATGAAAGTAACCAGTCAGTTTTAATGCACATCGAATGCTGTAAATAAGAAACCCGTAGAACTGTAGCGGAATAGGGGTTTTCTTGCAATTTCACCCCATTTGGAATTTTTTTCCCGCTTCCCACTACACCATATGCAATATTAAATGGTGGCGTTGGAAAGTACAACTTGTCCTGCAAAAAACAAGCCCTCATACAGCTATGTGAACAGAAAAATAAAACAGTTATGGCTGTTTGAAGGCAGGGAGCGCAAAACGAAAATGCAGAACGAAAAAACCTCCGGGGGTGAATGGGTTAAAATCTGATGAACAGTGAAACATAGCCTGTGTGTGTATAGGTATATATATATATATATATATATATATATATATATGTATATACAGTACAGACCGAAAGTTTGGACACACCTTCTCATTCAAAGAGTTTTCTGTATTTTCATGACTATGAAAATTGTAGATTCACACTGAAGGCATCAAAACTATGAATTAACACATGTGGAATTATATACTTAACAAAAAGTGTGAAACATTCTGAAAATATGTCTTATATTCTAGGTTCTTCAAAGTAGCCACCTTTTGCTTTGATTACTGCTTTGCACACTTTTGGCATTCTCTTCATGAGCTTCAAGAGGTAGTCACCTGAAATGGTATTCCAACAGTCTTGAAGGAGTTCCCGGAGATGCTTAGCATTTGTTGGCCCTTTTGCCTTCACTCTGCGGTCCAGCTCACCCCAAACCATCTCGATTGGGTTCAGGTCTGGTGACTGTGGAGGCCAGGTCATCTGGCATAGCACCCCATCACTCTCCTTCTTGGTCAAATAGCCTGGAGGTGTGTTTGGGGTCATTGTCCTTTTGATAAATAAATGATGGTCCAACTAAACGCAAACCGGATGGAATAGCATGCCGCTGCAAGATGCTGTGGTAGCCATGCTGGTTCAGTATGCCTTCAATTTTGAATAAATCCCCAACAGTGTCACCAGCAAAGCACCCCACACCATCACACCTCCTCCTCCATGCTTCACGGTGGGAACCAGACATGTAGAGTCCATCCGTTCACCTTTTCTGCGACAAAGACACAGTGGTTGGAACAAAGACAAAGATCTCAAATTTGGACTCATCAGACCAAAGCACAGATTTCCACTGGTCTAATGTCCATTCCTTGTGTTCTTTAGCCCAATCAAGTCTCTTCTGCTTGTTGCCTGTCCTTAGCAGTGGTTTCCTAGCAGCTATTTTACCATGAAGGCCTGCTGCACACAGTCTCCTCTTAACAGTTGTTGTAGAGATGTGTCTGCTGCTAGAACTCTGTGTGGCATTGACCTAATCTCTAATCTGAGCTGCTGTTAACCTGCGATTTCTGAGGCTGGCGACTCGGATGAACTTATCCTCCGCAGCAGAGGTGACTCTTGGTCTTCCTTTCCTGGGGCGGTCCTCATGTGAGCCAGTTTCTTTGTAGTGCTTGATGGTTTTTGTGACTGCACTTGGGGACACTTTAAAAGTTTTCCCAATTTTTCAGACTGACTGACCTTCATTTCTTAAAGTAATGATGGCCACTCATTTTTCTTTACTTAGCTGCTTCTTTCTTGCCATAATACAAATTCTAACAGTCTATTCAGTAGGACTATCAGCTGTGTATCCACCTGACTTCTTCCCAACACAACTCATGGTTCCAACCCCATTTATAAGGCAAGAAATCCCACTTGACAGGGCACACCTGTGAATTGAAAACCATTTCAGGTGACTATCTCTTGAAGCTCATCAAGAGAATGCCAAGTATATAATTCCACATGTATTAATTCATAGTTTTGATGCCTTTAGTGTGAATCTACAATTTTCATAGTCATGAAAATACAGAAAACTCTTTGAATGAGAAGGTGTGTCCAAACTTTTGGTCTGTACTGTAAATAAATATACTGTATGTATGTGTTTTTATACACCAGCCCTTTAACAAACACTAATTCACCCTATCCTATCCCTAGTGCTAAAAACATGTCTTTCTATCAAGAAATTCAATCTACCTAACTAAATATATTCACATCTTATTATATTGGTACCTGAGCTCAGAATTGTGCCTTTGCCTGGGTCCTAACATAATGTTTGATAGACCAGTCAATATTATCCCTCCAGATTGGCTGAGAGGTTGACTGCAAGGTATTATAGGCAATCCCGCTGGCCACGGCCCCACCCAGGGTTATGTGATTCTCCGTCTTCATTTTCCCTGCCCTGTTTCAATCAGTAATATTAAACCAGTGGCTCATCCAGATATTTACTTAGGAGTATGGTGCTCACTTCCTAGGTACATCCAACCTTAAATTTAAAATATTGTAAATCCAGAGTTGGAAGGGCACTCAAAATATCTTAGAACCAGATACAAGAGATAAAAAAGGATTTATTGTCTATCGGCAATTTTACATAAGATTCTACATAAAACTAAAAAAATAAAACTAAAAAAATAAAACTAAAAAAATATACAAACAGTAGTAGATGATGCACTTTATCGGTACGTGTGTATAATTACACCTGTATTGGGAATATATCCCAATTTATATGATAGTTTCCTCTAAAATAGCTTTGTAAAAGACAGGTAAGTATGTGTTCCCACTGCCTTCAATATAAACGCTGCAATTGTGGTATAAAATACTATAGCATAAAATACAACATAGAATAGTTGGAGTGAGTTCCTCAGTGCTTGAGGTGTATGCAGAGTTCGAGTGCAACGTGCTGGCTTTGAATAAATGCTCACGACGTTATGTATATGTGAGTACAGCTGTAATATGGATATTATTTACCAGTTCCCAAAATGAACATGCAGACCAGCTGACAAAGGAGGTGCAATTGTGATCCAAAATTATGAAGATTACAATCAAGAATGTTACAGACAATTGTCCGATTTTCAAATTTATAAGTTATTAAAAAATGACCCCACTCTAGAATTTCAAGCAGAGTTGATAAATCTATGTCAAATAGGGCTAGATAGTAGTATTCTGTCGAATAATGAATATAATTACATCATAAAAACAGAGCTACGTACACCGGGCTTTTACTGTATTCCCAAAATACATAAAAACATTGAAAAACCACCGGGAAGGCCAATAATATCGGGGATTGGCTCATTGACGTCTAATTTATCTAAATATGTGGATCAATTATTACAGCCTGTAGTTAAAAATACCCCCTCATATATAAAGGATACTACAGAGATCATTTTGGCCCTAGAACAGATCAACTTTCAGGAAAATCGGTATATTGGTATGATCAATGTAAATTCCCTCTACACAGTTATCGACCATCAGCAAGGTATAGAAGCAATGCAAAATCAACTGCTCACATTGAGCAATTTACGTGTAGAGCAAATCCAATTTATAAAAGATAGTGTATCATTTATCCTTTATCACAATTATTTTAATTATGACAACAATTTTTATTTACAGTGTAGGGGGACCGCCATGGGCACCAGATTTGCCCCAAGCTATGCCAATTTCTTTCTGGCACAATGGGAGTTTGAGAACATATCCCCTAAGCTGGGGGCGAGTCTGGTGCTCTGGCGGCGCTATATAGACGATGTTTTATTTATATGGCAGGACCCATTAAATGATTTAGAAGATTTTCTTAAATCAATTAACATTAATAATAATAATTATAATTTACAATTTACCTCTCATATTAGTAAAACAGATGTAGAATTTTTGGATTTAAAAACCACTATTGTCAATAATAAAATAATATGTAGTACATTTCAAAAATCAGTTGCTAAAAACAGCTATATTTTATTCTCTAGTGGTCATTTGCCAAGATGGCTCAGCAACATACCACTGAGCCAATTCCATAGGCTGAAAAGGAACTGTACATATGATTCACAATTTGAAAAGGAGGCGGCCAACTTAAAACAACAATTTGTATTTAAACAATACCCTATATATACAATAGATTCAGCCCTAAATAAAGTCAGATCTATGGAGAGGAAATCCTTTTTTCAAGAAAAAACTGAAAATGAAACCAAACTAGAAAAAGAAAACAATTTTAGAATCATATTGCCATTTCAGTCACGACACAAATCAATAGAATTTATAATAAAAAGGTATTGGCATCACCTTTTGGGTGATAAAACTATTGGGAATTTGTTACCAGAGAAACCATCTATAACATACACTCCAGCTCAGAATTTGGGGTCAAAAATTGCACCAACTATTAAAGCGGTAAACAAAAAGAGTATTAATATGACAACCAATTGGTTATTTACACCAGGTTTTTCTAGGTGTGGACGCTGCAGTAATTGTAAAGTCACCAACTTTGTTAGAAAAACTGAAAAAATGAGATCTACTAACAACACATATGAGTACCATATTAAAGAAACATTAACATGTAATTCAAAGGAGGTGATTTATATTCTGCAGTGTCCTTGCCATAAGCAATATATTGGTAGAACCAAAAGGCCTTTAAAAGTTAGAATAGCAGAGCATGTCAATAATATAAAAAAAGGATATATGTTACATACAGTTTCCAAACATTTCAAACAATATCATAATCAGGATCCCAGTCAGCTATTTTTTGCAGCAATTGAAAAAGTCAAAAGATCTTGGAGAGGAGGAAATTTTATATCAAGGATGTCTAGGGCAGAATCCAGAAAGATCTTTGAATTTGACACTATACTTCCAAAAGGTTCGAATGCTGAATTGGAGGTTTTTGGATTTCTCTAAAGGGATGTCTGCCTTCAGGAGATAGCGGGTCGCCGTCCTGCTGTTTTTTCCAGCGCGATGACCCTCTCTCCCCAGAGGGCCGATATCCCCATCCAACTACCCCAAAGCAGAATTACCAAGTGGTATGTCTATATATAAAGTCAGAAGAATTTATAAAGCAATATGACGAAAAAAACGAAAAAAATTAAAAAAAAAACCGAACAAATGCATGAAAGTAACGCACTTAAAACGCATACATAATGCACTACTGCAATTGTTTTATTTTATTTTATATCATTTTATTTATTGATTATAACAAATATGGGTTTAAATTTTTTAAGTTTTGATGTTTTAAGGTGAATAAATAAATAAGAATCCATGACAGGTTTTATATATAACCCAAATAATTGATTGACCAATCTGTGGACACTGAATTGAATATATATAGCAGCTCAAATATGTCTTCCTTAACCACTGAGGAAGGAGCCAGTGTTAGCTCCGAAACGCGTTTGGTAAATAAGGAAGATATACCGTGTTTCCCCGAATATAAGACCCCCCCGAAAGTAAGGCAGGGTAGGGGGGTGCCCAGGGTTCTCCAATGTAAGGCACCCCCCGATTGTAAGGCCGCTATCGGGGGGGGTCTGTGAGGAATGTAAGGCCGTCTATGGTGGGGGGTGGCTGGGGGATGGGTTCATACTCGCCTGCCTGCGGGCTTCTTGTGGCCGGCTCAGTGGCGTAGCTACCGGGGGGCAGGGGGGGCGACGGCTCCGGGCCCAGTGACTCAAGGGGGCCCATAAAAATAAAAAAATCTTACTTACCTGTTCTGCGCTGCGGCTGCCCTCCGGTCCGCGCTCTGCTCTCTTCCCTGGCGGCGCGCACTATGACCTGACGCTGCACGCAGCGTCAGGTCATAGTGTGCGCGGGCCAGGGAAGAGAGCGGAGCGTGGACCGGAGGGCAGCCGCAGCGCAGAACAGGTAAGAGAGGTTTTTTATTTTTATCTTATGTGGCTGGGTGGGCTGATCTGAGGTCTGATGGGGGCACAATACGCTGATCTGAGGTCTGATGGGGCACAATACCATGATCTGAGGTCTGATGGGGGCACAATACCATGATCTGAGGTCTGATGGGGGCACAATACCATGATCTGAGGTCTGATGGGGGCACAATACGCTGATCTGAGGTCTGATGAGGGCACATTAAGCTGATCTGAGGTCTGATGGGGGCACAATACCATGATCTGAGGTTTGATGGGGCACAATACGCTGATCTGAGGTCTGATGGGGGCACAATACGCTGATCTGAGGTCTGATGAGGGCACATTAAGCTGATCTGAGGTCTGATGGGGGCACAATACCATGATCTGAGGTTTGATGGGGCACAATACGCTGATCTGAGGTCTGATGGGGGCACAATACGCTGATCTGAGGTCTGATGGGGGCACAATACGCTGATCTGAGGTCTGATGGGGGCACAATACGCTGATCTGAGGTCTGATGGGGGCACAGTAGGCTGATGTGAGGTCTGATGGGGGCACAGTACGCTGATCTGAGGTCTGATGGGGGCACAGTAGTTCTGTTCAGCCTGTAGTACTGTTCAGCCTGTTATTAAATGTCAATTTTATTGTTAAAAAAAGTGTCATTTTTTTTTGTCTAATGTAAGGCCTCCCCGAAAGTAAGGCAGGGTGGGACTTTTGGGGGTAAATTTAATGTAAGACAGGGCCTTACTTTCGGGGAAACACGGTAACAGCATATGAAGTACATCTAAAGAAGGATTATCAAGCATCTTTTCCCTTCTTTAAAGATTGAAACCGGCTAAACAAGACGCTTATCTTCCAGGACCTGGGGAAAAGGCTTGACCTTCCAGGACCTGCAGAGTATACGTCACGTGACTGGACACGTGACCGGAGTAGTGATCACATGCTGTAGTCACGTGGGACGCCACGGAGAGACTCGGCACCGGCAAGTAATGAACTAACTCCTCCTGAAGTACGCGGCACCTGAACGCTACATATATCCCGGGAACTGGTAAAGTAACTTTTATGTTACAGTGTTGTCAACTACTGACTTAACATAAAGGCTATCAATTTAAAACCAGCACGCCGTGCCCGAACTCTGCATATATATAATGTTGAGAATACTAATTTAAAGCCAGCATGCTGCATTTGAACTCTGCATGTTCATTTTGGGAACTGGTAAATAATATCCATATTACAGCTGTACTCACCATATACATAACGCCGTGAGCATTTATTCAAAGCCAGCACGTTGCGCTCGAACTCTGCATACACCTCAAGCGCTGAGGAACTCACTCCAACTATTCTATGTTGTGTTTTATGCTATAGTATTTTATACCACAATTGCAGCGTTTATATTGAAGGCAGTGGGAACACATACTTACCTGTCTTTTACAAAGCTATTTTAGAGGAAACTATCGTATAAATTGAGATATATTCCCAATACAGGTGTAATTATACACACGTACCGATAAAGTGCATCATCTACTACTGTTTGTATATATATATATTTTTTTTTAGTTTTATTTTTTTAGTTTTATGTAGAATATTATGTAGAATTGCCGATAGACAATAAATCATTTTTTACAATTATCTCTTGTATCTGGTTCTAAGATATTATGAGTGCCCTTCCAACTCTGAATTTACACTGTTTCAATCAGTAGTGTACTGAATTTAATATTTAAAATGGAAAGCGTCTTTTTGCATGATTTGTCCAAATCGAATTGCCAAAAACTCGGCTTCATTTGAAAGTCTAATTTTGGGGAAATTTGTTATAAATATAATTAGTTTAAAGGGGTTCTCCGAGTTATATATATTGATGACCTATCCGACACGGGGGTAGTGGTGAGTAGGTGTAATTACACCTCACCGCCCCATTCATTTCAATGGGAAGAATCGCTTCCATAGACTTGTATGGGAGCGATTCTTCCCATTGAAATGAATGGGGCAGTTGGGTGTAATTACACCTGCTCACCACTACCCCCGTGTCGGCCAGCATGTAAACAGTGAAGAGGAGGCAGCGCTGATACGGCGCGCGCCTCCTCTTCAAACAGCTGATCGGCGGGGGTGCAGGGTGTCGGACTCCCGCCGATCTGATATTGATGACCTATCCTGAGGCTAGGTCATCAATATATATAACTCGGAGAACCCCTTTAAAATCTCCTCACTAATCTGTACTGTTTTATGGATTAAACAGCTTGAAAGAGGTTGGATACAGTCCTGGGAGACCCCAAATAAACAACTTTTTAGGGAAATTGGGGCACTTTTTATTTAGGTGGAATTTAATCGAACTGAATCTAATCTAATGACAAAATTGATAAAATCAGAACCAAAAGAAATTTCACAAAACGTGCTCATCTGTACATTGATCACATCCATTCTTTCCTGCTGTGTGTCCTAATTGTGTCAAAGGTTGTCATTCATAGCATTTTTAGAATTTCCACTATCTGTGATATGAAATTACCATCTATTAAAAAATGTTTTTGATTGTGGTGAGGAAATGATTTGGCACAGGTAGATCTGTTCTTTTTGTTTTATTAAAATTTGTATGTACCTAGTTCCAATCTGTGCATATAGGGGCATAAAAGCCAGATTAAATGCAAAAATTTGTAGCCACATGAAACCTCAAAAAATCAGCTCAAACTGAGAAGGACAGAATCCATGAACTGAGAAACCTTGGTTTATTACACCTGAAGATTGCCATGTGCCTTGACCAAGATGTCAGCATTGTGCAATGTTGCACGTCCAGATAATTGTGAAAACAGTGACTAACTGGAGTGACAGCAAGAGGTGCACAGAGACGAACCTCTGCATGGTCTGATCATCTGATTAGAAGAGTGGCTCGTAGTGAGTCATTCTGTACTGTAAATGAAATTGGATGTTACATCCCAAGCCTGGGGTGGCAAACAGTGTCTACACAAACCATCAGAAGGCAGTTGCGTGACACTGGGCTTCGATTCAAGTGTTCCGTTGATGTTAGGCCCCCACTCTCAAAGGCTATCATTGTGCAAAACAAGGCAACATATGGAGGATTGAATGGAGGGATATCCTCCCACTTTTGTTTCAGACGCGGCAATAGCTGGAGATTGGTCTGGAGACCACGTGGACAGTGCCATTAACCCTTAGACTCCCAGCGCCGTACATGTACGGCGCTGGGGCAATGCGGGCACATGGCGCCCGCTCGCAAGTGCGGCGGGCGTCATGGCCGGCAAGTCTCTGCTGTTTCTAACAGCAGAGACTTGCCGCTACTTACCCGATCGCCGGCGTCTTGCTGGGCCTTTAGATACCGTGATCACAAGTGATCACGGCATCTAGTTGCGTCTTTACCAATCGGGGTGTCTGTACACGAACTGAAAGCTGTAAACCTCGCTGATGAGGTTTACAGCTTTCAAAGTGCAATTCTTATTCTGGCCACTAGATGGCAGGCCAGGATAAGAAATGAGCAATGCTTGGATTTATCTCAAGCGAGTAAATCCATGATTGCTCATAAAGAAAAAAAAAACACAATATATCAGCTCATATTTGAGCTTTAAAATAAGCACAAAAATTTTTTAAAAAAAATGTTAAAAAATATATAAAAAATAAAAAATATATAAAAGTTCAAATCACCCCCCTTTCCGTATAAGTAAAAAAATAAATACCTAAATAACAATAAATATAGACATCATGGGTATCGCCGTGACCGAAAACGCCCATACTTTTAAAATATAAAAAAAAATTCCAATACAGCGAATTGTGGGGCGAAAAAAGCGTCCAAACGGCGATTTGCCGTTTTTTGTAGCGTTTTTTTCCAAAAAAAAAAATTAAATAAAAAGTGATCAAAAAGTCGTACACACCCCAGAATGGTATCAATAAAAACTTCAGATCGCCCCGCAAAAAATGAGCCCCCATTCAGCTCCGTACACATAAATACCAAAAAGTTATAGGGGTCAAGATATGACAAGGAAAAAAAAAAAGGGCAACTTTCTAATTATTTTATCACTATCAAAACGCAGGAAAAACTATACATATTAGGTATTGCCGGATTCATACTGACCAGTAGAATGAAAGTAACTGGTCAGTTTTAATGAACATCGAACGCTGTAAATAAGAAACCCGTAGAACTGTAGCGGAATAGCGTTTTTTTTTGCAATTTCACCCGATTTGGAATTTTTTTCCCGCTTCCCACCACACCATATGCAATATTAAATGGTGGCGTTGGAAAGTACAACTTGTCCTGCAAAAAACAAGCCCTCATACAGCTATGTGAACAGAAAAATAAAACAGTTATGGCTGTTTGAAGGCAGGGAGCGCAAAATGAAAATGCATAACCGAAAAAACCTCCGGGACTGAAAGGGTTAAAAGGCCTTTACCAGAGAACATCACACTGATCCTTCTCCTGGGATTATGATGGGGGTGGTATAATTTATAGTAGCTGAACCCCTCTAGTCTTCATTTCAGGTACACTAACAGCTCGGCGTTATATTGATTTGTTTGTTAAACTAGTGGTCTGACCATTTGTCCAAAGTGTCCCAGTGTGGCAGAACATTCCTCAGACACCATTAATAACCTCATTAATAGCAAACCAAGGCATGTAAGCAGGTGTATGTCTGTGTGTGGCACTAATACTTGACACTGAATAGATTGAAATGCTTTGAATATTTGATTTTTGTTTTTTTAACATTTGCATATAATTAACATGTCTGTCAATCCTGTGATTTCCATAATTCCATGACTTTCCCTTCTTGGTGTTATAATTCCAATGCAGAGGAGTGTAACTAAAAAGAATGGCAAAAAGGGACTTCTATATGTAAGCCAACAATCTCCTTGACCATCAAGTCCAAACTGGTAATGAATGTAAAGCACAAAAAACAATCAGCTATTCTGCAGATAGATTATTGTTTAGCTCATCATATTAGCAGGACATCTGTTGTGAAATGTTTTTCCCACTAATTGTCTGTGATGAGAAGCTTTAGTGATAAAATAAAACACATGTTAAAAAATGCCTGTTTTCTGTCAAAGTAATAGTAATTACAGTGGGCAGAAATGCTACTGGCAGTGTTCTAAGTGCCTCTGATGTGAGTAGAGTAGAATGTGTGAGTGCAGAAATAATTATTTGTGGAAAGGTTTTTTTTTTCTCAAGAGGTTGAAAACAGAAGTTAATTATTATTATTATTATTATTATTATTATTAATAATAATAATAATAATAATCATTATTAGAGATGAGCGAGTAGTGAAATATTCGAAAGTTCGAAATTAGATTCGAATAGACCGCGAAATTCGACTATTCGACCGAATATCGAATCCCATTAAAGTCTATGGGAAAAAAATGCTCGCCACTTGGAAATCTCAATTCGACCACTTGGAGGTCACCAAGTCCACCCTGAAACCTCAGAAAAGGATGCCAACACTGCTGGAATGCAACTGGGACAGCAGGGGAAGCATGTCTGGGTGCATATAACGCGCCCAAGTCGCACTATTACGCCACTATCACAGACTCTCAACAATACACTCCAAAGACAATATAACCTCTCTGTAAAGTGAGACCATACAAGGAAACCTTCTTTCCTCTACATTGCCATGGACCCCAAGCCATACTAGACAAAAAAGAAGATAAAATTCTGCACCCCTTAAAATCACGTTGCCTATGACAACCACAGATGGCATAGGCAAGGGGGAAAGCAAATAGACCCCACCCCTAATTGTCATTGTGTGTGTGTGTGAGATGTGGTCAGACATGTCTTCTTTAAAATGTAAAAACAACTCAAACACATGCAGAAGCCTTAAAATGCCCAAATTGTTGGCGCTTGAGATGTCAGTGACCCGACCTGGCCCAGTGTCATGTCTAGCAGGTAAAGCAGTGGGGATGTTGAGGGATGCGTAGGACCGCAAAAGGCAGAAAGAGGCCGTGGGCTGGCCAGAGGCTCATGGAAAATTTTGTGGAGGCCCAAGAGGTGAGACGTCTTAAAAATTGTGTGGAGGCTAAAGAGGTGAGACCTCTTAAAAATTATGTGGAGGCCCAAGAGCTGAGACCTCTTAAAAATTATGTGGAGGCCCAAGAGGTGAGACCTCTTAAAAATTATGTGGAGGCCCAAGAGGTGAGACCTCTTAAAAATTGTGTGGAGGCTAAAGAGGTGAGACCTCTTAAAAATTATGTGGAGGCCCAAGAGGTGAGACCTCTTAAAAATTATGTGGAGGCCCAAGAGGTGAGACCTCTTAAAAATTATGTGGAGGCCCAAGAGGTGAGACCTCTTAAACATTTTGTGGAGGCCCAAGAGGTGAGACCTCTTAAAAATTATGTTGACCTCTTTAAAATTTTGTTGGCGCTTGAGATGTCAGTGACCCGACCTGGCCCAGTTTCATGTCTAGCAGGTAAAGCAGTGGGGATGTTGAGGGATGCGTAGGACCGCAAAAGGCAGAAAGAGGCCGAAATTATGTGGAGGCCCAAGAGGTGAGACCTCTTAAAAATTGTGTGGAGGCTAAAGAGGTGAGACCTCTTAAAAATTGTTTGTAGGCCCAAGAGGTGAGACCTCTTAAAAATTATGTGGAGGCCCAAGAGGTGAGACCTCTTAAAAATTATGTGGAGGCCAAAGAGGTGAGACCTCTTAAAAATTGTGTGGAGGCTAAAGAGGTGAGACCTGTCAAAAATTGTGTGGAGGCTAAAGAGGTGAGACCTGTTAAAAATTTTGTGGAGGCCCAAGAGGTGAGACCTTGATAAAATTTTGTGGAGGCCCAAGAGGTGAGACCTTGATAAAATTATGTGGAGGCCCAAGAGGTGAGACCTGTTAAAAATTTTGTGGAGGCCCAAGAGGTGAGACCTGTTAAAAATTTTGTGGAGGCCCAAGAGGTGAGACCTGTTAAAAATTTTGTGGAGGCCCAAGAGGTGAGACCTTGATAAAATTTTGTGGAGGCCCAAGAGGTGAGACCTTGATAAAATTATGTGGAGGCCCAAGAGGTGAGACCTGTTAAAAATTTTGTGGAGGCCCAAGAGGTGAGACCTGTTAAAAATTTTGTGGAGGCCCAAGAGGTGAGACCTGTTAAAAATTTTGTGGAGGCCCAAGAGGTGAGACCTTGATAAAATTTTGTGGAGGCCCAAGAGGTGAGACCTGTTAAAAATTTTGTGGAGGCCCAAGAGGTGAGACCTTGATAAAATTATGTGGAGGCCCAAGAGGTGAGACCTGTTAAAAATTTTGTGGAGGCCCAAGAGGTGAGACCTGTTAAAAATTTTGTGGAGGCCCAAGAGGTGAGACCTCTTAAAAATTATGTGGAGGCCCAAGAGGTGAGACCTCTTAAAAATTATGTGGAGGCCCAAGAGGTGAGACCTCTTAAACATTTTGTGGAGGCCCAAGAGGTGAGACCTCTTAAACATTTTGTGGAGGCCCAAGAGGTGAGACCTCTTAAACATTTTGTGCAGGCCCAAGAGGTGAGACCGGTTAAAAATTATGTGGAGGCCCAAGAGGTGAGACCTCTTAAACATTTTGTGGAGGCCCAAGAGGTGAGACCTCTTAAACATTTTGTGGAGGCCCAAGAGGTGAGACCTCTTAAACATTTTGTGGAGGCCCAAGAGGTGAGACCTCTTAAAAATTTTGTGGAACCCCAAGAGGTGAGCCATAAATATATAAATTTTTCTTATTTACGGAGCAATTCTACGGCGGTTAAGGAGGAGGAGGAGGAGGTGGAGGAGGAAATGGCACTTCATACAGATGGCACTTCACTTTTGGCTGCTTTCCACTGTTGGAGAAGCAAAGTCCTGGTCAATCCACTTGCTGTTCATTTTGATTAGCGTCAGCCTGTCGGCACTGTCGGTTGACAGGCGGCTGCGCTTATCGGTTATAATGCCCCCGGCTGCGCTGAACACCCTTTCTGATAGCACGCTGGCGGCAGGGCAGGCAAGCACCTCCAAGGCGTACAGGGACAGTTCCAGCCACGTGTCCAACTTGGAGACCCAGTAAGTGTAGGACGCCGAGGGATCGGGGAGGACAGGGGTACGGTCTGCCAGGTACTCCCGCAACATCCGCCGATACTTGTCCCTCCTGCTGATAGCGGGCCCCGCAGTGATGGAAGTTGCACGAGGGGGTGCCATGAACGTGTCCCACACCTTGGAGAGTGTTCCCCTGGTGGCTGTGGGCCTGATCGATGTTGAGGGACTCTGGGAGACCCTCTCCTCTCTGCCGCCAGCGATGGTGGGTGGGAAAATCTCCATCATGTTCTGCACGAGTTCCCTCTGGTATTCCAGCAATCGATTCGTCCTCTCCTCTACCGGAATAAAAGAGGAGACGTTATCTTTATACCGGGGGCCAGGATTGCGAAGACCCAGTACAGTTTGTTCTCCACTATCCGGACAACACGTGTGTCCCGGGAAAAGCAGCCCAGCATGAAGTCAGCCATGTGTGCCAGACTCTGAATAGGCATGACCTCACTGCCCCCACCAGAAGGATCACTTGCCATTTCCTCCTCTTCCTCTTCCGCCTCCTCTCCGCCCCATCCGCGCTGAACCAATGGGACGCACACAGCCTGACTGCTACCCTCGCCGCCAGCATCCTCCTCCTCTTCCACAGCCACCTCCACGTCGTCCTCCTCCTCCTCATCCTCCTCCTCCTCCTGCAACTGCCCACCGAGAAGCAGACAAAAGTGTGGTCTGACTGTGTAGCTCCGTTGCGTCTCCTCCTACCCCCGTCTCCTCTGCGTGCAATGCGTTCTCCCTTATTGCGATGAGCGATTCTTTAAGGACGCATAGGAGCGGGATGGTTACGCTCACTATAGCGTCCTCGCTGCTGACCTTCTTGGTGGACTCCTCAAAGATACGCAGTACATCGCATATGTCTGCCATCCATGGCCACTCGTGGTTGGCAAACTGAGGGAGCTGAGTTGGAGGCACGCGTGGATTCATAATCTGGTACTCCATCAATGCTCTCTGCTGCTCACACACCCTGGCCAACATGGAATAGGTGGAATTCCAGCGAGTCGGGAGGTCGCACAACAGCCGATGTTCAGGCAAATGGAGGCGTTGCTGGAGTTTTTTTAAGCTAGCAGCAGCTACAGTTGACTTCCGAAAGTGAGCGCACAAGCGCCGCACTTTCACCAGTAGCTCTGCCAGGTTGGGGTAAGTCTTTAGAAATTTTTGGACTACCAGATTAAAAACGTGGGCCAGGCATGGTACGTGATTGAGTTCGGCAAGCTCCAGAGCCGCCATCAGGTTACGGCCGTTATCGCACACGACCATGCCTGGTCCTAGCTGCAGCGGCGACAGCCACATCTCCGTCTGCTGCAATATGGCGTCCCTCACTTCTGGGGCGCTGTGCTTCCTGTCGCCCAAGCTGATGAGCTTAAGCACCGCCTGCTGACGTCTCCCCGCGCCAGTGCTGCAACGCTTCCAGCTAGCGGCTGAGGGCGATGTTAAGGCAGAGGAGGAGGAGGAGGAAGAGGAGGGGGGTGTATCAGAACCCGTGCTGGCAATCTTGGGTGGGGGGTGGTAGGTAGGCCGTCTCTGCGACCCCGTCCCCGCTTCCACAACATTCACCCAGTGTGCCGTCAAAGAAATGTATCGTCCCTGGCCGCAAGCGCTTGTCCACGAGTCGGTGGTCAAGTGGACCTTTGCGCTGACTGCGTACCTCAGGGCCCGCCTGATGTTACGCGACACGTGCTGGTGCAGGGCGGGGACGGCACTCCGGGAAAAGTAGTGGCGGCTGGGGACGGAATAGCGAGGTGCGGCAGCCGCCATCAGGTCGCGGAAGGCCTGCGTCTCCACAAGCCTAAACGGCAACATCTCCAGGGCCAGCAGTTTGGAGATGTGGCAGTTTAAGGCTTGGGGGTGACTTGAGGCGTACTTCCGCCTGCGGTCGAACGCCTGCGAGATGGACAGTTGTTGGGACGAGGAGTGTGAAGGTGCAGGCGAAGAGGCGGGGGAAGGTGAGGCTGAAGGAGAAGGCCCCAAAGTAGCCGAGGCAGAGGCAGATGTGGAGGTGTCCTGGCTGGAGGTCTGGACCGCAGTGGCAGCACACAACAAAGGGGAAGAGGCAGTGGCAGCAAGACCGGGCGCAGGTTGTATTGCGTTTGCTCTCTCCCACTCAGCATAGTGCTTGAATTCCAAGTGACGCCGCATGCCTGAGGTGGTCATATTGCTCTTCTCAGAGCCCCTACTCAGTTTTGAGTGGCAGAGTGTGCAAACCGCGCTCAGTTTGTCATCCGCACAAACATTAAAAAATCTCCACACCACAGAAGTACGAGGCTTCGATGGGGGAGCTTCGCGCGACTGCCCGCTGCCGGGAACAGCTTCGGCCCTGCTGGCTGTGGCCTCACTTCTCTGTCTGGACTGTCCTCTGCCTATGGACATCCCTCTGCCTGTGGACATCCCTCTGCCTCTGGACATCCCTCTGCCTCTGGACATCCCTCTGCCTCTTGCTGCCTTTTTCGGTGCTGCACAGACCACCACCTCTCCACTGCTTTCCTCGCTGGACATCACCCCTGGCCAAGTGGGGTCGGTCATTTCGTCATCCACCACCTCCTCTTCCACTTCCTCACTCTGCTCCTCCTGCTGCCCACTGGACATTCCAACAGCCTCCCTTGATGGCAACTGCGTCTCATCATCATCATCGCTCATGATAACAGATGCTGGCTCAGGGTCCACATCAGCAGGAGATGGCGAAAACTCAAGTGTTTGGGCATCACTACAAACAAATTCCTCTGCTAGCTCCTGGGATTCTTTCGGCACATCTGAAAAAGGACCCGAAAAGAGCTGGTGGGTCAATGGTGGGATGACTCTGTTGGCCAGGTGTGGAGGAAGGAGGGTCAGAGTGAGACTGTGTGGATGACTGGCTGGTGGACAACTGTGTGGAAGCGCTATCGGCTATCCATTGCACCACCTGTTCAACCTGCTCAGGCCTCAACAGCGGTGTAACCCGCCCCCTGCTTAACTGTCCCATAAAGGCAGGGATTCTGGATGAGCGGGATCCTGGCTGACCCTCACCAGCACGCATTGTATCCCCACTGGCTTCAACAAGGCCCCCAACAGCATTTCCGCGCCCCCGTCCTCGTCCACGTCCTATTCCGCTAGCCCCCCTCCGCATTTTATTTTTTTTGGTTACAATATTTTGCCTTCACAGCCGTGAAATTATTTTGCAAGAGAACGCACAGTACAGTTGCCAATTATAAGGCCTATATATTTTATAGTTCAAGGTACACAGCCGTGTACTAACTGTTCAGACGGTGGGTATTAACACCAGGTATTTAAATTAGTTTGCAAGAGAACGCACAGTACAGTTGCCAATTATAAGGCCTATATATTTTATAGTTCAAGGTACACAGCCGTGTACTAACTGTTCAGACGGTGGGTATTAACACCAGGTATTTAAATTAGTTTGCAAGAGAACGCACAGTACAGTTGCCAATTATAAGGCCTATATATTTTATAGTTCAAGGTACACAGCAGTAGTGCCAAATATAGTTTGGTATGTAGCAGAGCACCTAATACACCACTAATGCCTCTCTCTGTCCCTACTCCAGCAGCTATCCCTGAATACAGCAGCCGTTCTCTGTAAAGTCTATATTGTAGTAAAGCTATCACTGTACTGCACTATAGTAGCCCTGATAAGGGCTTTTAATCACGCTCCTGCCTGTCCAACAGCTAAAACCTGTCTCTCCCTTCTTCAGCCTCTGTCCCTGACTAAGTTCACGCAGCATATGCGTACGAGCAGGAAGAGCTGAGTTTTTAATATTCGAGGTCACATGGTTTTTCCAGCCAATCCATGTAGACGCCGTTTTCGCGCTGCCAGCGTGCTCAGCGTGCCTGTTATACCCCCCCTGCATGGTGATTGGTGGAAAAAGAGCGCCAGGGAAGGTGGGAGGGGAAACGAATTCTAAGTGCGCCATCGCCGTTATACTCGAATGAAATCGAGTACGCCGAATAGCATAGTATTCGATCGAATACCAGCTCGATCGAACACTACTCGCTCATCTCTAATCATTATCACCATGACAACAATGCTAATACAAAACAATACGATAATTATTCATTCATTATTCATACGATAATTGGGGCAAATTTAATATTCCTTATTCCTTTGTTTAAAATGTAGAAAGCATACACTTAGGGGGTGATGTATCAAGATATAAGTAATTTCTTAACTTATTTTTGGAGTGTTAGCTTGGTTTGCCATTTTGGAACAAATTTACAAAATGTTACACTTCACTTGTTAAATTTGTTACACAATTTACATAGTAATACTTCATACTTGCAAAAAGTAACAAGGATAGATCTGGCTAAAAATGTAGCTCGACCCACAAAACACTTATCCACCACTAAATGTAGGCTACTAGGTATGGCACATACCGCATTGAAAATGTCACAAATAGAGATGAGCGAGCACTAAAATGCTCGGGTGCTCGTTATTCGAGTCGAACTTTTTCCGATGCTCGGGTGCTCGTTTCGAATAACGAACCCCATTGAAGTCAATGGGAGACTCGAGCATTTTTTGCAGGGGACCAAGGCTCTGCCTAAGGAAGGGTGGGTGAAAACCTGGAAACCTCAGAAAATGATGGAAACAACACGGAAATGGACAGGAAACAGCAGGGGCAGCATGCATGGATGCCTCTGAGGCTGCCTAATCCCACCATTACCCCAAATTCTCAGGCAACAACCTGGTGGTTACCCTCATGGCAATTGTGCTCACCCAGACCAAGAAAGGCGAGGCAAATACCCATCACATGTTAGGGAAGCACCCAACTAGGTGCAACGAAGGTCCATCACCGCCATTTTCAGGGACACAGTAATGGTGACCCACTTAAAAATGCTGCCTGACAACCTGGCGGTGAACCCCTGATTGTCTGTCTTTCAATAAGATTGCAGTGTAAAGCATGGTGGTGAGCCTCAGTAATAAGATTGCAGTGTAAAGCATGGTGGTGAGCCTCAGTATGACTTTTTAGATGGAGATTGCATATGGTCACGTACTCCCTGGAACCCCATAGTCACCCCTTCTCTGATGTGCTACCCCAGTACATTCTCTGCCCCAATTCACAAGACCTTTTGCAGTCTCAGTGTGCTGACAGTGGGGATTTACCAGTGTTGTCTGAGGAGGTGGTGGACAATGGCGAGACACAGGTGTCGGGGGGTGAGGTAGTTAAAAGTGAAGCAAGTTACAGTGGGGACTCCTTGGGGGGACTTTCTCATGATGGGACAGATTCAATTGTGTTTAGAAAGGCTGATGGGCTTCCGTCAGCACTGTGTGTATAGAAACCCATGGCCTTTCATAAAAATAGTCTGGCGATGACCCCAAGGCAATTTTCAGGGACACGGTAATGGTGACCCACTTAAAAATGCTGCCTGACAAGCTGGTGGTGAACCCCTGATTGTCTGTCTTTCAATAAGATTGCAGTGTAAAGCATGGTGGTGAGCCTCAGTAATAAGATTGCAGTGTAAAGCATGGTGGTGAGCCTCAGTATGACTTTTTAGATGGAGATTGCATGTGGTCACGTACTCCCTGGAACCCCTTCTCTGATGTGCTACCCCAGAACATTCTGTGCCCCAATTTGCAAGACCTTTTGCAGTCTCCGTGTGCTGACAGTGGGGATTTACCAGTGTTGTCTGAGGAGGTGGTGGACAATGGCGAGACACAGGTGTCGGGGGGTGAGGTAGTTGTATGGGAAGCAAGTTACAGTGGGGACTCCTTGGGGGGACTTTCTCATGATGGGACAGATTCAACTTGGGTGGATCAGGCACAGGAACAGATCAATTTTTTTTTTTTTGTGTGTTTATTTAACTTTTATTTACAAATAACCACAGAGATATTTATTCGTTCTCTTCGCTGCGCAGTCTGGCGTTGGGGTTCGTCACTTTGATGGCGAGCTGTGCCGCTCTCTCCACAATGGTCTTTCGGTTCTTTGAGGAGACGTTGAGGAGATCAGTGAAATTCAGTGAATGACGACGCAGGACCCAAACTTAAAAATTTAGCATCAACCGGTACAGTCGTAAATTATGAGCTTGATCAAGTGTGGCATGTGTTCTCTGTATTCTTCTCAGTTTATTACCGTATATGGCAGCTATCCGGAAAAATAGTTTGGAGAGAGAGAAAGATAGGAAAAAGACGTAAATTGTTTGGAGAGAGGGACTGTAGGTGGACCTCCGGAAAAATTGTTTGGAGAGAGGGCCTGTAGGTGGACCTCCAGAAAAATTGTTTAGAGAGAGGGCCTGTAGGTGGACCTCCGGAAAAATTGTTTGGAAAGAGGGCCTGTAGGTGGACCTTCGGAAAAATTGTTTGGAGAGAGGGCCTGTAGGTGGACCTCTGGAAAAATTGTTTGGAGAGAGGGCCTGTAGGTGGACCTCCGGAAAAATTGTTTGGAGAGAGGGCCTGTAGGTGGACCTCCGGAAAAATTGTTTGGAGAGAGGACCTGTAGGTGGACCTGCGGAAAAATTGTTTGGAGAGAGGCCTGTAGGTGGACCTCCGGAAAAATTGTTTGGAGAGAGGACCTGTAGGTGGACCTCCGGAAAAATTGTTTGAAGAGAGGGCCTGTAGGTGGACCTCCGGAAAAATTGTTTGGAGAGAGGGCCTGTAGGTGGACCTCTGGAAAAATTGTTTGAAGAGAGGGCCTGTAGGAGGCCCTCCTGAAAAATTGTGGTAAAAGAGTGCCAGTTGGACCTGTAAAAAATGGCGTTTTTTTGGTCAGCGTTAGGCAAAGACGACATGGAGGAGGAGGAGGAGTAGGAGGAGTAGAGAAGAGGAATCGGATGCATAAGTATTGTTAATCTTTAGCTGCTTTCACCTGGAGGAGATTTGAATTCCGGTGAAATCCAGGCTTTGTTCATTTTAATAAGCGTCAGCCTGTCAGCGATGTCAGTTGACAGGCGTGTACGCTTATCGGTGATGACGCCACCAGCTGCACTGAATACCCGCTCTGACAGCACGCTAGCGGCAGGGCAGGCCAGCACCTCCAAGGCGTACAGCGCCAGTTCAGGCCACGTGTCCAACTTTGAAACCCAGTAGTTGTATGGAGCAGAGTGATCTCTACGGACGTTGGTATGGTCAGCTAGGTACTCTCTCACCATCTTTCTGTACAGCTCCCCCCTACTCTGCCTAGACTGGGGACAGGTGACAGTGTCTTGCTGGGGTGACATAAAACTGACAAAGGCCTTGGAGAGCGTTCCCCTGCCAGTGCTGGACAAGCTGCCTGCTCGCCTCCTCTCCCCCGCTACTTGGCCAACAGAACCATGCCCTCTGTCGCTAGCGGAGTCAGATGGGAAGAATTGTTTCAGCTTGTGCACCAGGGCCTGTTGATATCTATTCACTCTCATACTCCTTTCCTCTGCAGGGATGAGAGTGGAAAGGTTCTGCTTGTACCGTGGGTCCAGGAGAGTGAACACCCAGTAATCGGTGTTTGAAAAAATTCTTCTAACGCGAGAGTCACGGGATAGGCAGCCGAACATGAAGTCTGCCATGTGCGCCAGAGTCCCAACACTCCTCCTCCTCCAAGTCCTCCTCTTCAGCCCATACACACTCAAGAGTTAAGAACTGAGCACTGGTACCCTCTACTGTCTTGCCGACATTCTCCTCCTCTTCCTCCTCATCCTCATCCCCCTCCTCCGATACGCGCTGAGAAACAGACCGGAGGGTGCTCTGGCTATCAAGCGACTTATCTTCCTCCACCGTCTCTTGTGACAAGCGCAAAGCATCCGACTTGATGCTGAGCAGTGAGTTTTTCAACAGGCAAAGCAGCGGGATGGTGAGGCTGATAATGGCGGCATCGCCGCTGACCATCTGTGTTAACTCCTCAAAGTTGCTCAACACCTGGCAGATATCAGACATCCACGTCCACTCCTCATTGTAGACTTGAGGAATCTGACTGACCTGACTACCAGTTCTGGTGGAAGTTGACATCTGGCAGTCTACAATCGCTCTGCGCTGCTGGTAAACTCTGGATAACATGTTTAATGTCGAATTCCATCTCGTGGGTACGTCGCACAACAGTCGGTGAGCAGGCAGTTGTAGGCGGCGCTGCGCTGCCCTGAGAGTGACAGCATCTTTGGTCGACTTGCGGAAATGCGCACAGATGCGGCGCACCTTGGTGAGCAAATCAGACAGATTGGGGTATGTCTTGAGGAACCGCTGAACTATTAGATTAAACACGTGGGCCAGGCATGGCACATGTCTCAGTCTGCCGAGTTGCAGAGCCGCCACCAGGTTACGCCCGTTGTCACACACAACCATGCCTGGCTTGAGGTTCAGCGGTGCTAGCCACACATCGGTCTGCGCCGTGATGCCCTGTAACAGCTCTTGGGCGGTGTGCCTTTTGTCACCTAAGCTCAGCAGTTTGAGCACCGCCTGCTGGCGCTTACCCACGGCACTGCTGCTGCGCCTAGAGCTAACGACTGAAGGCGCCGTGCCCACGGATGGTAATTCGGAAGAGGAGGTGGAGGAGGAGGAGGGGTCGGAGGAGGAGGCATAGTACATCTGAGAGACCGTGACCAAGGTAGGCCCCGCAATCCTCGGTGTGGGCAGTACATGAGCGGCCCCAGGGTCAGTCTCGGTCCCAGCCTCCACCAAGTTAACCCAATGTGCCGTCAGTGAGATATAGTGTCCCTGCCCGGCAGCACTTGTCCACGTGTCCATGGTTAGGTGGACCTTCTCAGAAACAGCGTTGGTCAGGGCACGGATGATGTTCTGTGACACGTGCTGGTGTAGGGGTGGGACGGCACATCGGGAAAAATAGCGGCGGCTGGGGACCGAATACCGAGGGGCAGCCACCGCCATGAGATTGCGAAAGGCCTCGGTCTCTACCAGCCTATAGGGAAGCATCTCCAGGCTCAGCAATTTGGAGATGTGGACGTTGAGGGCTTGGGCATGTGGGTGGGTGGAACTGTATTTCCTCTTGCGCTCCAGCGTCTGCTGTAAAGACAGCTGAACGCTGCGCTGGGACACATTGGTGGACACTGTGGAGGATCGTGGAGGCGAAGGTGTGGTTTTCCGGCGGGAGGCGCTCGTGCCGGGGTCCTGGGCAGGGGGTTGAGTAGCAGAGGCAGCGAGTGACACAGGGGAAGGAGCAGTGGTGTGACCCGCAGGAGGTGGTGAACGGCTTTGGTTCCATTGAGTGGGGTGTTTAGCACTCACATGCCTGCGCATGCTGGTGGTGGTTAGGCTAGTAGTGGTGGCACCCCTGCTGATCCTGGTGTGGCACAGGTAGCACACCACAGTCCGTCGGTCATCCTCACTTTCTTTAAAGAACCTCCAGACTTGCGAACATCTAGGCCTCGCCACGGGAGCTTCACTACGTGAAACAGTTGCTGCTGATGCACCAGCTCTGGCCCTGCTTCTCCCTCTGGCCACACCACTGCCTCTTCCAACCTGTTCTGGTGCAGCACTCGCCTCCGCCTCAGAAGCACTCTTTTCACTCGGCTTATCAACCCAGCTTGGGTCAGTCACCTCGTCATCCTCCGATTCCTCAGTCTGCTCCCCCCTCGGACTTCCTACCCTGACAACAACTTCACCACTGTCTGACAACCGTGTCTCCTCATCGTCCGACACCTCTTTACAAACTTCTTCCACTAACTCAACATTGTCATCATCATCATCACCCACAGACTGCGACAGTTGGAAAACTTGGGCATCGGGAACGAGGTCAGCAGCAACCTGAGAAGTAGTTTGTGACTCTGGGAAGGGTCCAGAAAACAGTTCCTCAGAGTATGCCGGATCGCATTCCAAATTTTCCTGGGAGGGGCAGACTGGGGGGAAGGAGGTTGAGGTGGAGGAGCCAGAGGAGTTCTCTCTTGGGTAACGTGGGTGGACTGCGTGGAAGACTGACTGGTGGACAAATTACTTGAAGCATTGTCTGCAATCCACGACATCAGCTGTTCAACAGTCCTCTACCACGTGTCCCTGTAAGTTGAGACATGAAGCTAGGGAATGTAGCTCTGCGGCGTTCCCCTGCTCCCTCATCAGCAGGTACTGTCTCACCCTGCCCAGGACCACGGCCTCTGCCCCCTGCAGTAATTGAATGCCCACGCCCACGCCCTCATCCTCGACCCTTAGCCCTTGGGTTCAACATTTTCTGTATATAAGTGTATTATATAAAAAATAAAAAATAAATGGGCCTGCTGTACTGAAACCCACAAACTTGTTCAGTCTGGTTGAATTAAGTGACGTACAGAAAGTGTCACCTGGACAGAAAATACGGATTGTAGTGAGTGGACTGAACTGTGACACACAGAATGGTTCCACACTGCTGTGTGAAATGGATTTGTATCACTGAGCTAAAACAACAAAAAAACTATTTTTTTTATATATTTTTTTTTCAGTTTTGTTTTTTTGGGAACGTGACGTGCAGAAACTATCGTAGAGCTAACTGACACCCTGCTGACGGTGGCTATTTTGACTGCAACCCAGACAAATGTCGCACAGAGATTTTTGGGATCAAGCTATATACGTGGAAGCAGAAGACCTGGTTGTATTAAGTGACGTACAGAAAGTGTCACCTGGACAGAAAATACGGATTGTAGTGAGTGGACTGAACTGTGAAATGGATTTGTATCACTGAGATATAACAATAAAAAAAAAAAAAGGGGTTATATATGGCGATAGTTGCACTACTAGTGCCAGCCAGCCAGCCAAGCCAGGAGACAAAAAAAAATTTCTTGTAGCCCTTAGAAGGGCTGTTGGGTTCTCTGTGGGTGATTCCTGCCTAACAGAGAACTAAATGCAGGCCCTAACACTCTCCCTGAAACGCAGGAGCTCTATCCCTAACGACATCCAGACAGCATCTGAGCCGAGCACCGCGGCCAGTCACTAGTATATTCCAGGATCACCTGATCATGCCAGCCAACCCCTGCTATCGACATGTAAGGGCCCCACGTGATGCTGGGTGTACCGCAGAGTCTCCTGGCTTGTGATTGGCTGAGTTTATAGGCGCCAAAAATGCACGATGCGGAAGTTGCCATTTCCTCGAGCATGGCGAGATACTCGTCCGAGCAGCGAGCACTTACGAGTACCCTAATACTCGAACGAGCACCAAGCTCGGACGAGTATGCTCGCTCATCTCTAGTCACAAGCACTTCATAAATTTGTCACATGTGCCTACTCCACCCTAAAAACAGGCAAAACACTCCACTTCTCTTAGATAATGTGATTGTACGCCAGGGCACAAGAATGTCCTAGAGGTGACTACAAATGAGAGAAGTTCTCTATAACATTCAATTTGACTGCTTCGCCGAATTTTACAAAAAAAATTTGCTTTGTGATGAATTGCATTTCTTTGTAAATAGTAGGTCATCGATTCACTCAACACTACAGGTGATGCTTCTCTATAAGTCAGTATTCTTAGTAATAGTGGCTCTCACTCTCCCATTCTGATGAGCCTGAGTGATTCATACAATAAATGACCATTCAGTTTAATTTGGGCAATCTCCACCAGTGTGACTAGGAAGAAAGGTTGGATAAGCTCACCTTAATCGGTTGACAATGAGCTTTAGTGCACAAGCTCAGGACTAACTCCCCGGAGAAAGTATCCAAATATTAATGAATGAGTTCAGCGCTCAATAAAAGTCTTCAGTCTTTATTAGATATAAGGAAACATGTAGAAAGTTAAAGGGAGTCTGTCACCTCATTTTCACCTATATAACTAACAGCAGTGCCCCACAGAAGATTGCATACACATCCCAGACATACCTGTGTGCACTGTGTGTCTGTATTCCAGGTCCAGAAAAAGCACTTTTATTCTGCAGGAATAAACAGCTCCCAAGTGCCCAGCTGAAAGTGAAACTAAAAACAGCTTTCTCTCCTGACTCGATTTCTAACAGCTATATCTTCTGACATACTGGATATAATGCTCATTGTGGTATCATTTTAAAGCTTGTAATGCCAGCTTTCAAAGCAGGTCAGAACCATTTTTCTATCTGCTACCAATCCGAAGATATGAGCAGCTGAAGCAGCCCTCCCCTTTTCAGTCTGGTTTGCTTTGAGCACTTGCAGCAGCAGAGCCGGGCACTCAGGAGCTGTTTTCCTGCAGAATAAAAGTGCTTTTTCTGGACATGTAATACAGACACACAATGAACACAGGTATGTCTGGGATGTGTATGCAATCTTCTGTGGGGCACTGCTGTTAGTTATATAGCTGAAAATGAGGTGACAGACTCCCTTTAAAAACCTCTTCATGTGTGCGTTTTGAGTGACACAGACACTCTTAGTTATAGCAGGAAGATGTTTATAACATACTACATAAGTCTTTATATCTTCCAAACACTGAAGATTTTTACTGACAGCTAAACGACTTCACTGCTGTTCATAAGTGTGACTGCTTGGGACTGACTTGCTTGTGGGGACATATGTATTTTCACTTGAATTCTGAACAGCTTCTTAGAGGAGGCTGTGCTCTGAGAAGCTGATTTCTTGGACAGCCAGAAGCAGTGTGTAGCCTCCTTCAATCATCTGAAAAGGTATTTGCTATTTTAAAGGAGACACACAAGTTCTTGGCATAGTCCCAAGACAAGAACATCTGTGAAGTGAAGAGGATGTAGGAGCGATAAGCAGAAGTGTAACTATAATTCATAGGTTCTCATAGCAAAATACAATGGAGCCCCCACCACCTAGTGGAAGAAAATTAAGCATAAATAGCAATACTTAAAGTTATGTATAATAACACCATATATCAGAAAACCCACATTATAGCAAAAAATCAACATGTTGTTATAACTGTGAGGGATTGAGTATCCATTTTGTATCAGGACTCCATCTTAAACTAAGATAAGTTTCTGATAAGTTACTTACTTACAGAAAATTGCAGAACTAAATATATATAAATATAACGTTCATTGTGAGGGTAACCACTTCTTCTTTATAGGTTCAGAAATGCATGTGACCTTTTGACATCCTCTTAAAGCAGACACTTCTCTCTGTGATCAGGAAGAGTGGGTGGGATGGAACAAAATGTGTGGTTTCGTTCAGTAGTTCAGTAAATGTCATGTTTGTAAAAAGTTACAGAAACTATCATCTGCACTATAGAAACTCCGCCCACCTAGCTGTGGTTTTGGACTATAAAGAGCAACGTGTTCTGTCAATAAACGGGAAATATTTGATTCAGCTAATAAGCATGTGTCAATTCCTCTGAGCGCTCAAAAGAATAATTATTAATTTGGGACCCCGACAATCATAGAGAAGGGGGTTTTGCCCCAACATAACCCACCAAAAGATACAATATTCTTGCATCTGACTGGGCCTCCCTGCCGACCTCTGGGGAGCAAAGCCATTTCTATGGTTATAGCTATGCCCCTGGTAGTCAGTATATTGAAGCCTGGTCTGGTCCAAATAATTTAGTGGTTGAGGGTCTTCATTTTTTTGACCTTGTTAGCAGTCTGCATAATTTATGTGTCTGGTCTGGAGTCTGAATGAATTTAGGGATCTGTGGTCTGAAGGAATTGAGGGTTGATTTGAATAACAATTCTGAAATAGTAGATTTCCTGTGGTGGTGCAGCTGAAATGTCTGGCTTTCCATTAATTCCCCAGTGAAATTAGCAGATTGCTTCGGTTTTAAAACCAGACCCAAGGCAAAAAAAAAAAAAAAAGCTGTTCCTTATGTGCATATTCTCATTTCCATATACTAAAACACAATTTTTCTCAGCAGTGCAGGCGAATGTGCACAGGTGCCTACAGCTGCCAAGTGCACATGTAACGGGTCAGCCATTTTCATTGGTACAAATCTGCTGACAGATGCCCTTTAAGTGGGCGTCACTTCAAAAAGGATTCATCTTAATGGCAAAACCCTTTCAATTGAATTGTCTAGCCGTATTCATTAAAGAAAAACATTCTCTACATTAACATTAGAGACAACATGGAAAGTAGTAGTAAGATCTTATTGTAATGAGACATACGCTGGAGGAGTAGCGCACTGACAGAGTTATCCTCCTGAAGTGCTACCCATATGTTCTTTCCTGAAGGCCTATAGACAGGAGTTCAGCACTTCGAACCTTAACTATAAATTAGTTGTTCTGTAAGCCTTCTGTTCAAACCCATTATGAGCATCTAAGGTGCCCTTTTTTAATTTCTTCACAAGCAGGCTTGGTTGAGCCTTATGAACCAAACATTTTTCTGTTTCAACATAGCAATATAAAGGTTTTTTTGTTGTTGGAAGAGTTGCAGTTTTCAATGGCACAATTGTAGGGTACATATATTGATTTTTGGGAGAGGGAGTGGAAAAAAACAGGAATTCCACCATTGGTCTTGTGTTATAAATTTTGCACTATTCATCATCAGAATAAATAGCATGTTACTTTTAATTTGTGGGTAAGTATGATCACAACAATACTCGTGGCCCACACCCTCCCCACCTGCTTATCGGACTCATGTCTCCTTACAGCGCTGTCACGAACTATTTGCCAGTAATGTAAAAGTATGGAATTGTAGCCCAAAAGTGAATGCCTACTTAAATCAACGGGTTTGTCGCTCTATTATGCTGTCCTCAGCAAGAGATGCATAGTAGAGG
Organism: Rhinella marina; assembly: GCA_900303285.1. Classification (NCBI taxonomy): domain Eukaryota; kingdom Metazoa; phylum Chordata; class Amphibia; order Anura; family Bufonidae; genus Rhinella; species Rhinella marina. The sequence goes on from ONZH01012647.1 coordinate 46,833, forward strand.
TAACAGGTTGCCTTTAAGAAGTGTTTTTGACATTTTTTATGTGATTAGTGCCAGGGCCATATTTACAACAAGATACATGAGGGCACTGGGAGGCAAGGAGGCGGATGGCACTTCACACAGAAAACAAATGACTGTTGATTCTTCCAGCATAGGCCCCTTTCACACCTGGAGCGCGGGGCTCCGGCAGGCTGTTCCGGTGGGTGAACATGTTGTATTTTCGTTCCGGCCGCCTCTCAGCAGGGGTTGCCGTGCTGCGGCCGGATCCGCGGCCCGCCCCTATTACAACGAATGGGGCCTGAGCGCAGTTCCAGCCCCCACATGTGCACCTGCTGCAGCACGGATCCGGCTGGCTGTTCACCCACCAGAACAGCCTGCCGGAGCCCCGTGCCACAGGTGTGGAAGTAGCCTTAGTGCTGCTTCTCATGTCTTCTTATCACTAAATTTTGTTTATTGTAGCTACAAGGAGATTTAACCCTCACATTTCTTACTTACAGATAACTTAACAGTAATCTCTTCAGGAAGACAGTGTAGGGGTTAAATCCCATGACTTGGTGCTACAGTTAACAAAAAAGTGATAAGGAGAATTCAGAGCAGACAGACTAGGGGAAAGGTGAAGCCAGTATATAACCAATATGTACAGTTACCAACTAGCAGAAAGGATTCACACAGCAGACCATTCTGTGATCCATTCACTGACATCAAAGCAGTAAAGCTCATCAGAATAACTATGTTTTTTGTGATTTTAACTGCACTTTTTGTCCGGCCGCCTCTCGGCATGTTTGCTGTGCTTCGGCTGCATCTCAGGTGGGGCGGACTTCCAGCAGCACACGTGTGCAAACGAACAGCCTGCTGGACAAGTCTAACGCCAGTGTGAAAGAAGCTTTATCCAGATTACAAATGAACAGATATATTTTACATGCATAAACTGCATGGCTAATCACAAGACAATTGCAGTCACAGTAAAACCAAGTGTGTTTTCTACAGTGGTTTTTATGCAGTCTGCCAGCATCTCCCCTTTCCTGGTGGTCACAGTTACTGAAGAACTCACCCCTCCTACATGCTCACATCCATCCATGCCTCCTTCCTCCATCTCTGGCTGGTGCACACTCTTCCTGGCTCTTAAAGGCCAGAGCACGCATGGACTAATCGGTTTCCAGCCATGACACTTTTCTATGGGGTATTTGTGGCACTTTGACCTATGTGAAGTTACCTGATGAAAAGGTTTCTAGCTTGGCTAGTTTCTGCATGGTATGCATATTGTGGATTCTGACCACCTGTACCTGACCTCTGACTTTACACTATTGATCTTTGCATAACCTTTATCTGTTGATTACTGTACTGCATAAACTCTGCTTGCCTTTGACCATGCTTCTGCCTGTCCCTTTGGTGCCAAGCACCAGTGTCTCTTGACAGCCTCTGAATGGAAATCCAGATCCCCATATGAGGGTGAAAATGGGAATGCCAGGGTACCACCTTCACAATGCCCTCAGGAGTAGCCCTAAGTTAAATATGTTCATTGGCAGAGTAGATCCTCATGATATGCATTAGATGCTGGATAACAAATCTGGCAAAACATTAGACTATCCAGTGTAAGGGGCTCATTTATTATACCATTTTCACAGGAATTATTATGGAAAAAGTTGTGCATATTTAAGCCACTCTCCTTTCCCTACTGTTGGACAAGGAAAGAATGGTGTCTGTGACACTGAATTAATCATATGGCCTGTACTCCAGAATTCTGGTTCAGTTTGAGCCAGAATTCTGACCCATACCTATACTATATGACTTTTCATATTCTGAGAGCCATATCTGTTTTACTTTTCCATGGTGAGAACTGTATAAGGGCTTTACTCTTGCAGGATGAGTAAGGAAAGTTCAGATCTCCGTTTAATTTTCCGTTTTGTTTTTTTCTGTTCTTCTGATGGATAAGATGAACGGAAAATGATCTCTGGTATAATACACTACAATATTTCTGTATTGCAGTATTTTATTATACTAATAGGCAGCCACTGGTAGGGCCTAATAGGCTTCCCTAGATTGCAGGCATGAAAGCTATTGTTAAAGAGATTTTTTCAGGCTACAGATATTGATGACCTTTGCTTAGGAACGGTAATCAATATCAGATCAGTGGAGGTGGTGGCTTAGCTAACACAGAGAATGGAGCTTAAGCAGACAACACTGTTCTCAGTTTAGTGGTCATGTTGGGTTACCGCAGCTCAGCTTCCCTTCAAATGATCTTGTTGTTGGCCACCCATATACAACTCTATTCATTTCCTCACTCGAAAATAGTCGGCCTCTCCATAATCCAGCACCAGTTCAAGATGTAAGATAGCTTCCTAGCTGTCTTACATTTAGACCATTTTCTACGCCTAAAACAGGCGTAGAAAATGGTGAATGAGAAGTCCTGCCAGCCCATCCCCTTTCCCGCCCACAATTCTAGACCTGGCGTTAGCTGGAAAAAGTTGCAGATGGCAGTGCAACTAACCGTTTTAGGCATATTTCAGATTATTAAATAACCCCCTGAATTTTTCCCGAGTCTTATACAGCCAATAGCACCAAGTGTAATGAATACAGTAATAGCATATTACTCCGTCTCTATATAACTCTATTTTTGGATAGTTTTATGTATGAAGCTCTTACTTGGTCACTGTTACTTAGACACTGTACTGTACATTCTTTTTGCGGTGTTGGTGGCAGCTACAGTATATGACATCGTTATTTAGGCAATTGAGTAATTTATTTGGATACCCCAGGGGGCAGCATTTATTTATTCTGTCCCTTTAGTTTGCCATTTTCAATCCGGGGAAATGATGCAAAGTGACTAGAAACATCCCTGCAGCAGCCCTATAACCGGGCAGTTTGACATAAAGATTAGTAATCACCGGCAGTGACCGTCAATGACGTGAATCCCCCATCTCGCTGGCCAAAGATGTTCACTTTTTCTTGAGAAACATTTTTGATGAAGACAAGAAGGGACAGTATAGTTCAGTGCTCATGTCTGGATGTTTTCACCTAATACAGTATTAAAATTCTCCACGCTTTCCATCATGCACAGTTTCTGGTCTTGCACAATTACTCTTACTATATCTGAGAAAGATTGCCGGTTTTATTAATTGCAAATTCCGTACTGCATTTATCACCATCAGAGAGATGCTTGCATTTCTATGAAGATGGATGAAGAGAATAATTCCTGTAAAAAAATGTGGTTAAACTCATAAAATGTGCACCTGTTCCCGATATGATTTCATTAAATCCATGTTAGAAGAAATGTTGTATGCTCAGAGATTACATGCATACCATCAATTTTCTATATCATATATACAGTATCTATATATTGTGGTAATGTGTACAGTATAAGTGCTGGAAGGGGTGTGTATCTCACCCGTTGTTCAGTTTAGCTGGGTGAGATAACTGAAATCCAATGCTGCTTCAGCAAGGCATAGCTTGCTGGAAATTTTGTTTAAAGTGACATGGGCTAGATTTCTTGGACTTGGAGACAGGTTGGTAGTGGGAGTCTTCCAGTCCACACCCATCCACTACAGGTATTTGCGGTTAACTGAGGAGATTGCAGGTGAGGCCTGTTAGTGTAATCACGCAGGGATAAAACATCCCTTTGTGTATGAGAGTTTTTAGGAGAGAGAGGGCCCCAGGGAACAGACCTGGAGAGGGCCCATGTGGTCCCAGCCAGGGAGGGCTGGGGGACCACAAGGCTGAGGAAGCCTGAGAGGTTGGAGAATGCAGAGGATCTGTGTGGTCACAGCCAGGAGGACTGAGGGGTCACAAAGCTTTGTAAAGCCTTAAAGGGAGTCTGTCAGCAGGATATTGGGTATAGCGATAATTACATCTCTATACCGGCCTTACTGCTGTGATTGTAAATATGTAAGCGCTGTCTTCTCCCCCGGCTGCGGCACATCTCGCGCATGCGCCATGCATACAAGAGTCTGTGCCGCAGCCGGGGGAGAAGACAGCGCTGAAGGGGCGTGCATAATTAGCTGGAGGGTGGTGCTGGGCTCCGAAATCTGCGGCGTGCCCAGGCACCAACGGCTCGCAGGACCTCCCCTTGGGCTCCTTATCCAGGTATTTCACATGTTAATAAAAACGCTTTTTTATGTAAACTACTGCCCTAATAACAATTACACTTACATATTTACAATCACAGCAGTAAGGCCGGTATAGAGATGTAATTATCTCTATACCCAATATCCTTCTGACAGAATCCCTTTAAGTTTGGGGGGCTAGAGACACTTATGGATAGAGGGTCGCACGGTCAGAGTCAGGAGGACTACTGTACCATCTCCCCCCAAAGGTGCTGGTGAGGTCACAGCCAGGAGGCTGCTGGACTGTGCGGCTGAGGAAGCCGCATCTAATACCGTGTGTGAACGGCGCTCTATAGGTGAGATAGAGACTACACATGTATTAGGTAGAGCCCAGGCGGGCAGGTGTTATTTGAATGTTTCATGTGTGTTGGTGCAAAAGAGTGAAAATAAAGCACCATTTGGACATTAAAACCCCCTGTGTTGTATATACAGTATATATACTGTATAGAAAGAAATACGCAGTACTCCACAGGAATAATGTGCAAAAGAACTTTCAACCATGTTGATGCAACGTTTCATTCCTGTCACAGGACCTTTCTTTAGCTAGGTGGTACTGACAAAATCCGTGCTTATATCCATACAAATGTGTGATGACATCATTAACTTCTTATTAAAAATTACAGCCATATTTCACATCAAAGCATCAGTGAGATAGCATCCAAAGCATACAGTGGTAGTACATTGTTGTTTAAATCCAATACATAAAGCACTGTCTTCTGCGAATACATTACATAAAATTTCATAGAACAAAATCCTAACTGATCATTATGTAAATTAATACTGGTAGGAGAAATGATGCCACACACCAATCGACTTCATCTTCCTGTGTATTATTCACGCCACACACGACAGCATTTCCCAGGACAAAATGTGCATGACTAGACATAGTAACACAATCCCTAGCGCATTGTCACATACACTACTAAATGTTAGAGATATTTGGCTTGTGGGTAAAATTTCAGGATGAACCTAAAATGCACTGTAACCTTTATAGGTGAACTTAATGTGACCTTTTTTTTAAACTTTTGAAAGCAGATGTCAAACTGTTTCAGTACTTTTTGCACAACTTGCTGTTCTCTGACAAGGAGCTTTATGGCAAAATTCACAACAGGTGTTGGATCCATGAATCGCCCAATAAATTTCCTGGTTTAATTACAATTAGTATTTAACCCCTTCAACCCCGGGCCTGTTTTCACCTTCCTGCCCAGGCCATTTTTTGCTAATCTGACATGTGTCACTTCATGTGGTAATAACTTTGGAACGCTTTTACTTATCCAGGCCATTCTGAGATTGTTTTCTCATCACATATTGTGCTTCATGACAGTAGTAAATTTGTGGCAAAATATTTCATTTTTATTTATTAAAAAATACCAAATTTAGCAACATTTTTGAAAAATGTGCAAATTTCAATTTTTCTACTTTCAAAATACATAGTAATACCTCCAAAAATAGTTATTATTTTACATTCCCCATATGTCTACTTTATGTTGGCATCATTTTATAAATGTCATTTTACTTTTTTGGGACGTTAGAAGCCTTAGAAGTTTAGAGGCTATTTTTCAAATTTTCAACAAAATTTCCAAAACCATTTTTTTAAGCACCAATTCAGATACAAAGTAATTTTGAGGGGCATATGTAATGGGAACCACCCATAAATGACCCCATTTTAGAAACTGCACCCCTCAAATTATAAAAAAACTGATGTTACAAAGTTTGTTAACCCTTGAGGTGTTCCACAAGAATTAAAGGAAAATGGAGGTGAAATTTCAAAATTTCACTTTTTTGGTAGATTATTCATGTTAATAATTTTTTTTTCTTGCAACACAGCAAGGTTTAACAGCAAACTAAACCTCAATATACATTGCTCTGATTCTGAAGTTTACAGAAATACCCCATATGTGGTGGTAAACGTCTCTATGGGTTTGTGGCAGTGGTCAGAAGGAAAGGAGCGCCATACGGATTTTGGAGGCAGATTTTGCTTGAATGTTTTTTAGGCACCATTTTGTAATTGAGAGACCCTGATGTACCCCTACAGTGGAAACCCTCAAAAAGTGACCCCGTTTTGGAAACTACACCCTTTAAAGAATATATTAAGGGGGTAATGACCACTTTGACCCCCTAAGCGTTTTACGGAATTTGGAAACACTTGGCTGTGAAAATCAAAAGTTTCATTTCTTCCAATAAAATGTTGCTTTAGCCCCAAATTTTTCATTTTGACAAGGGGTAACAGGAGAAAAGCACCCCATAATTTGTTACCCATTTTCTCCTGAATACGGCAACACCCCATATGTGGTGGTAAACTGCTGTGGGGGCAGATGGCAGGACTCAGAACGGAACGAGTGCCATATGGATTTTGCAGAACAGATTTTGATGGATTGGTTTGTGGGAGCCATTGATTTTTATTTTTTTGAGTGATTGTCTTATGTGGGGGCTCATTTTTTGCGGGATGAGGTGATGTTTTCATTGGTACAATTTTGGGGTACATAAGACTTTTTGATTGCTTGGTGTTACACCTTTTGTGAGTCAAGGTGAAAAAAATAGCTGTTTTGGCATAGTTTTTAAAAATTTTTTTTTTTTTTACAGAATTCACCTGAGGGGGAAAATCATGTGATATCTTTATAGAGCAGGTTGTTACGGATGCGGCGATACCCAATATGTCTACCATTTTTATTTTTGGAAAGTTTTACACATTAGATTTATTTTTGAACAGAATAAAATCTTTTTTTTGTGTTGCCATTTTCTGAGAGCCATATTTTTTTTTAATTTTCGGGCGATTGTCTCAGGTAGGATATCATTTTTGCGGGACAAGATGACGGTTTGATTGGTACCATTTTGGGTTAAATACGCCTTTTTGATCACCTGCTATCACACTTTTTGTGAGGGAAGGTGACCAAAAAATGGCTGTTTTGTAACTGTTTTTTTGTATTTTTTTTACTGCGTTCACCTGGCAGGGTGGATGATGTTATATTTTTATAGAGCCGGTCGATACGGATACGGATTTTTTTAACTTTTTTTTTACTTTATTTAACTTTTGGGGGGTCTAATACCCTTAACAATGCATTACAATACTGTTGTATTGTAATGCATTGGCTGTAAGTGTATTACTCAATGTAATACACTTACAGCCTGCTTCCTGTGCGATCCAGGGGGCTGGATCGCACAGGCAAGCAGGGATAGCAGCCACAATGCCTAAGGAAGGCATCGGGTTGCTATTCAAGCCATCGGGTCCCCGTCACAGCAGTGCGGGGACCCGATGGACTCCCCTTCCTCCCGCCCGCATCGCATGGGCCGCGGTAAGCGCTGACCGCGGCACATCAAGGGTTAATATGCCCGCATCGGTGAAAACACCGATGCAGGCGTACGCAGCAGGGGTCCGGCTACTGGGCACAGCCGGTCCCCCGCAGCTGATCGGGCGGGCGCAGCTCCTGCACCCGCCCGATCAGAGCGCCGTACTAGTACGGCACTGGGCGGCAAGTCCCTTCCCGCAGCGCCGTACATGTACGGCGCTGGTCGGGAAGGGATTAAACAGTCCTCCTCATCATGCTGTTTACATTTTGACATCATAACACCAACACAATACCTAAAAATTGATCAACGGCACCTTACTGTTGCAAGGCTTCAAGCAGGATATTCTCAGATGGAAGTGGCCATTAAGCTTAGAGTGCCACAGAGTGTCATCAGCAGATTGCAAAAGAAATACAGAGAGACTGGAAGAGTCACAGAAAGGCATAGAAGTGGACATCCCTTGACCACATCCCACACTGATGACCGTTTCATTGTGAACAATGTCCTACAGAACCGGATGATGAATGCCACCGAACTCAAGGCACATTTAAGGGAGGTGAGAAGCACAAAATACTTCAAACTGTGAAATTAGTACACAAGCAAATGCACCATAGTATCAAAGTAAATTATTTTAGGTGCCAACTAATATCATCATGGTCAGTAAAACGTAACTTTTAATAAAAATCACTAAAAAGATAGCCCTTAGGATAACAAAATAGAAATAACAAACAAAAAGAATATGTGTACAAGGAAAAAAGTGCGGCACCAGTAAAACAAAACCACTTTGTCCTACCACACCAACAGGATGTTCCAGACACTCCACGGGTATCCCTGGATGAAGGACAAACTTTTCAGAATTGAAATTGATCAGAGATAGGTTGAACTTGTGGACGGGGTTGGGAGAAACTGTCCCTGATCATGCCCTAGGGGGGTTTGATACCGTTGGCCATAATGACCTAACCACGGAGCACCCATCCTGACAAGGGCGAAACCTTTTTCCTTCTACACATATTCTTTTTGTTTGTTATTTCTATTTTGTTATCCTAAGGGCCATTTTTTTTAGTGATTTTTATTAAAAGTTATGTTTTACTGACCGAGGTGAGAAGCACCCAAGTGTCACTGGTTTATGGTTTAGACCATTCAAAACCATTTACATCAGCGTGGTCTGCGTGCTAGATGACCTGCAAGGGTACCTGACCACAGGCATCACCATCTTGCATGGGCCATGGAGGATCTATGCTGGACGAGGGACCAGTGGGTCTCAGAGCTGTTTGATTCACTCTGAGCAGAAATGATGGCCGTCAATGATGTTGAAGACGTTAAGGAAAGTGCTATGCATCAGCCACTGTTGTCACCAGACAAGCCTTTGGTGGTGGTGGTGGTGGTGGTGTTACAGTGTGGGCAGGTTTGTCTAGTCAATAGATAACTGCCCTACACTTTCTAATGGTACAGTGACAAGCACATACTACTTGAATAACATCATTAATCCAGTCATTGTGCCTCTGCGTGAACAACACTGGCCTAATTTCATTTTCATGGACGAAAATGCGCTAGCTCATACAGGTCACATCATTAGGGAATGGCTGCTGGAGACTGAGGTACCTTAAATGGAGTGGCCTTCACTTTCTGCAGACCTGAATCCCATTTAAAACCTATGGGATCAGCTGAGTCGCTGTGTAGAGGCTCGTAACTCTGTACCCCAGAACCTCAATGACCTGAGGGCCGCCCTTCAAGAAGAGTGGGATGCCATGCCTCAGCAGACAATAAGTCGACTTGTGAACAGCATGAGATATCATTGTCAAGATATAATTGATGCTCAAGACCCCATAACAAGTTATTGAGACACTGACATTTTTGTGAGGGTATACCCACCACTGTTGGCTTTTGTTTCACTAAATTGTTTGCTGATGAGGAAATCACCATTGCATGCTTCTACTTAAATGCCCTACTCTCCTGATATAATATCGCTGCAGCGTAAACTTTTTAAATTTCAAACGAAAGCCAAATATCCATAACTTTTTGTGAGTAGTGTATTTTAGGGATATCAATGGAAAGAGCAATGGAAACATTGATGTACTGGAGTTTCAGACGCACAAGTACTGTCGAGTATCAACCAAGCCATCTTTATTATGGGACATAGTTGACTATCTAGTGTGTAAAGTTAGAAATCCGTAGCTCTGGGTGAATTGAGTTTTAAAAAAAAATGTAAGCAGAAAATACCCTAGAGTGTATCATAAGCCTACCTTCTCAAACAGCTGATCGGCGGGGAATCCGGATGTCAGACCCTTGCTGATCAGATACTGATGATCTATCTAGAAGATAGGTCATCAATAAAAAAACACTTGGAAAACTCCTTTAATGGAAGTAAGGGGAAGTATGGAGTAATAATGTAACCTTTTGCTCTTGCTTTGTGGGACCTCGGAGAGTGCAGTTTTGCTCCGCTGGGTTTGGTGATTCGTAGTTCTGTCCACTTCGGTCTGTAAGGAAGTGTAGGAATGGGAAAGTGGAGAACAATCTGGCTGCTCTGACTCTCATTAATGGGGACAGGCTTGTGAGACTGGATTCGATCCTGGATATCTTCCACTTACATTTCATTAAAAACTCCATTCCCCCAGAGCTATTTCTAACTTTATACAGTAGATTGTCAACTAAGTTATGTCCCATAATAATGATGGCATGGTTGATACTCGACAATACTTGGGGACATGCACCTTAGACTTGAGTACATTGATGCACCGTATGCCTGCTGTTAGTTCCATTAAGATCCCTGAAATACATGACATTGTGCTCAGGATCATGTTAGCACGTCTGGTCATGAACATTCTGTCCTGGAGAACGTTATGGTGTGTGGCTTGAGTGGTATACATGAAGATGAAGTCGAGTTGATGATGTCATCACACATTTGTATGGATCTAAGTGGTGTTGAGTGAATCAAAGTCAGACAAATTGACTTTGATCCAAATTTCAGGAAAATTTTGATTCACTGCAAAGCCAAATTTCCTGGCGTTTCGTGGTATCAATTTTCAATGAAATGGCGGTAAAAAAATAAATAAATACATGCTCACTAATGTTGAGCGAATCGAAGTTGACGAAGTGGAATTTGATCCAAATTTCATGATTAGATTAGTCATGAATCCAAATTTCATGCCGATTCATGGTAACAAATCAGATTTTTTTTCAAAAATGTCTGCTGTACATGTTACAAAGTGAAAGTAAGAAGCCTAGGAATGAGGGCTCACCCATAATGTGTGCAGTCAGGCAATCAGCAGATAGCCAGCCCCTGTAATGTCAGCCCTATAAAATTCCTCATCCTACCCATTTTACTGTGAACTTAGTGCAGGGGAAGACGTTACAGGTGCTAGTGATAGTGATTAAGAAAGCCTTTATTTGTAAAAATTAAGTTTGGAACAGTTCAGTGTCAGCACAGGGACAGTATAGGGAGATCATTGGAAGACTTTATCCACACTATAGGGATTGCATAGGGGGAGTACAAGGGCTAATAGAACAGTGTCCCCATTGGTTAACAGATAAACAATTCTATTGCACCATAGGGTGAAAAAGCTGTCTAACACTATTGCTATTGTGGTGTCCACTAGAGATGAGCGAATCTATTTGCCGCTTCGTAGATGCGTTACGAATCTTCATTATTTCCTACACCAAAGCGATCCCGAACCTTTTCAGATTTGCTTCGTAAGAATCTTCTTAAATCTTTGTACGCTAACGCTACGTACACATCATATAATTTGTACACTAATGCTACGCATCTGATAATTTGTATGCTAATGCGTACGTATTCAGTGAAGTAGCGTTAGCGTACTTTTACTGTATGTTCATTATTTGTGCGGGCCTAGACAATAATACGCTAAAGCTTTGTACGCACTTTGTACACTCATGCGTAAGTATTCACGGGAATGTTCACAGAACACAAACAAATTTTAATGCAACTTGGACCAAATCGAATCTTATCCGAGGCGAATCTTTTTAAAAATTCGGCGAATATTCACCAAAGCGAATCTTTGAAGATTCGCTCATCTCTAGTCGCCACAGTGTTTTATACATACGTAATTTTATAATGCCTTGATTCTGTAAATGGGTGAAATAGCGGTCTAAATATTTTTTGGTTTTACTCCTTGTGTTAAAGATAAGGAATCCTATTAGGCCTTGATTCTGTAATTGGGGTGAAATAGCCCTCTATTTTTTTCATGTATTTGGTTTTACACTTTGTGTTACAGATAAGGAATTCCATTAGGCCTTGATTCTGTAATTGGGGTCAAACAACGTTGTACTACTACTGATTTTGTGGTGTTCACATTGTTTTATACATACAGTAAGTAATTCCATTAGGCCTTAATTCTGTAATTAAGGTAAAATAGTACTCTATTTTTACAGCTATTTGTTTTTCTACCTTGTTTTTATAGAAACGTAATGCTATTACAGTAGGCCTTAATGCTCCATTTGGAGTGAAGCATTCTACGGTAATACTACTGCTATTTTACACTTACAGTTACTTTTACAGTACAGTATGTCTGAGAAACAGGTGCCATGGGTTTCCAAGGGAACGGACAGTGGCAAAAATGTTTCTGGAGCTGGTAGAAGTAGCAACAGAAGAAGGGGGGGGGGGGAAGAAGTCACAGAAACAGACCAGAGCTGCCAGTGTCATCCAGAGGTCATGTTTTGACCAGCATCCCAGCTGTCCTTGAATGGTTTACTTGGTCTTCAACATCATCTCAACTGACATCAGACTCCCACAGCCAGGAGTCAGTGGGTTCCTCTGACACCACGCTTAGTTGGCATAGCCCAGCAACAAGCTTTGTGCCCCCACCTGTCCTGAACCTGCCTCTTTCATTTTCTGTTCATTCTGCTCGGGAAGTTGTATGGTGTCGGCAGAGGCGTAGCTAGAGGTTCAGCACAGGGGGGGGGGCGAAACATACTTGAGTGGGCCCCCCACTAAGTGGCTTCCCAAACGCACGTTTCCAACTTCACAGGCACATACTACTAGTTGTGGTTATAATATTGTATTAGAAAGATGACTGTATAAACTGCTAGATCATCTATGCTGTTAAGTACAGTACAATAGACTTTCTACATACCCTAGTGTAAATACTCTACCACATAATGCAGTAAAATATAGGAGTAATAGGAGTAAAAAACAAGGGGACTCCTATGTTAAAGGAAACCTGTCCCCAGTTTTTACATCACTAAACTAACAGCCCCCTGCCCCATCAGACCTCAGATCATCAGAATGTGCCCCCATCAGACCTCAGATCAGCTTAATGTGCCCCCATCAGACCTCAGATCAGCTTAATGTGCCCCCATCAGACCTCAGATAAGCTTAATGTGCCCCCATCAGACCTCAGATCAGCGTATTGTGCCCCATCAGACCTCAGATCAGCAGAATGTGCCCCCATCAGACCTCACAACAGCCTACTGTGCCCCCATCAGACCTCAGATCAGCATATTGTGCCCCATCAGACCCCAGATCAGCGTATTGTGCCCCCATCAGACCTCAGATCAGCCTACTGTGCCCCCATCAGACCTCAGATCAGCGTATTGTGCCTCCATCAGACCTCAGATAAGCTTAATGTACCCCATCAGACCTCAGATCAGCGTATTGTACTCCATCAGACCTCAGATCAGCGTATTGTGCCCCCATCAAGACCTCACATCAGCCTACTGTGCATCCATCAGACCTCAGATCAGCGTATTGTGCCTCCATCAGACCTCAGATCAGCGTATTGTGCATCCATCAGACCTCAGATCAGCGTATTGTGCCTCCATCAGACCTCAGATCAGCGTATTGTGCCTCCATCAGACCTCAGATCAGCGTATTGTGCCCCCATCAGACCTCAGATCAGCATATTGTGCCCCCATCAGACCTCAGATCAGCGTATTGTGCCTCCATCAGACCTCAGATTAGCGTATTGTGCCCCATCAGACCTCAGATCAGCAGAATGTGCCCCCATCAGACCTCACATCAGCCTACTGTGCCCCCATCAGACCCCAGATCAGCATATTGTGCCCCATCAGACCCCAGATCAGCATATTGTGCCCCATCAGACCTCAGATCAGCGTATTGTACCCCCATAAGACCTCAGATCAGCAGAATGTGCCCCCATTAGTCCTCAGATCAGCCTACTGTGCCCCCATCAGACCTCAGATCAGCGTATTGTGCCTCCATCAGACCTCAGATAAGCTTAATGTGCCCCCATCAGACCTCAGATCAGCGTATTGTACCTTCATCAGACCTCAGATCAGCGTATTGTGCCCCCATCAGACCTCACATCAGCCTACTGTGCATCCATCAGACCTCAGATCAGCGTATTGTGCCTCCATCAGACCTCAGATCAGCGTATTGTGCCTCCATCAGACCTCACATCAGCGTATTGTGCCCCCATCAGACCTCAGATCAGCATATTGTGCCCCCATCAGACCTCAGATCAGCGTATTGTACCTCCATCAGACCTCAGATCAGCGTATTGTACCTCCATCAGACCTCAGATCAGCGTATTGTGCCTCCATCAGACCTCACATCAGCCTACTGTGCATCCATCAGACCTCAGATCAGCGTATTGTGCCTCCATCAGACCTCAGATCAGCGTATTGTGCCTCCATCAGACCTCACATCAGCGTATTGTGCCCCCATCAGACCTCAGATCAGCATATTGTGCCCCCATCAGACCTCAGATCAGCATATTGGGCCTCCATCAGACCTCAGATCAGCGTTTGGCCCCATCAGACCTCAGATCAGCGTATTGTGCCCCCATCAGACCTCAGATCAGCGTATTGTGCCCCCATCAGACCTCAGATCAGCCATATTTGTGCCTCCATCAGACCTCAGATCAGCGTATTGTGCCCCATCAGACCTCAGATCAGCAAAATGTGCCCCCATCAGACCTCACATCAGCCTACTGTGTCCCCATCAGACCTCAGATCAGCGTATTGTGCCCTATCAGACCCCAGATCAGCAGAATGTGACCCCCATCAGACCTCAGATCAGTCTACTGTGTCCCCATCAGACCTCAGATCAGCGTATTGTGCCCCCCATCAGACCTCAGATCAGCCCACCCAGCCACATAAGATTAAAATAAAAAACCTATTCGCCTGATAGTTTTAAGGTCATCCTTGCTGGGCCCGGAGCCGTCGCCCCCCCCCCCTTCCCCCGGGTAGCTACGCCTCTGGGTGTCGGCTCTGCTACACTTTTAGGCAAGGATGAACTTATTGCGGATAGTCAGCAGCTACTGCTCAGCCAAGATTTGGAGGAGAGATCCACTGTCTCCACCTATAATGATGTAATGATGATGAGACTCGTGTGGGAGCAGGTGCTGCAAGCGGTCAGATATGCGGCCATGAAAATTGGTGAGGGTGACATCAGTGACTTGCAGACAGTAGTGGATTGCACCTGGGAGCCACGTGAAGAGGGGACTTCATCATCAGGAGGTGAGGATGGCAGCTTTTGCATGAGACAGCGGGTAAGCCAGTAGGGTGCAAGCATGGCTGTGAGTCAGCAGGGTGGCAGTAATGTGAGATCTGGAGCCAAATATGCCTGGGGTAGACCGTCTGCTACCCATCAGCCTACCTGTCCCGAAACAATGAGCGGTGCGCGGGTTCATAGAGGCAATGACAGGCAGTCAGCACTGATTGGTGGGGGTAAAAATGCATTTTCACCAGAGTGGAAATTTTTCATCAAGTAGCTGGAGGACGTCAGCGTGGCTGTGTGTAGAATCTGTCGGTGAAGGTGAAGCATGGTCAGGGTGCCAATGTTGGCACCACAGCCCTGCATCCACACCTGGAGGGTCACCATAAAGTGGCCTGGCGCTAATGTTGTGGTACAGCCTTAGGCATCTCCTAGCGGCCTGCAACCCTTTGCCAACAGTCAAGGCTCCACCACCTCAGAAGAAGGGAGATGTGTTTCCTTCCATAATCTACTGGTCCTGGTGCTCCTCCTCCTACTCTTCCTCAACACTCATTTTGCCAGCAATCGATCACCAAGTGATTGAAAAAAGACAACAGTATACATGCACTCATGCAATGGCGCAGAAGCTGAATGTGCACCTGGCAAACTTCCTGGTACTACAGTCACTCCCTTTCCATGTAGTTGACTCTGCACCTTTCAGAGAACTGATGGCTTGTGCCTAGCCAAGGTGGAGAGTCCCAAGCCATCATTACTTCTCTAAAAAGTCTGTAGCAGCCCTGCACAGGTATGTTGAACAGAAGGTGGGACAGTCTGTAAGCCTGTTGGTGTCTACCAAAGTTCACAGCGGCTCAGATGTGTGGAGCTGTAACTACGATCAAGGGCAATAAGGACTGAGTAAATATGGTTCCTTACCAGCAACACCAGGAACTTGGCCAGGTGATGGCAATGCCGGCTCCACGTTCTCAAGCTGTGGGTCCTGAAGCAGCTCCATCAGCAACAACTTAAGTCTAGAGTCTCTAATGAGCACTTTTCTTCACCCGCCTACTGAAGAAACCACCCAGCAGCAGCAGAACCCGAACCAGCAAGTGGTGGCTTACTTGGACTGCACCCTACCATCCAACATGGAATATCCCCTGGACTACTGGGCTGCCAAACTTGATTTGTGGCGGCAACTGGCCGAGTTTTCCCTGGACAAGCTGTCCTGTCCAGCCAGTAGTGTGGCATCAGAGCGTTTAGTGCAGCGGGGGGAATAGTTACCCTAAAGAGAACTTACCTTTCCACACTAACCTTTGTAAAGATTAATCAGGCGTGGATCAGCCAGGATTTCCACACGCCAGTGCCTGATGCATCAGACTAGACCATTCTGGGTGCTACACCAAAACTTTATGAAAAAAGACCCGTTTATTCTTGCCACCTGCTTCAGCCACTATTCTGATGCTGCCACCCACATGATGCCACACACCTGTTGCCTCTGCTGCCATCTTCTCCTACTGCTACCCACCATCTTGTGCTGTTATTGACTCTGTTCATGCCCCTCACCTAACCACTATGTTGACTTCTCATGTGGTTGCCACACCCACTACTCTGTAACTGGGCCACTGTGTTGACTCCACATGCTGTTTCCATCTCACCATTCGGTGACTGGGTCACTAATGTTCCTGTTTGACCATTTATTTTACCCTTCTTCTGATCTGTCAGAAGGACGGAAAATTGAAAAACACGGATCCTGTCTTTGGAGCATCCATAAGGGCTGTATCGCATGTCCCTATTTTGCATCAGGATTGGCTCATGATTTGGAAGCCAAAAGCAGGAGACGGTGCAAAACAGAAGACATGTAAATATTCCAATCATATATCATCTCTGTTTTGGATCCACATCTAGTTTTTTTTGGCCTTAACAACACTGATGGATTAGGTACCAAATGCTGACCATGTGAAGATGGAGGCTCAAAAGACAGGATACATTTTTTTTTGGGGGGGGGGGGTTGTTCTTGTGATGGATCAGAAGAAGGGTAAAATAAACAGTGACGTCAACACAAACGTACTGCTGACACCCTATCCACTCTGTCATGGGGCCACTACTTGTATCAGCGTGTAACAGAACAGGTTCTGTAGAAATCTACTGTAGGTGGAATCAGCTGACAGTGTAAAAGGAGTGCGCTCTTTTAATCTATAGTACAATCTTGGGCCACTGCACGGTTCTTCATACCTGATGCTAACATTGACCTGTAAGGCTGAGTTCACACTTGAGTTATTTGGTAAGTTTTGGTCCCGTAACTGACCAAATAAGAGAAGTGTGAACTGATTCTTAGAGTGACGCCTGTCAACTGCCTGTCATACTGACGCACAGTAACTGTTTCCCTACCACAGTGGACTGGCTATGCATGTTTCTGCAATGTACAGTGTTATACAATGATATACAGGCTCTCTGCAGCCGGGAAATAGCAGATTTTTAACGTGCTTTGTCATGAAAAAATTCTAAACGAATCAATTTTTTGGGGAAAATTAGGCGGAGCGTCCGAATCAAATTTTTGAAACCGTCGCTCATCTCTACTAGTAATGTGCAAAGCTTGCAGAAATATCTCAAAGTGCGTAAGACATTTGCTCTACAGGTGGAGGAGCAAGGGGATGAAAATGTCGATGGCACCAACCAGGACACACAATTGTCTCAGTGAGGGGCAGAGCCAGAAAGAACTAGCTTCTCGGGCACGCTGGCCAGAATAGTGAGCTGTATGCTCATTGCTTAAGCGCTGACAGGCATATTATTGACATCAAGCAGTCTGATGATTACCGGATAGCCATGCTTTTAGACCCTCTGATCTTTGTCTTCTTTCTTGTCTATCCTCCAGTGTCATCTCAGAGGGGGTTTTCAGCACCACAGGACGAGTGCTGAGACCTAAACTGACCAAGTTTTCCTATTCCAGTGTCTAACTTTTCACACTCCACCGACTAATGCCGATGAATAGATGTTGCCGTTGATGCTGTCTGCCTTAGTTCCTGGCTACCATCATGTTCCTTAAGGCTGCTGCTGTCTCCATAATGCTGCTGCCGCCTTCATGTCATTGCTGCTGCCTGCTTACCATCATGTTCCACATGACTGCTGTTGCTACCATCATGCCACTGCTTTCAACATGTACCATATGTCTGCTGCTTCCACCACCACATCAGCTGCTACTTCTTATTGCTAATCCCCTAGTGCCTCCACTATTAACACTACACATCTGCCACTACTACAACTGCAGTGACTGGGGTGCCGCGGTTGCTACGGGGGCGACCATTTTCCCCCTCCAGGGCCCTCTAAGGTGTTTCCCTTTATGTCCCAGTGGTAGGAGTGCCAAGGGGATTTAGGCCACTCAAGTCTTTAGTGGTGTTGTCACGGTGTTCCTACCTCGTGAGACGAACAGGCCCCAGGCGGTGGCTCCGGCTGCAATAAATTTACTAGGAGTAGTAATTGAGGGTCGTCAGGTGGGAATGATGCGCAGACTTGTATGAATGGTCCAACGTAGTTTTATTAACTTATCTTGGTAGGCAGATAACTAGTTTCATTCCTTCAGCTTGGTGTCCAGCAAGTGCAGCTATTACTTATACTTGGCAGATGCTTGGAAATTCAGGTTTCAGGCTTCCTGTTCTAAGTTGAGGTTAGCTCTTAAGTCTGGCTTCCCTTGAGAGTATTGTAGTGCCTTATTGCAGGCTATATTACTCTGTATTTAGGGAGCAGCAGAGCTGAAGGTGCTCCACTGTCCTGCACATGTCCTCCCTGATCAGGGTACAGGGGACAACTCCATGACTAAACTGTCTTAACTGTCACTTCCTCTCACTCTGCAGGAAGTTGGAAGTGCTTAACTTCTCTCCAGCAGAGGGGGTCAGAATGGACTAAGGACTGTACCATTCTGGTAAAACTACATCTGAATCTGCCATAGTATTTACTGACACCTGCTGGTACACCAGGTACATTACATGGGAAACAGTTGCATAACATTGAATATAATACATATTAATGCTGGTGATGATATTAATGCACGGAATTACATTTTCAAAGTAGCACACAGATAGAAGCTGGTTATGCAGAGTTGTAACACTACTCTGGGGTGTTACATTCCCCCTTACTTAAAGTCAAGCCGTCCTCGGCTTGTGCTTAGGAGGTGCTCGTAGGGTACCCAAGGGAAATTAAAGTGCTGCATTACGTATCTGGAAGACTGACATAAAGCTACCAATAGGTTCCTGCCCTTGTGAGTAGGGTGTCCAATCAAAGTTTCCCTCTCGGTATAACCAGTGAACCAAAAAGTCTGCACCAAGCAATCATTCCTGGCTTTCTTTTAAATATTCTGGCCACGAATACCAAAGGAAGCATGGGGGTGTCTTTACTCTGTAATCCCACCATTTTGCAATGAAAGCCCACAAATAGAAGGGTGGCTTCATACTGTAATCCCTTCCAAGCACCAAGGCCTAATAATGCTTTACGCTTTGTCACCTTGATGACTGCACAGGTAGCTAAACTTATTTCCCTAAGACAGGTGCACCTTGTCTTAGGATATTTTGAACTAGGAGGAGGAAACGGTCCACCTTCCATAGTTCCATGAGGGCTACTCCCTCTTAACTCATGTTTTTAGCAGCTGGGTTACCCTTTACGTTGTTAGATCTGCTTGTGACTCTACC
Source organism: Rhinella marina (assembly GCA_900303285.1). Taxonomy (NCBI): domain Eukaryota; kingdom Metazoa; phylum Chordata; class Amphibia; order Anura; family Bufonidae; genus Rhinella; species Rhinella marina. Next base: position 66,284 of record ONZH01012647.1, read on the forward strand.
ACTTGGTCCTCCCTGTGTAGCGACAGCACATGAACCAAAGCACAGAACATACTGGCTCCTTCCCTTTCCCAATTATGTGGAGAGAAAAAGGTTAAGGGCATATGCAAATACCATAAAACGCCTACTCTTTCTAAACTACCACAAGGTAAAGTGGGACCAGAAATACTTTTGAGTCCTCAGAGGCAGTCCATATGAGCAATAAAGCAAGATGCTAACTATCTGGCTAACAATATAAAATTCCAAGTCCATTCAAAAAGTGCATATGAGGTCACATTGTTGTATTCAAAAAGAGTCCATAAAATGGGCAAAACAATTATGAACGTAGCTGAAATATCAAACATTAGTGCAAAAATGTAACAGTAGAAATCACAAAGAGCTCAGGTATACTTTTGAGTCTATTCTTTGGGTCCTGGCTTGTAACATTGCAAAACTGGAACTTATAACACAAAAAGTTATTTATAATCCACATAGGGCAGAAGAACAGGTAGTTGTAATCCACATGAGGTAGGTAATTCCCATAGTGGGTGATTTTCCTCACAGAACGAGGTCTCCACTGGAGTAGCTGGGTGTCTCCGGCTCGGCCGCTGCTGCAGCTGAAAGTCCCTATAACGAACAGGCAGCTGACCTCTAGTGTTCCGTTGGGATCTCCGCAGAGGCAGTTCAGAGTCTCCGGGGACGGAGGTAGAGTCCGGAACTTGTGAGGAAGGATCAGTAACCAGCCTTGGCTCTGTAGGTGCAGTGGTCTCCGGAACTGGCATTAGGATACGGATTTGAGGTTGAAGAAACCACTGAAGGGGGTCAAGCATGGAAGACCATTCTGTTTCCGGTTCGGTTTCTAGAGATAAAGGTAGCTCAGGTGACTCATCCACTTCTGGTTGCTCCTGAACAGGTTCCTGGAGGCATTTCTTGAGTCTGTTGCGATGTACTCGCTGAATACCTTTACCCTCTCTCTGGATTTCATAGACTTCCGATGAGGGAACAGCAACTACTGTATATGGCTGGCGTTCCCAGCGGCTATCCAGCTTGCTTACTGGGTGATTGTTTTTGAGCCAGACCTGGTCTCCTGGTTGTAAAGGTTCAGCATGAGCATGTAGATCAAAATCCTGTTTTTTTTCTGCTGAGCCTTCTCTATTTTAGATTCCACAATTTCTCTGGCATCTTCTAGACGTCTCTGATGCTCTTTTACCCACTCAGATTGAGGAAGGAGTGGTTCAGAGTCCGGCACAGGGACATCGAGGGCGTGGTCGGCAGGTAAACGACCCTGTCTTCCAAACATGAGATAGTATGGGGTGTACCCGGTGGAGCAATGAATTGTGTTATTGTACAGGTACACTAGTTCAGGTAGAAGTAATGGCCACTCTGCCCTCTTGTGAGGCGGCACAGCCTTGAGCATATTGATTAATGTCTGGTTCATCTTTTCGCACAGACCATTTCCTTGCGGGTGATACGCAGTGGTCCTTAGTTTTTTGCAGTTGTAAAAGGCACAAAGTTCATAGAACAATTGAGACTCAAATGCGGATCCTTGATCAGTGAGTATTTTGTCTGGAGACCCATAAGGTAGAATGAAGCTTTTCCACATGGCAGCTGCTGTAGTTCTAGCAGTTAAGTCCTTTATAGGTATGGCCACGACGAACTTGGTGTAGTGGTCGATGATTGTCATGGCATAGGTATATCCGGATCTGCTGGGTTCCAGTTTCACGTGGTCGATAGCCACAATTTCCAGAGGACTCCTACTCACTATTGGATGAAGGGGTGCTCGCTGGTCATGCCTTTCTCCTTGGGCTACAGCACAGGTGGGACAATCCCTGCACCAGGCTTCAATATCACTTCTCATGCCAGTCCAGTAGAAACGCCGTCTGATGGTGGCTTCTGTCTTTTGGGTCCCAAAATGACCAGACCTATTATGGTACATGTCCATTACCATCTTAGCATCTCTTCGAGGCACTACTATCTGATGGAGGCGCTCACAGGTGACTGGATTAAGTGTTCTCCTGAGGAGCAGATCTCTTTGTAGGAAGAGCAGTTTCCGTTGTCGCCAGAGGCGAACTAGCTCCGGATCAGCTTTCCGCTGCCGGATTCTCTCCGGTATGCGCCCACTGGAAAAGTAATCCAACAGTTCTCCGATGACTCTACTCTCGGCTTGTAGTTTGAGCCAGAGCTCTTTCTCGACTGGAGGTGAGGAATCACCGGTCTTTGGAGAATTAATGGCTTTGGAGGGTTTGCGTCCAGTGTGCAGGGCTTCCTGCCTGGCAAATCGGGAGTAGAATATGGGCATTTCCACATCTTCCCATTGCTCATCTTTGCAAACTAGTTCTTTTTGAGCAGGTAGTCTGGATAAGGCGTCGGCATTATCATCAGCTTTGCCGGTCCGATACTTGATGGTGAAGTTGAAGTTTGCCAATCTAGAGGCCCATCTTTGCTCTAGAGCTCCTAGACGCGCAGTGTTTAAGTGAGCCAGTGGATTATTATCGGTGTAGGCAGTGAAAGGCGTGGCTACTAGATAATCCTTAAATTTCTCGGTTACAGCCCATACCAAGGCTAGGAATTCCAACTTGAAAGAGCTATAATTCTGGTCATTCCGCTCTGGTTCTCGTAACGACCTACTGGCATAGGCAATGACTCTTTCAGTTCCGGTTTGTGTCTGAGATAGTACAGCTCCTAAACCTTTCTTACTTGAGTCAGTATAGAGGCAGAATGGCAGGCTATAGTCAGGGTAGCCCAGAACTGGTGGCTCTGTAAGTTTTTCTTTTAACAGTTGGAAAGCGGCTTCTCTCTCTTCATTCCAATCTACCGGTATCTTAGCATTCTGAGAGCCTTTAGGATGACCCTTCAAAAGCTCCTGGATAGGCTCCGCAATTTGAGCGAAGTGAGGGATAAATCTCCGGTAGTAACTTGCGAATCCAAGAAAGCTCTTGACTTCTTTGACTGTCTTAGGAGATGGCCAGCTTTGTACTGCAGCTATCTTGTCAGGGTCTGGTTTCACACCCTTCGCACTCACGACATGTCCCAGATATTTCACTTGGGGCTTCAGTAAGTAGCATTTTGAAGGCTTTACTTTTAATCCATAACGGGCCAGAGTCTGGAACACCTCTTCCAAGTGCTGTAAATGTTCTTCATAGGTCTTGGAGTAGACAATCACATCATCCAAGTACAGCAATACAGTCTCAAAGTTTTTGTGTCCAAGACATCTCTCCATGAGTCTCTGAAATGTTCCAGGGGCATTACATAATCCGAATGGCATGTAGTTGAACTCAAACAGACCCATTGGGGTAGTGAAAGCAGTTTTTTCTTTATCTTCTGGCGCCATGGGGACTTGCCAGTATCCACTGGTTAGATCCAGGGTTGAAAAATAAGCAGCAGATCCCAGGGCTGCTAAAGACTCCTCAATTCGTGGCAGTGGGTACGCATCCTTGTGCGTAATGTTGTTGATCTTGCGGTAGTCCACACAGAAACGAATGGTTCCGTCCTTCTTTTTTACAAGGACCAAAGGGGCAGCCCAGGGGCTGCGACTATCTTGGATGACGTTAGCCGTCTTCATATCCTGAACCATCTTCTTCACCTGCTGGTACATGGTAGGAGGCACTGGCCTGTATCTCTCTTTGATTGAAGGATGAGTGCCGGTTGGAATACTGTGATTTATGAGGCTGGTTTGACCATAGTCCAGGAGGTGTTTACTGAAGACTTGGTGGTTTTCCTTGACTAGGTCCAATACACCTTTGATCTGTTCAGCAGAGGTTGTGGCATCTCCAATATGTAGTTCGGTCCACCAGGGCTGCTTGGGTGGATCTTGAGCTGCCTCCGCTGTTTGAAGCGATTGTTGTGCAGCAGCAGTAGGGGGATCCAGGATGTCTTGTAGACGGACGTGATATAGACTTGCCACTGGATAGAATTTTTTCAATTCTATGATTTCGTCACTTAGATTGACCAAGCGTATGGGTACATTCCCATTTGACACAGTGACCAAGCTCCTAGCGGCTAGGACTAGAGGATGGTCTCGTAGATGCAAGGGTTCTACGAGGGCTGGGTAATCCTGACCTCGGACACCGATGCAGGCCTTGCACCATATCAGAGTCTCTGCTCCAGGTCGGAGTTTGATAGGTTGAGCATCCTTGATGCGAACACGGCATATTTCACCCTGGCGGTTGCCAAATTTTTGTTGGGCAGCTAGCACCTGGATGGTCTGGTTTATGGCATGTTGCGTTACAGAGGGTGCAGTTACTAGAGCTTTCTTCAGAGCTTCCAGCACTTCATTGTAGCAGTTGCCAAGTACATTCATCCCCAGGACAACAGGGCAATTGTCATCTTCTGGAACCTGAATCACGACTACTCCTTGATGTGGGAGTTCGGTACCTTCAATCTGTAAGGTAGGTTCCCAATAACCTAAGATAGGTACTGTTTGGCCAATAGTGGCTATGATGTGGAGCCAGGATTCTGGAGGTTGTGTCAGCTGGGCTCCGTTCTGGCATTTTTTGAACGCTGCTTGACGGATGGTAGTTACTTGAGATCCGGTATCAATTAAAGCAGAAAACTTCGCTCCATTGATGCCAACTTCAATCACGGGACGAGTGCCCACATACTTAGGCATAAAAGCTGGATCGTTGGGACCTAGTATTCTTCCTTCTGAGGGGCGGTCCTTGGCCTCAGGGGATACCCGTTTAACTGCCAACACTCCCTTTCAGTGTGTCCAGGCTTCTGACAATGCTGGCATATGCGTTTTCTGGAGCTACGATATCCAGGATTTGACACTCTACCAGTCAGCCGACGTCGCTCTTCCCGTGGACCGGGCGTAAGATGACCTTGTGAAGTAGAATTCTCCTTCTCAGTCTTGGGCTGATGTTCCAATCGCTCCAGCTGCTTCCTCATTCTCTCCACATTCTCAGCTAGGAGGGAGACTTGAGCAGTCAGGGCCGCGACAACATCTGGGACAGGTGCCTGGGACCCATGTTCAGCTATCTGGCCATAGACAGTAGGTCGCATGACAGGCGATTTCTTCTTGACTTCAGGAGGTTCAGACTGCTGACCTTCTCCCAGAATGCCAATAGCAAGCTCCTTAAAATCTAAGAACGGGGTATCTGGGTGTTGAGCTGACAGCATCTTCAGCTGACGTTTGAGGGATTCGTCTAAGACACCTTCAATAAACTGTTCTCTGAGGGTTTGATCTTGTCCCTCAGCTTCACGGGGGTCTATGTGGATAACTGCACGCAGAGCTTCTTGCAGGGACAGGGCAAAGTCTCTCAAAGTCTCCTTTGACTGCTGTCGCTTTCCAAAGAAGCGCATCTTTAGCTCAGAAGCGGTTCTTGTTTCAAAGGTGGTACTGAGCCTGTCTAGGATCTGCTCGGCTGTTTTTCGCTCCGGCCTAGGCCAGGACTTGACCTCCCGGAGTGCAGCTCCCTGTAACTGGCCAATCAGGATCTCCACTTTCTGGTCCTGAGATACTGGATATAGCTTAAAGGTAGCTAACATTTTATCACGGAATTCCCTGAGTGAGTGGGGTTCTCCTGAATAACGTGGGAGCCAAGGTGCTCCAAAGTAATATGGCATAGTCAGAGGCATGATGCATGTGGCTGCAGCAGCTGCTGGTGTATCACCGCAGTCTAAGTGGGTGCTATCTTCACTGTCAGACATGGCTTTTGCTACCTTGTATCAGACTAGAGGGTTCAGTGCCAGTTAGAATGCAATTTGAGTACACGTTGCTATGGGTAACAGCAACAAAATTGGTGCGTGGCTCCTTTAAGAGTCGCTGCAACTTCTCAATTTTGTAGAGTATGATGCTCTAGTAAGTAGATTATAGCCCATAACAGTCTTTAGCAAGATTATTTTCCCAGTGGTACTCACTCAGACCTCTGGACATTGCTTCTTAGGATCCAGGGAAGAAAAAGCTGCATTTTCCCTTTTCCAAAATGGCCGCCGATTCACTTCCTGTATGGTTGTAGTTGATTTCTTTGTCCTCCTGGGAACTTGTACTCTGTACTTCTGTTCCTCCTGCTTGAAGATTGGTTCCTCTGTGGAGGCGGGCTGTTTGGGATCCTCCCCTCTGATTCGTGGATGTCTTCCTTCTCCTGAGCTGATACCCACATCCAAGATGGCTGATTAACCCCTGTTTTGCCACAGTGCAGCAACTAATATAGGCTCACACTTTCCAGCAGTAAGTACATGCAATAAAGTCTCTTGTAGGGGGTTTTATAAATAGAGGGGGCTTCCTTAGCACAAAAATTAGATCCTGTTCGTGACGCCATTTTTGCAGTGACCGGGGTGCCGCGGTTGCTACGGGGGCGACCATTTTCCCCCTCCAGGGCCCTCTAAGGTGTTTCCCTTTATGTCCCAGTGGTAGGAGTGCCAAGGGGATTTAGGCCACTCAAGTCTTTAGTGGTGTTGTCACGGTGTTCCTACCTCGTGAGACGAACAGGCCCCAGGCGGTGGCTCCGGCTGCAATAAATTTACTAGGAGTAGTAATTGAGGGTCGTCAGGTGAGAATGATGCGCAGACTTGTATGAATGGTCCAACGTAGTTTTATTAACTTATCTTGGTAGGCAGATAACTAGTTTCATTCCTTCAGCTTGGTGTCCAGCAAGTGCAGCTATTACTTATACTTGGCAGATGCTTGGAAATTCAGGTTTCAGGCTTCCTGTTCTAAGCTGAGGTTAGCTCTTAAGTCTGGCTTCCCTTGAGAGTATTGTAGTGCCTTATTGCAGGCTATATTACTCTGTATTTAGGGAGCAGCAGAGCTGAAGGTGCTCCACTGTCCTGCACATGTCCTCCCTGATCAGGGTACAGGGGACAACTCCATGACTAAACTGTCTTAACTGTCATTTCCTCTCACTCTGCAGGAAGTTGGAAGTGCTTAACTTCTCTCCAGCAGAGGGGGTCAGAATGGACTAAGGACTGTACCATTCTGGTAAAACTACATCTGAATCTGCCATAGTATTTACTGACACCTGCTGGTACACCAGGTACATTACATGGGAAACAGTTGCATAACATTGAATATAATACATATTAATGCTGGTGATGATATTAATGCACGGAATTACATTTTCAAAGTAGCACACAGAAGCTGGTTATGCAGAGTTGTAACACTACTCTGGGGTGTTACACAACTACCACTGCTACTACTACCACTACTACTACTACCAACCATAGACAGCCGATCTACTGCCTTGTGTGTTTCATGCTACAGTATGCTGCCGCTATTGCGACCACGTGTCTCTAATCAACATCCACACTGTACTGCTGCTGCTTCCAATTAAAAAGGAGAATTTTTATAGGCTTGTACACAACAAGCCACTTTTTCTTCTGAAAACAATTTTGCATGTTGTATGGGCAGACATTCTGACCATGTCAAGACATCATTTTTGGACGCTTGGTCCCCCAACAATCCACCCCCCCCCATAAATACCATCTGCCCCCAATAAGGGGCAATTTTTGGAAGCTTTGAAATGTGAAAAAGCATAAATGCAACAGTGTGGTGTATTTTAAACACACTGTTCGTTAACACCATCAAACATGCATTTACTCATAGCTATGTATGTCAGTGTCACTGAGATGTGATTTTTAATTGCTGTCATTGCATTCAAGAGCTTAGGGAAGAGGGAGGGGAGAGAAAAAGCAAACATGAAAAAATGAAAAAAAGAGGTAACATGTTTTTCTAAACAGATCTAGGAGACTAGAAGGTGTTACATACTTATTTCCAGGGCAATTTGAGCCATTTTGGTTTCGCTCAAATCAATTTCGGTCTGAACTGAACCTTTTAAAAAATTTGTCAAATCGGAACCAAACCAAATAAGTTCACTCATCTCTAATGTAACGCGTTTAATAACATAGATATAATAGTATCATTATTGCCATTAAATGCTTTTGCTGTAATTGTTATGCAGTAGTATACAATGCGTTAAAGGGTATGGGACAAATTTTGTTTATTATTGCATTCTAATTTTTGAGCTAAAAATCATTTTTTTCAATTTGTTTTTATTAGCTGAGATGCTCTACTAGCTGCCTGTGGATTTTCTGTCTTTTCCGTAATCTGGGGAGCAGACGGACTCCTTATCTCTGCTCTTTGACATTATAAACACTCATTATAAACACTTATAAACTATGATACATTAAAGCTTAAAGGGGTTGTCTCACTTCAGTAAGTGGCATTTATCATGTAGAGAAAGTTAATACAAGGCACTTACTAATGTATTGTTATTATCCATATGGCTTCCTTTGCTGGCTGGATTCATTTTTCCATCACATTATACACTGCTCGTTTCCATAGTTACAGACCACCCTGCAATCCATCAGTGGTGGTCAGGCTTGCACATTATAGGAAAAAGCACTAGATGATGTGTGCTCCTATGATCCCAGCCAACAGAGAGGCTGACGCTTTTTCCTGTAGTGTGCAAGCACGACCACCACTGATGGATTGCAGGGTGGTCTGTAACCATGGAAACGAGCAGTGTATAATGTGATAGAAAAATGAATCCAGCCAGCAAAGGAAGTAATATGGACAATTACAATACATTAGTAAGTGGCTTGTATTACCTTTCTCTACATGATAAATGCTACTGAACTGAGACAACCTCTTTAATCCTTATGTCACGTTTTCAGGCGTACGTATGTGCAGCCCTGAACTCAACCCCACTTCTGACCCTGCCTACTTGCATGGCCCGTCCTAGGCAACGGCGTACAAGTAGTCGACAGTCCCTAGCCCTAGCCTAGGTATGCGCTGGGGTGTACAGGGAGGAGAACAATGGGGAGAAAACAATAAACAAAGACAGAACCCACACAATATAAGATCGCCGGGCCAAGGTCAAACCAGGAAGTCACATCAACAGTCACACCAGGGGAACAAACAGGAGCAAGGTCAAACACACGAGGTGAGGTCAAAGCCGGGAGGTAATGAAGTACAGAAGAAAGAGACGGGGACGAGGTCAAATATACAAGCCGAAGTCGAAGCACAATGACTCAGCAGTTCAAATCGCAATTTCAGGTATTAAGACCGATCACAGGCAACCTGTGGCCAGCAAATGGCAGCAGATGGGTCACGTGACCCACATCAGAAACCTCAATACACCTGAGCGCCGACTCATGGGCATCGGCGCTCACCTCCCCTGCTGTTTGTTGTCCAGCGTGCATCGCCGGGTCCTCCCCTACCCTGGGTTGTTAGGGATACGAGGACGCCGGCCATGTCTGTGGCCGGCTCCTCCTTATCTCCATGGAAATGAGGACGCAGGCCGCGACCTCGCTCCTGAACCACCTCGGGAGACTGGCGGCGCTGTAGGGAGGGAGCGCGCTGCCGGCTCCCCGTTACACCTTATCTTACTGATAAGAATGTGGCTAAAATAAATGTTTATGACCTTTTGAATGGTGTTATTGCCATAAAAAATTTTTGCTGAAAGCACCCATATTCCTGCAGTAATATGCAACTCATTTCATATGATACACAAAAATGTTTTTTAGAAGAAAAGAAATATGCACCTGCTCAGCATTTGTGGCAGAATGCTATTGGGGTTCTGGTTATAAGCCTATGAACTGTAGAAACTTGAGTTCATATTCAGAAAGAATGAATTACTTTTTCTCTCAAATTTTGTTTAATACACAATTCTGTTTGATATAACATAGAAAGTCACTGGTCAGCACTGCCATCCATGTTGTATCAAACATACAGGGTCAGCATCCCTCAATTCTGTGAAGGACTGTGGAGCTCAGCTAAACAAGTGTGAATAATCTTATTGGTAGAAATAAATAGCAGAGCATAAAAAGTCTATTGAGACAGGCTTAGGGCTCGTTCACATCACCATTAGGGATTCCGTTCTAACTTTCCGTTATAACATCGTTATAACGGAAAATAACGGAATCCCTAGGACGGAAATCAAAACGGACACCGTCATAATAGAAGCCTATGGGAAAGCATAACGGATCCGTCTGGTTTCCTTTATGCTGGACGGAAAACAAAGTTCTGTCAACAGGACTTTGTTTTCCGTCCAGCATAACGGGAACCAGACGGATCCGTTATGCTTTCCCATAGGCTTCTATTATGACGGATCAAAACGGAATGCCTCTTAAAGGTGTCCGTTTTGATTTCCGTCCTAGGGATTCTGTTATTTTCCGTTATAACGACATTATAACGGAAAGTTAGAACGGAATCCCTAAGGGTGATGTGAACAAGCCCTTAGGATCGCCACAGTTGATTGAGCATTTATGGGAGGTGCATAGAGGAGACAGCGATGTGCTGTCATGCGCAGGAATAGAGGTAGTCCAGGTGCCCGTATGTGATGGTGACAGAAACCGCATTCTCCTACAAAGGGAGGCTTCCTGGATTACGAAGACCAACACACTGGGTCCTCTGGGATTTAATGATAAGAATGATTTAGCTTTCTTTGGGTGACCGGACTCCTTATATCATTGTTTTGTTATAAAGTTGTCTTTGTTACCACAGTGATGACGCCGGTTAGAGCGTAAATACGCACATATGCCGACCTCATCATGTGAGGCCTGAGGAAGCGCAGTACGTGCAAAACAACTATTGCCTGCTAGCTGTGCTGTACCCCGAATGTTTTTAATTGAATTAAGGAAATAAAGCTGCCACTATTTATTTCTACCAAGCAGACTATACACAATTCTGAGTGACTATTCCCTCACTCTCCCTATATATACATCTTCCTTGATCAAAGTGCCTAAAATATACCCTATCACTAGTGTTGAGCGAGCATGTTCGGCCGAATATAGTATTCGGCCGAACATGGCGGCGCTCTGGTTCTGTGCTCGAGCGCCATACTAGAATCCCCTCCCCGCATGCTAATTAGCCAATTAGCGTGCGGGAAGGTACTGGCATTCACTGTAATGCCAGTAGCCATGTTAACTACTAGCATTACAGTGATTGGCTGCCCGGGAACGCATCATCGCATGCTATAAAGCACCCGGTGACATGTGACCGGCTCATACCGAGCCAGGGAGAGCTGCTGCAAGCAGGGACAGATAGAGTAGGGACAGAAGAACGCTAGGGATAGAATTTGCTCAGAAAAGACCCAAAAGCCCTTTTAAGGGCTATTATATCTTGCTGGCAAACATTTTTTTTTTATTTTGGGGGTGTTAAAAATAGCGCTAGGTGGCCTGCCATTAACGCCACCTTTGCAGCTGCTGCATGCTGTATGATACTCTCTGTATACTATATACCTGACATCATTTGCGATTATTTTTGCTGTTAAGCCCGCAGTACCTTTTTTGCGTCTTGCTGTATAACATTTGCACAAGGAGGGACCTAAACTGTAGGGATAGTATTTGGCTAGGCAGGGCTAGTAGTTCTGTTCAAAAGACACAAAAGTCCATTGTTATATCTGGCTGCATTTTTTTTTCTTTTGGGGCAAAAAGAACGCAAGTATGCCTGACACTACCAGCCAGGGCTGCCATCAGGAATTTCGGGGCCCCCTACAGGCAAATTTCGCGGGCCCCCCCCTTTCGAGTAAACTTTACAGATTTGCTTAATATGCAGCAGCCTCCACATAGCACATTACATCTTTCTTTTTTACGGCATAACACAACTGCTTTTTTTGCCCAAAAGATTAGTAAGCCTGCCACCGCGACAAGGTAGACTCTTTAGGCAGGATTCTACCCTAGGCTAATGTTTTTACGCTACATGTTATATTATTATTATTCACACACTGATAAACATTTTCAATAGGGAAACACAGTTGCCATTAAATTCAGTTACATGCTTGTAAGTGCAGAGTGTTGAGGCACATTGTGTTGATCTGAGGTCTGATGGGGGCACAAGACGCTAATCTGAGGTCTGATGCGGGCACAAGACGCTGATCTGAGGTCTGATGGGGGCACAAGATGCTGATCTGAGGTCTGATGGGGGCACAAGACGCTGATCTGAGGTCTGATGGGGGCACAAGACGCTGATCTGAGGTCTGATGGGGGCACAAGACGCTGATCTGAGGTCTGATGGGGGCACAAGACGCTGATCTGAGGTCTGATGGGGGCACAAGACGCTGATCTGAGGTCTGATGGGGGCACAATGTGTTGATCTGAGGTTTATTATCCCTGTACTGTGACATCACTGTGTGTATTATCCCTGGACTTTGACATCACTGTGTTTATTATCCCTGTACGGTGACATCACTGTGTTTATTATCTCTGTACTGTGACATCACTGTGTTTATTATCCTGTACTGTGACATCACTGTGTTTATTATCCCTGTACAGTGACATCGCTGTGTGTATTATCCCTGTACTGTGATATCGCTGTGTTTATTATCCCTGTACAGTGACATCGCTGTGTTTATTATCCCTGTACAGTGACATCGCTGTGTTTATTATCTCTGTACTGTGACATCGCTGTGTGTATTATCCCAGTGCAGGAAGAGGTAAGTGGTCTGTGTTTGTGTGTTTGTTTTCTATTTTTCAGGGTTGTGAATGCAGAGGACTACGTCAGACCAGCTTTTTTTTTTTTTTAATAAAATAGTCAAACAGGGGTCTGGGGGAGTGTTTATTTCAATAAAATGTTTTATACTTGTGTGTGTGTATTTTTTTTTTTTTTTACAATACTACAGCTTTAGTAATTAGGGCTATCTACAGGCGGCCCTGCTTACTAATACTGGGCTTAGTGCTTGCCGGTATGGCAGGCCAGCACTAACCCCAACATCTATTACCTCGGCACCCACCGCCACCAGGTGTGCCGGGAAGAGCCGGGTACCCGCAGGACCGGACCTTCTAAAT